>CM031949.1:50276035-50691035 GCA_018749465.1 Paracanthobrama guichenoti
GCTCATGTGGAATATTTCAGCATGTTTGTGTTTCAGAAAAGACAGGAAGCGAAAGGGACAGTACGTAAACTGTTTTGACATAAACTCAGATCACTGTTTTCCACGATATTTCTTCTCTTGGATGTTGCTAAGACAGACTGAGGCTTGCTTTATAGAAACAAGTTCAAGGAAGCCATATTGTGACATTAACAATTAGCGTTGCTGCTTAAGGCTAATAAAAGAAGTCCCACTCCACCTTGAAATGTCAAGTTTCAAGATTAATTTGTGTGAAAGCGACACTATGAGTCACTGTGAGAACAAAAAAAGCTTGGCACAAAAGCCTCGACTGTTTTTTTGTAAAATAAGCATGTTAAACGCTGTATTTGCTGGAGTAACTTAATCTTTGTGGCATGAAATGGCGTTTTGGGGATAGGAAGTAAGGCAATTTGCATGTCAGAATGATGCGTTTAATAGGGACTGTAAATGAGGTTACTTGATATTGGACAAGTCCGCAAATCTGGTTTCCTAGCAATCTTGCATGAAAAAGCATGCACGACTTAAAATAGCCAGTGGAGAGCCAATCATAATACTTTATTTTGAGAATGTAATTTTCTCAAGCCTCGCCAGTAATTAACCTCGCTACAAAAAAGGTATTGGAAGCACCACACTCGCAATTCCAGCTACAGCACAGTAAAAGACCGGCCATATGATAGGGAGAAATGAGAGGGAGAGAAAGAGAGTGAAAAGAGCTCTGGATTCAGCTTTATCTGTGAATGTAGGCGCTTCTTTTTCCCGTTCTTTCTCTCCAATTTTTATTTAAAACTTCTTTCTTTGGATTCTGCTGAATTGGGGGTTTTGTCCAGCGTTAATTCACTTCCAGCTCATTCTGAGCCTTCTCCGAGCTGCTGGGATCGCTTATAATGATGGTGGTCAAACACCTCAGCAGATAATTGACTGCAAGTGGTCCGACTTGTTTTCCAAAGGCCTAACAATGGAGACAAAGGCCATTGAGGGCAAAAAGAGAGAAGATCTGAATCTTGAAGCTCATTGCGTAGTCAAAGTGAGAAGAATGTGTCCACCTGTGCCAAATTGCTTCCTTTTGCTTGGTGCCAGACTGGAGACATGAGCTCTATTCCAAAACCCATTGAACTGCCTCACTGCCTAACAAAGGCAGCATCCCAACTGTCATGGAACCTCATAAGAGACAAATTTGGAATTCTCTCACCACACATACTGTATAGCCTAATCTGCTTAAGAGAAACTCAAATCTGTTCATTGTGGTATAGTTTGATATTAGCATGTTGCTACGCTAGTACCACAATAAGCATTAACTTAAAACATAAAGCATTAACTCTCAAAAATACAGGACAAAAAAATAAATTTAAATGCAGGATAGGTGATTTGTTCCAGAATTTTTTTGTTTTTTGTTATGCTGGTTGAAAGTCTCTTTACATCCTGATAGCAATCACTAAGTTAAAGGTGCAGTGTGTAGTGTTTATGATGATCTATTGACAGAAATGAAATATAATACACATAACTGAAACTGTTTTCAGTGGTGTATAAACACTTAATGAACCATTATGTTTTTATTACCTTAGAATGAGCCATTTCTATCTACATACACCGCGGGTCCCCTTACAGTCATGTTTCTACAGTAGCCCTAAATGGACAAACTTCTCTACAGAGCACTAGTCACTCTCTGCTTTTTCTGACGATTACAATTTTGTCCTGTGTCGGTCACCGTAGCTTCTCCGTGTGCTTCGAAAGGGAGGGGTGAGTGGTGGGCGATTTCAATTCACAACCTCACCGCTAGATGCACCTTTAAGTGTGTGTATATATATATATATATATATATATATATATATATATTGTCTGTGGAATGCGTAGGACAATAAAATCGGTCTGAATGCAATGATACAATGTCTCTTCCATAACATACCTTCATTACACATCATCAGTGCATGTCATGCTATGCAGAGTTAGACATCATTCACCGAGCACCGCAACCTAAACAACAGACACCTTTTACAGTTGCTCGTGAATCAAAATAATGAGCTTATGCTGCGTTCATGCCATAACTGCTGTATTTTGGAAGAGATGGAAACCTGTTATGTTATACTCGGAGTGGTTTGTGACTCAAATTTATGCATTTCAATGGCAATCCATGCTGAAATTAATCTGCAGCAGTACGTACAGGTCAGTGCTCTTTAAGTTGTTCATGTTTATTCACCCGCTATATTGCTAAATATACAGTACACGATTTTTCATATCATAACAGAAAAATATACTGGGATAACCTGACTTCTTAAGACTCCCCTGCTTCGCAGCATAGTAATGATATTCATTATTATTGTAATGTTATGTTCTTTGAGACATGAGGTAATTTAACGCCATCTCTCGTCTTGTGATGCTTTGCAAACTCTGCTGCGTGCGTTCATGAGTTTTGAAGGAGACGTGGGAGGGTGGGATCTCATGCTTTCTAAGCTAACTTGCTAATGTTAGCCGCTGTGAAAATTGCCTACTCTACCTATAAATTAATGTATTTATGATCACCATCTAGAATTTTTTTACTTACTTTTTTTGCAGTGCATTATGGGATTATAGCAGGTAACATAATTGAATTTAGTTGCCTTTTAGCCTTCAATAAAATCAACCAAATGTTTAGTGTGGGTTAATAGCACTTTGTACAAAAATTATTTTATATATTAGGTACAAGTATAGGCCAAACTTTCTTTGACTGTTCAGTATACATGTCAGTATAAGCCAAGTATGCTTAAGTATACCTCTGATAAGTACATAAAAAGTAGACTGAACGTATATTATTTTATTTTTAGTTTAAAAGCATACTAATAGCACATTCTTTTTCCTTGTCTCAAAATATTTCACTAATCAAACTCAATCAAGAGTCAATATTCATTGACATATTTGCATATCTGTGCATATTTACTGAACAGACAGTCGGTATTCTAAGCATTGCTTTAGAGTGTTCACTCACCCAACCAAAGAAAGAGCTGAATACAAACTAGCAGCCTTTCAGGTCGGTAGCTGCACAGGAAATAAGTGTTGTCAAGTGTTACGCCCAAAATCAAATTATATTGCTTGTTTGACTTTTTATAAAAATGTATAATGGGTATGGGTCAAACATATAAATCAATCGCAGACTCTTGATGCTACTTAAAACCAAGTTTTTAATGTTGTTTATATGTCTATGTGGTGTTTTCATGAAAGTCAACACCATTGCTCAGTATTTTCTCTTTAAAACTACAGTGAACCAAAAACAAGGTTTGAAATCGTCTGTGTCACAAACTACCTTGCAGATACTTTAGCATATTATTATTATGCTGTGAAGCAGGGGAGTAAGAAGTCTCCCAGTATATTTTTTCTGTCATGATATGAAAAACCGTGTACTGTATATTTAGCAATATAGCAGGTGAATTATGTATATGATGTATATTACGATGTTATAATGAAATATTTGCCTTTCTCCACTGACGTTCTAAGTTGTTCAAAGTGTTTCTAAGGATACTGATTTTTGGATGACAGACTGAGATGGTGAACGGCAACATGGTTTGTGTAACATTAGCAACACATTATTAGCTGTTTGATAATGTAGTCATATTTATGATTCAGTGTATACTACATAAAGAAAGGGTGTAGAGTTGCATTCAAGCTATTAAGGCTTTTTCACCAAAAACAAAACCAAAAACAAACAAACAAAGACGTTTAAATATGTAATTTTGGTGATCAAAGATGAGTTTTAAGGGATACAATTTTTGACTACGGGGGGCTTTAAGACATTTATTATGCCTCCCTTTAATCCATCAACAACTTAAACAGCAAATCGATACAAAATGATTCACAAAAATATATATTAATGAATAAAGACAAAGAAAAATAACAGTAAACAGGTAGGAGAGCTGAGGAAACAGAAAACGCCTGACTACACCTGTTCTAATGAGCAAATCGTACCTGATAAAAAAATAAAAACAGGTGAGTCTTCCAGATCTCTGCTTCCCTTGCTGTGCTTACTAAATAACCAAAGAAGTGAACTTAAAATAAATCCACTACCTGTTACTGACAAAAAAATTACAATGAAGAACATTAGTTACTCAAAAGATCAACAAAAGCAAAAAAAAAAAAAAAAAAAACACAAATAAAACTATGAGAAGTGGAGAGAGGCGGCCAGCGATCCCGCCATGAGGAACAAAGAGAGCGAGTGAGCGCCTTTGACGCCTTCAAAGCCTATACATTAGGAATCCTAGATGACATCACTCCTCTCCCATTGATTGGGAATTCCCTCTCTCAACAACACCTATGGACTCAAAATAAATTATACACAAACACACATAACATCAAGCTAATTGGAGCTCTTGCAAGAAAAGAAAATCTTATTGACTGTGAAATCAGCCTTTCTACGAAGGCTTGTTTTGGTGCAGTCATATTGCACATGTGTATTCAACTACCTTGATACATAGAGTGAACAGAAATGCTACTGAATGTTATGACAGTAAGCTTAGATTTGAACGAGAGAATATCTTCCTGGAATTCTAGTTCTCTCTGAACAGACAGATTCATGCACTATAAAAGTGATACATAAACTGCTGCTCGTATTTTCCCAGAATCAGCATCCCTCAGAGCAGTGCTATCTATGAGAGTTAGACAGTGACCTGGCGGCGGACTGATCGCACAGTGGGCAGCCGTCCACTATCTGGAATCTAATGTTGTACTTTTTATACAGCAAGGGCTATTTTTAAACGGCCAGCATGCCTCACAGTCTCCTGATGTGGCATCACCCTGTGTTGGCTCATTGGCAGTTGCACCTCTGACTTCGCTGCCATTTAAACTGAGGGCATACGGTGGTCAAAACCAAGTAAAACTAAAACCATTAAAAAACACATTTTCGACACTGACTGTCCCACATAAACCGAACATATTTGAAGCAGCGCAAATATATCAAGTCAAACTACTCCTACTCTCAGACTTCCATTCGCAAAGGCTTCAATCGTTCAGTTTCACTCCCTCCTCAGACTCTTAAATGTCTTTCTCCTTTTTCCCGGTTGATACCTTAATTACCTCTTTCAGGGCCTCATCCCGTTAAAACCTCTAGGCTGTCGTTATTACATATTCATCCTGCCAACACTATTATTCAATGTGACTCTCAATGGCCATAAAGCAACAACTGCTTGTGGGCTCATTGTGACATTCTCACTAGTGTGCTAAATGCTGGGGCCGGTCTGAACGTACCCTCTCCTGACACCCACTTATGGCTCCAACAGGTGGGCTTAGCAAAAGGGCAAAGGATGGAATGTTGCCTTTCAACTAAGGCAACCTTGACAGCACGTAGCCTTGAAAATTGTCAGATATACCAGCCAACCATTGTCCTCCTCTCACACAGTGCCATAAATAGGTCAATGTAAATGGAAGATTTTAGGGAAGCAACTTCCCTTTTAGGAGACACTGCTGTTTCAAAAAAAGGGAACGGATGGGATGTCTTCTTTTGTCATAGAGAAAAAAGGAATAATTCAAATTCATCCAGTGACTAGCTGCTACTATTCTTTGCCATCCCGATCTTCTCAGAGCCTTCACTAAGTAATTATGTTTGCATGCCCCATTCAAAATGACTATAAAAACAGCACTGCAATGTGATACCATGATAATACGCTAATATCCTCTGCCTGCCTCAGAAATTAGTATGATTCATCGTTTCACAGTTTAGTAACTGGGGGTGGGGGTGGTGGGGGTGGAGTTTGGCTCATGAGTCATATACAGCCACTGTACTCTTTCCCCAACCAGAAATAGCAAAACTGCCTAAATACAGTCACGGAAAAGAGGACACGGTTTATGTGATGTTAGAAAATGTCATCAAATTTTTGTGTCGTACTGGATGTTCTTTGCACTGAAATATTACAGAATTAGTAATTATGTAGAGTAACTGTTGTTTGTGAATACAAGGATGAGTATAAGACTAGTCAAACTGTTTATATTTATTTGATAATAAAAGCATACAAAAGAAGGACAAACATTGTGAAATGACTACTGAAAATGATTATGAATGCTTAAAATGCAAAATAACTCAATAAATAAACTCCTCTTACAAAGAAATACGCTTTAGCATACTTTTTATACTTTAAAAAGAGTGCAAACTTAATGTAATGTATTTTAAATCAGTGTACTTTAATGCATGACAAAATATTAAAACGATTTAAAATATACTTTAAAGTCAAACTTTTAATTTGACGATTAAAAAGTGCACTTTTAAAAGTGTTCTTGTTAAGAAACAGTGATACTCTCAAGTACACATAATTATATTATATTATATTATATTATATTATATTATATTATATTATATTATATTATACTATCTGTAAGTACAGTAAAACATACTTTTAAGATCTGAAGTACACTACAAGTGCACATATTTAAAGGGTTACTTCAGCGATTAGCATTAAGCTTTGTATCAGTAGAAACCCGGTAGTATATTCGAATGATCGTGCCCCCCTGAGACGAGAGATTTATGTATTTTATGTCTGGAAAAAAGCCTCCGATGGTGCAAATATCGTCATTTTGCATCATTGGAGGCTTTTCTGGCCAGAGGCTAGAGACTACAGCCAGTAGTAGGAGCTAGTTCTGCATGTTTTCAACCCGCCCATAGGGGTGGGATCTCACTCACAGAATGTAAGACACAGACAGCCGCATGGACATCTCAATGAATTCCTATGAAAGTTAAGCTTTTAGGCATGAACTGAAAACACGCTGGACACGTACCATGAATGACTGTGAGGCTGTGATTGAATGCCAGTCGGCCATGCTCATTTCAAGATTCAAGATTCAAGAGTTTTATTTGTCACATACACAGTTATATACAGAATATACAACCGGCAGTGAAATGTAAACAAGTTTTATTTCATTTTAGTTTCGGTTTAAAATTAGCACCAATCCGGGGGCGGGTTGCTTGAATTGTGGGTTCATGAAAACACAACAACAAAACGGTACAATGACAAACTCACTTAAATGGGCGCATTTTGCTTTGAAAGCAAATCTTCTGCGATCGTCTTGTCTGTCAGCTCCTCACTCTCTGATGAATGAAATCTGACTCCTGTCCTGCTGCTGGTCTGTGCTGCGGCTCTCATTCGGCTCACGCTGTATTGAGCACACACGTTCAGTTTTTAATTCTAGTGTCTGTTCTCTGACTGAACTAAATTATTTTATTACTATAAAAATCTAAATGACGGTGGGGTGGTGCCACGGTGGGCAAGCGATGTAACCGGTAGGCGTGGCTTGGGAGTGACCTCGTAGGGCAGCGAAGCAAGTGCATTCTGGGAGTTGTTGTCTTTCATCCATATGAGCCAAAAATACATTTTCTGGCTTTTCTCAGTCTAGAAGGCACCAACTTCTAAAATAATTTCACATTTCTAATACATAAATGACCCAATTTAAATACACATTCATCTTTCAAGCACACTTGTTTTTCATAAGGGAATAAATAACCAACAATGTGGAAGTCTGAGAAAGCTGAAACTATCTTGGCTGAACTTCTTGCCTTTTTAACACCTATCCAGCTGATAGGTTGGAAGGCAAGCATGACGCATGGAAATTATGTTTAGTTTATCGTTTATTTCTTTGTCCTGGGTGTTTGAATAAGCTCAGATATGGAACAGAGAGTTCACTTTTGAACCCAGTCCAATAGTATTATCAATGCTTTGCACAGAAATGCAAAATTGAAAGTGTGAAGGCACAAGAGTTGAACTTTATGATGGCAGTATCAAATGACAGGCTAAATGAACTTTCAGGCATCCAGAGTATTAAACTGACAATCTATTCTGTCACTCTCACATTTCCCAGTCCTTTTAATTGCCAATCGCTTTATACACACAACACCGTGTCCAGCCCAGAAGGGCTTAATGTGCTTGTCTTCATTGCTTCGGTTTATAGACACTGTACAAGGCAAAGATCGCTAAATAGAAGAGCCACTCAAAGCACTGGTATTTGTATAATAGGGATTGAAGCTGCCAGGTTACTCTTATATATATGTTATGGTTTAGATCCCCACAGATTTTCAGAGGCTGGCACAGAATGAGATGCCAGCTGGCTCCCACGTGATGCCAAGTATACTGGCATGCCCAGTAAAGCTCTGCTGGCCATGCAATGCAGAGCACCCACACCATGCCTCTTCATATGCACTGAAAGGTTTCAATGGAAAGAATCTGTCCGTCTTGATTTGCAATATGTCAGTGCACATGCTATTTGTTCATTTTCTGATGCTCTTAAAAAAAAAATGGTTCCAAAGGGGGGTTTGCGTAGAAGAACTATTTTGGCTTGCCCAAAGAACCTTCCAACCAACAGTTCTTAAAAGAACCTTTTTTTTTTTTTTTTTTTAATGTGAAGGACATTTTAATAATCTGACGAACCCTTTTCTTCACTTTTTGTGCAATGAAAATGTGCCAGGGATGTTAAAAGTATACCATAGATGCCAACAAACAACCTTTATTTTTTAAGGGAGTAAGACACAACTTCGTTGATATGGATGACATGATGCCCCTCATGAACATTCATAACATGCATTTTAGTCAAACTTGTACAGATTCTCACCCTGAAAAATCAGCTGACGGTCAGCAACGGAAGTCAAAAAGACCCAACGAATATGTATGGGCCCTGCTGACGTCTGGATGAATTAAAGGCAGCATTAGCATAAAAGAGTTTAGTAACAAAAGTGGCTCCATGATGGTCGAAATCTGCATATTGCTCTTTTATTCACCTTTTTTTGTCTTGTCACCATCCCCTGAATCAGACCGATTGTATGGTCTGGAGATATTTTCGCTGGCTTCGCATTTACTATTCTTTTCAAAATGAAAATGTATCCTGAATAGGAGATTAACTTTAGATTCAGGCTTTAACATGACAGGCGTTCAAATCTTTCGACTATATTTCTTGAATAGGGATGGCTTTCTATCAACTCTCTCTGACTTTATCTTTATTTATTTAATTGTGACCAGTTAAAGCACTTTAAAAGTGTACATTTTCTGCTTGAACTTTTCACGAGAAATGAGGTTATTTGATCCTTCAACTTCAAAAGGAGTGTGTGTGTGTGTGTGTGTGTGTGTGTGTGTGTGTGTGTGTGTGTGTGTGTGTGTGTGTGTGTGTGTGTGTGTGTGTGTTTAAGTGGTACATCCACTGAATTATAACAGTATCCTGTGTAGCAAGGAAGAAGAAAAATCCCATAAATATCTTGCATTATGAATTATTTAAGGAATCGTTGATGATGTCTTGTGATGGTGGATGGGGAGCTTCATTTTTTGTTGATAACTAATATCTATATGCTTATGGGGTGTAATAAAAATCCAATTACGTAAAATACCTGTGTCATTAACCTAACAGTGTTCATATAGGAATCAACAGGAATTAATAAACAAACGCAGTAGTGCCTTCCACATGTGGGCTTATTAAAAATGTGCCATCATTATTTTTGTAGCGCACCACTTGCAATACATAGGGGGGAGGGGCTTTTGTGAGAGTGAGAAAAATGTAATTGTATCAGTTTTCTGCTGGGATATATAACTTGTGATTAGGCCCACATAAAACTACACAGAAGTCAGATGCAATTTAGTTGAAATTACTTAATCTGAAATGTGAATTCATGTAATTTCATCTATTTGGCATTCCTCGTTCCGAAACAAATTGGCAGAATCCGTCTGGACTTGCTTATGACATATTATTGACAGCCTTTTCCTCCAGAAGTTCTAACAAACACCTTCTTCACTCTCACACATGAAGCTGGAAAATGCGATTTTCCACTTTCTTTGCCTGGAAATGGTAGTAGCTGGTTTTTGATGAACAGAAAACAACTGTGAACTGTGAAAACAAATTTCTTGAGAGTATTTTTGAAGAATTTTTCAAAAGCAGCTTTTCCAATACAGGCAGAAAGTACAGACATCTCTTGTGAAAAGAAGTGCACTTAAATGTGCATTTGTAGTGTACTTTTAAAGCTTATATATATATATATATATATATATATATATATATATATATATATATATATATATATATATATATATATATATATATATATATATATATATATATATATATTTATATATATATTCATAAGCGATCCATTGAGTAAGAACTTTTAAAGACCCAGTGGTTTCAAATTATTCATGGAAAGCGAAAGGGAAAACTTTGGACATGGGCAGGGGTGAGTTGAGGGGATCACGAGAGTCTCTGATGCCATTGAAGAGGAACATGGCATGACAGATTCTCCCAAAGATATGAAGCGTCTGGCCGCTAAAAATAGCAAGGAAAAATGCCCTCGTGTAAGGTATTTATTTTTCCACGCTGTCAAGGAATGACGACACTGTTTCCATATGCACAGACAAAAAGATATAATGTCCCTTCCGAATGATTCATGTGCTCCTTTTCACTTCACCTTTAAAATAGAGTTCCTCGCCTGGAATTGGTAGGGTGGAATTTGTTTATCATGCCAGTTTAACATACTAATGCAAAATATAAAGGACAAGTGAAATGGGATGTTTTGCGTGGCAATGCTTCCAGTAAATATCAAGAAGCCCTGACCTAGTTTGTCCCTCACCAGCACATATGCATACACATTTTTTTCTAGGTTTCTCTCGCACTGACTCACGCACTTGCTATCTCTTTTCCCCTCACGCACATAAACTGAACCACTGATGGGCTCTGACTAAAGAATTACTCCTTCTTTTCCCCCCTCGCCTCCATCATCTTCTCCCACCCAACTGTGCCGTACACACTGCGAGGTTAAGAAAGCGGTCCTGAAACTAAGTATTCTTTTTCTATTAATCCCCAAACCCCCTGGTATCCATCTCACTCTCGATGGCCATGAAACTGACGTGATGAAAAAAACAACCAGCCTATCTCTGTGAGCCATTTTCCGCACCATCACAGCTACGTGGCCTGCGCCTCAGCACGTCCCCGGACCTCCGCTGTGATGGGGAACCCGGTGCAAATTACCCTGCCGCTATCATAGGTTATCAGCACCTCACAACGATGACCCCCTCCCCGGAAAATCAGCCCTCAGACTTCTGAGTTGTGTTGTCCAGGCTTTGCTGCTTTGGCTTTAGTGAAGTAGGAACACTTTTTACTTTTTTCCCCTCTGGACTCTCTGAGTATTTCTCAGTTTTGTTTAATCCAGGGCTCACTTTTTGTCTCCCTGGAAAGAATAGGACAGGGCCTGGTAGTTTAGACCTAAAACAAAGTCATCCTAGCAGGGCTTAACACTAACACCCACCAATCCGCCAAAAACTCCTATTAGCCTTTTTCAATTGTAGTCTTTAAAAAAGGCGTGTGAAAAAAAGTGCAATGTAGTGATTCATAACGATACTGAAATATCTGAAACGTGTCCGATACTCATTTTCCGCAGAAAATATACACAATACAAGCTGGGCTTTCTCGCTCTTTCATGATCTCTCTCTCACTCACTCATTTAATTTGCTCCGGATGAATATTGTTGGTGTTACAGGGCTTGAATTTTGGCGTGGAATTGCGCATCATTTTACTCATTCCCGCAGATTTTGTGCTCACACCCAAAGTGCGCACACCTCTCAATACAAAATTTATTTTCCGCTGCTTATTGTGCTTGTTTCTTAAACTCTTTCTGCCATTCCTCACTTTGAAAGTAGGTAAGGGTTCTGAGCCCCACCTGTCCCCAATCGCCCTAACAAAATGGTAATAAACTAGGCTTAAGTTTAACTGTTAAAATGTATTTTATTAACATCACATTCACAACCCTTTCATGCGTACGTTTAAGATATTCTAGCTGACCCCAAAGAATTAAATTTTTTTTTTTTAAGGCGACCATTACGTTTCCCCTTACTGTTTCCATGGCGACACGTAATGCTTGTGACGTGACTCACCGCAGCCAAAATAGCGCTGTATGACAGATGTATCACTTTTATTTTTTCCTTTTTTATTCAAATTATTCACAAACTTGCTTACCATGTCATCAACTATCTGATATTCCGATTCTCAAATATGTGTGAGTGTGTTTTGCCGTTTAAAAACCTTTATAAATGATTTTACACTGTAAAATAAAGTGTTACCATTATCATGATCTGTAACGTGAGATGGGCGCCACCATGTTTATTTGCACCGAAGTTCGGAAAGTCCTGTCAGTCGGATTTACAGCACTTAAATTCTTCAGTTTCTCCAGAAATACATGTAAGTATGTGGTCGGTGAACTGGGAGAAGAATAGAGTCAATTTTATAGTTACTTACACTATGTGTATCTGATACTGTATATGAATGGATTGTTATTGCTACTTCCATAGACACCAGTGTGTATTTGACAAACTCTAGATGTATTGTTTTACTAGTACTTATGTGTATTTAGATGTTTGAAACTTAAAATAAACATTACGTGATTGAAAACACTGTATGATATATGTCAAGCGCTGAGCGCGTCTGCCTCTGGCTCAGTGCCAGCCAAAGCGTGAAAACACAGTTTAAATCTGGCAGTTATGTCACGTCACTGAACATTTAAAATCACATATATCCCGTACTCTCAGGGGCAGAAAGAAATAAAACAGAAATAAAATTCTAATATGTGGGATCGCTCAAAAGGTTAATAGAGATGGGCACAAAAATGAAAGCATTTCCTCCTGTTTGTCGCCCACTTGTCATGTCTATATTCCCCACCAGTGGGGCACGCCCCACACTTTGAGAAAAGCTTCCTTAAACAGTCAAATTAGGGCTGCAACAAATTATTTTGATAATCAATTAGTTGGCAGATTATTTTTCAATTAATCGTATATAAAAAAAAAATATATATATATATTTTATTGACAAAACACACTATTCCACATCCTGCCCAATGCTGTCCTTCAAACAAACGTGTCAGCTGAGAGTTATATGAAAACATACATAGTGAATATATCCAAAAATTAACCATAGTTCTACAACGAATAAAACAAGCAAACAAAACAATTATAATAATAAATAAATAAAAGGGTTATTGTAGTTCCCTTTCAGTCGGTCACGTTCGACGTACGTGGATCTGTTTTCAGAGAATTGGGATCTGTTTTCTACTATGCCGTCGAGCGGCCGGCTGACAGCGCGGGTTGTCACGGCAACCCAGCGCGTAACTCGACGCTCTAGATGCGTGGTCGAGACTATGAAACCTCAAACGGGGTTGAGTCCCTTTGCCTATTCCCCGATCTAGTTCCTTTTCTGGTGCACCAGAAAAGGGCTACTTCGGCTAATAAGCCTTGGTGACCTTTCTCAAAGGCTTGGGCGTTCAGCGTGCCATGTGCCGTTCTGACGGCCATGCTCACTGTCTCACATGCCTGCTGGTAGCTTACAGATGGGATTGCTGGTTCTTAAAAAAAAAAAATGCATCGGCGAGATGAAAATATGGAACACCAAAAGGGCCATAATCTGTATAAGTGTTTTCCCTCTCTCGCTACCCTCTATCCTGCATGCACAAGGATAGTCCCGACCCAGGGGTTATGCAGGAACTACGCTCCCTGGGTCAGGCGATGGCCACACTAGTTGTCCAGGAACGTCACATGGGGCTAAACCTGGCAGATATGCTTGAGCCCGTCAAAGTTCTGTTCCTCAACGCCATGTCTGTCAGGCTGGCCTCTTCGGCGACGCCATCGAGAACTTCGCCCAGCAGTTCTTGGTGGCCCAGTAGCAGACGGAGGCAAAAAATGAAAATTAAATACAAATTAAAATCCTGCCCCGACGACCAGCTGCTGCCTCCACCCAGTCGTCGGTCACAGTGTCTCCGCCTGCTTGTCGCCGAGGGCGTCCCCCCTGCGTCTGCCTCTGCCCCTGCTAAAGCCAAGCAGCAGCCTCCACCAATAGGCAGGTGGCCGGGCACAAGGGAGGCGCCCAACCCGTCCAGGGTCCCGCGAAGTCTGCAAGCAGCCCTGAAACGGGTGGAGAAGGGGATCTGCTCTTGGGGAGGCGGTGTTGGTCCCACTGAAATTCTTTCAGAGGCTCCCGGGCATATGGCATCTGCAGCCGCGGTAACACTGCTCGGATTGCTTCATATGAGACCGCTTCAATGCTGGCTTCACGACCGAGTCCTGAGATGGGCGTGGCAGAGCGGCAAGTACCGGGTCTCAGTTACCCCTTACTGCCACCAAACCTTCAACCCGTGGGCGGACCCTCCGTTTCTACGGGTGGGAGTGTCCCTAGAACAGGTGTCCAGGCATGCTGTGGTCTTCACGGATGCCTCATCCATGGGCTGGGGGACCGCGTACAATGGGCACACAGTTTCGGGTCTGGATGGGGCCCCAACTGCGTTGGCATATCAATTGCCTAGAGTTACTGGCAGTACGTCTCGCCCTGGGCCGCCTCAAAAAGCCGCTACAGGGCAAGCATGTACTGGTCCGTATGGACAGCACTGTGGCCGTTGCGTACCTCAACTGTCAGGGTGGTTTACGCTCCCGTTGCATGCTCCGGCTCGCCCGCCATCTCCTCCTGTGGAGTCAGAAGCGTCTGAGGTCACTTCAGGCCATTCACATCCCAGGTGCGCTGAACCAGACAGCCGACGAGCTGTCTCATCAGTTGACACCTCCGGGAGAGTGGTGACTCCACCCCTGGAGTGTCCAGCTGATATGGGACCTTTTCAGGCCACGCAGGTAGACCTGTTAGCCTCTCCGGATTCGACCCATTGCCAGTTGTACTATTCCCTGACCGGGGACACCCTCAGTACAGATGCACTGGCGCACAGCTGGCCCCGGGACCTACGCAAATATGCGTTTTCCTCCAGTGAGCCTTCCCGCACAGACACTGTGCAAGGTCAGGGAGGACGAGGAGCAGGTCTTGCTAGTTGCGCCCTATTGGCCCAACCGGACCTGGTTCTCCGAACTCACACTCCTCACGACAGCCCCTCCCTGGCCGATCCCCCAAGGAAGGACCTGCTTTCTCAGGGGCGGGGCGCTCTTTGGCTTAATCGTCAGGTTCCTTAGAGGTGCGAGGAGACTGAATCCTCCTCGTCCAACCTTGGTACCCTCTTGGGACTTAGCTCTGGTGCTCAGAGCACTTCAGGGTCCACCCTTTGAGCCATTGCAGTCTGTAGAGCTAAACATCCTGTCCTTGAAGACAGTGCTCCTGACCGCATTGGCCTCAATCAAGAGGGTAGGGGACCTGCACGCACTTTCGGTCAATGAATTGTGCATAGAATTTGGGCCGGCCAACTCTCACGTTGTCCTGAGACCCCGGCCTGGATACGTGCTGAAGGTTCCCACCACTCCCTTTCGGGACCAGGTGGTGAACCTGCAAGCGCTGCCTTTGAAGGAGGCAGACCCAGCCCTGGCTTTATGTCCCGTCCGTGCTCTTCACGCCTACGTCGACCGGACTCAAAGCTTTAGAACCTCAGAGCAGCTCTTCCTCTGTTACAGAGGCCAGCAGAAGGGAAAGGCTGTCTCCAAGCAGAGGTTAGCCCACTGGATAGTGGATGCTATCGTCTTGGCTTACCAGTCCCAGGACATGCTGTGCCCGTTCGGGTTGTGAGCGCACTCCATTTCCGTGTTTATACCCACGCTGCGGGGCGTGCGGTGCGTGGAATGTGTGAACTGCATGCCAATTGTCCATTGGCTCATTTTTTATCACTCGAAGTAGATTGGTCTCGACGAGAGAACGAGGGTTACATACGTAACCGAGACGTTATTCCACAGTAAACACAAATTAACCATGGTTTCCTTCACTATTTTTAGATGCATTTTGTCCATAGAAATGCATTTTTCAGTACTGTAATTTGACGCGACTGGTGGAAGCTTTGCATGCACAGAGGGCAGACCCGGCTAATCGATAATGAGAATCATTGTCAATGATTTTCATTATCAATTATTATCAATTTTATCAACTAGTTGTTGCAGCCCAAAATCCACAAAATAATGTCAAAATGCCAGTTTAGTGAGTATTCACGTAAACACAGTTAGTTATTTTTTGAGTGAATGTCAACAGTTGAAAAAGAAAACACATGTAATCCTTGGGATCCGTGCATCAGATCTTAAAGTGACAGCAGCCTAATATACCTGCTGCCAAATTATGAGATACTATTAAAAATATCTATATGGCAGTTTTCCCCCCATGGTATCGATGTCAGAATTGTGGCCAGTGAAAATGCTGAGTGTCTAGCAACTTTGGAAAACCACTAGCCGCAGTGGCTGGTGAGCAAAAATGCTAAGAAATATGATATTATATTCTATTATTTTATGAATTCTTTTGAGAAACCATGAGAAAAGGGTGAATAATGACTTAGAATTAATGTTCAGAAATGATTCATTATTATTATGTTTTGCACTATGCTGTATAGCTGTGTTTAGCAGTGTTTGTTGTCAAAATCAAAAATTTGTTTATTTTTAATTATTAAAAATGCCATTATTTTTTTTATATAAAAAAAAAAAAAAATATATATATATATATATATATATATATATATATATATATATATATATATATATATATATATATATATATATATATATATATATATATATATATTTTTTTTTTAAACAAAATATTTTTGTTTGTCATCAGATAACATTTTAAGCTGTCAATGCCCCTCACATGTTACAACACCTATGGGGCATGTTGGTAAATTAATAAAAAGTATACACTGTATTAATGAAACAAAACCACATAATTGTACTATGTGGGAAATTAATGTGGGAAAAAATAAATACTCTGAACCCCAAGTGGATTTACACAAACTGAGAAAGTCAAAAGTGTTAGGTTGTGCCCCGCTTTCCCCTATAGGCTAAACTATATATAGTCAAAAACATGTTAAAGACATTTTTGGGGAGACATAGTCATAAATATGTATACTGCAGGTCAAAAGTTTGGAATATTTATGTTTTTGAAAAAGACTTCTGCTCACCAAGGCTGCATATATATGATCAAAAATACAGTACAATCAGTAATATTGTGAAATATTATTACATTTTAAAATAACTGTTTTGTATTTAAATTAATAAAAAATTGAATTCATTCCTGCGATCCAAAGCAGAATTTTCAGCATCATTACTCCATTCTGATATGGGTGGGGAGTAGAATAGAAAATTTTAAAAAAACTGCATTTATTTGAAATGTATATAGTAACATTATATATGTCATTATACAATGTATTCTTGCTGAATAAAATAATTAAAATCTTAAAATAAAATCTTTTTTTTTTTTTTTTTACTTACCCTGAACTTTTAAATGGTAGTGAATCATGGTTTCCATAAAAATATTGTAGCACAGCTGTCTTCAACATTGATAATAAGAAATATTTCTTGAGCAGGAAATCACCATATTATAATGATTTTTGAAGGATTATGTGACACTGTGATTCTGTGCCCAAAAACCTGATATTTATGAATTAATCATTTTTAAAACTTTGACTATAAATGTCCAAGGCTGTAACTGGTGCCCTACAGTCGGTTTTCCCTGATTAACACCATGTTCACAGACTGATTGAACCGCTTGTGGCTCTACTCTTATATGGAAATTCACTGTCACACCCCTTGCCCTCAACTGGAGGCCATGTGAGGTTTGGTCTAATGAACTATTGTTTTGAGAGTTGTATAAGCCAGGAGGCACGGGGGGAAGAGGCGAAATAAGTGGGTAAATAACTAAGCTGCAATTAAGAATGCCCAATGAGTTACTGCTAGCAAAAACGTCATTTAGTACGCAAATTAGAACATAAGTAAGTGACCAGGAGCATAAGTGAATTAGAATGGAAATAGATGAAGAGATAAATGAATAAAAATGTTTTGTAAGTGAGTTTGTATGTAAATGGGTACACAAGTGTGGAGGGGAAAGTAAATAAATAGCTTAGTATGTAAATAAATGAATAAATGTAAGACTTAAAGGAATGGGACAGAGCTGGGAAGCGAGCGAGTGAATGAGTAATAAGCGAGTGAATGAGTTATAAGATGAACTACTTATTGCATTTCAAAGGAGTGAGGGCTTACCGATTAGTTCTACCGCCACAGAACACCCATCAGCTTTGAACTGCATCAAGCAAAACAGAACTAGATTTCACATTTTCAGAAGAAAAATGTGTTCAGCCATGCAAAACTCGCTGCTACATTGCTATGTGGATGCCAAAGTGTTTTGAAAGATTTTTTAGGATGTTGCTATGCAGTTGCTATGGTGTTGCTAGCTGAATCCTTCCATGGTAATAACTGTAAATGTCTTGAAAACATCACCATCTGGAGTATTTCTGACCTCAACTTTACAATAAAGTTCAGTTTGTTAACATGAGCATGAACTAACAGCCACATCTACATAGACACTTTTTTGTTTCAATCGGAATGAAATAATTCCATACATAGTGTCTACATGAAAGATAAATAAAGTGATTGCGTTTATGTCACAAGCTTCAAATCGGATTTAATATTTTGACATGCGCACACTGCAAAAATATACAGTTTCCCACTGTTGTCGCATACTAGCCATCCTTCTTTTCTTTATTTTAGATAGCAGACTTAATATTTATCTACAAACCCGATTCCAAAAAAGTTGGGACACTGTACAAATTGTGAATAAAAACAGAATGCAATCATGTGGAAGTTTCAAATATCAATATTTTATTCAGAATACAACATAGATGACATATCAAATGTTTAAACTGAGAAAATGTATAATTTTAAGGGAAAAATAAGTTGATTTTAAATTTCATGGCATCAAAGCATCTCAAAAAAGTTGGGACAAGGCCATGTATCCCACTGTGTGGCATCCCCTCTTCTTTTTATAACAGTCTGCAAACGTCTGGGGACTGAGGAGACAAGTTGCTCAAGTTTAGGAATAGGAATGTTGTCCCATTCTTGTCTAATACAGGCTTCTAGTTGTTCAACTGTCTTACGTCTTTTTTGTCGCATCTTCCTCTTTATGATGCACCAAATGTTTTCTATGGGTGAAAGATCTGGACTGCAGGCTGGCCATTTCAGTACCCAGATCCTTCTTCTATGCAGCCATGATATTGTAATTGATGCAGTATGTGGTCTGGCATTGTCATGTTGGAAAATGCAAGGTCTTCCCTGAAAGAGACGACATCTGGATGGGAGCATATGTTGTTCTAGAACTTGGATATACCTTTCAGCATTGATGGTGCCTTTCCAGATGTGTAAGCTGCCCATGCCACATGCATTCATGCAACCCCATACCATCAGAGATGCAGCCTTCTGAACTGAGCGCTGATTACAACTTGGGTTGTCAAGATTCAAGATTCAAGAGTTTTATTTGTCACATACACAGTTATATACAGAATATACAACCGGCAGTGAAATGTAAACAGGTCCGCTCCATGGACAGTGCAAATTCACAGTTAAAAACACAAGGCGAAAATTCTAATAGAAATAGAATATATAAATATAGTACTAATATATATATATATATATATATATATATATATATATATATATATATATATATATATATATATATATAATTATAAATAATTAAGTCAAGTACAAAAAAATAAAAATAAAGAAGTGGAATAAAATAAGTGAAGTAAACTGTGCAGTGAGTAAACTGTAGACTTATAAATATGTGGTTAACAAATGTACAAAGAAGTATAATGTGCAAACAGGTTTATAACAGGTTGTTACACAGTAACAATGAGAACAGAAAGTGCAGTGCAATGTCAGTATATCGATGGTCATGTGATGTTAAGTGACTGAGTTCAGGAGTCTGATGGCCTGGGGGAAGAAGCTCCTCCTGAGTCTCTCAGTTTTGGCCATCAGGCTTCGGAAGTGCTTACCAGATGGCAGCAGCGTGAAATGAGGGTTTGCAGGGTGATTAGAGTCCTTGATGATTTTAGTAGCTCTGCCTTTGCAGTGTTTGGTGTAGACGTCCTGCAGAGGCGGAGAGCTGACCCTGAGATACGCTCGGATAAGCGCACGACTCTTTGCAGGGCTTTGCAGTCATGACTGGTGCTGTTCCCATACCACGCTGTGATGCACTGAGTTAATACACTTTCTATCGCCCCTAAATAGAAAGTTTTCAGGATAGCTGGTGAAACCCTGAATTTCCTCAGCTGGCGCAGGTGGTACAGTCTTTGCCTGGCTTTTTTCACCTGTGTCTGAATGTGAGCAGTCCAGGTCAGGTCCTCTGAGATGTTTACACCCAGGTACTTGAAGCTGCTCACTCTCTCCACTGGTGACCCGCTGATCATGAGAGGGGAGTATGTCCGTTGCTGTCTCTTCCTGAAGTCCACAATCATTTCTTTGGTCTTGCCAACATTCAGAGAGAGACAGTTGTCCTGGCACCATGATGTTAGATGCTCCACCTCGTCCAAGTATGCCGTCTCATTGTTGTTGGAAATGAGGCCCAGGACAACAGTATCATCAGCAAATTTGATGATAAAGGTGGAGCTGTGTGTGGACAAACAGTCGTGTGTAGAGAGAGTAGAGCAGGGGACTCAGGACACAGCCCTGTGGAGCTCCCACACTCAGGGTGATGGAGGTGGAGCTGAAATGGCCTACTCTCACCACCTGAGGCCTGCCAGTGAAGAAGTCCTCAATCCAGTGGCAGAGAGAAGAATTCAGGCCGAGATCCAGGAGTTTGGCGGTTAGCTTAATGGGAACTATGGTGTTAAAGGCTGAGCTATAGTCAATAAATAGCAGCCTTACGTAGTTCCCACTTTTGCTGTCAATGTGAGTGAGGGAGGAGTGGAGGACATGAGAGATGGCATCTTCAGTCGATCTATTGGGACGATAGGCAAACTGAAGAGGGTCCAAAGTGTCAGGAATGAAGGCGCAAATGGTGTTTTTAATGAGTCTCTCAAAGACCTTCATGACTATAGACGTGAGAGCCACTGGACGATAGTCATTTAGGCAAGAGGGTTTACTGTTCTTAGGGACAGGGATGATAGTGGATTTTTTGAAGGAGGTGGGGACCACAGATGTAGCGAGGGACTCATTAAAGATAGATGTAAACAACCCGGCGAGCTGATCAGCACAGGACCGCAGAACATGGCCTGAAATACCATCCGGCCCAGCAGCTTTCCTGACGTCCACACGCTTGAGAGCCCTCCGAACTTCATCCTCCGAGACAGAGATCACGTGCTGCTCTGAGTAATTCCCTCTGACGCGCCACTTGGCGGAGTCGCGCTGCCGCAATTACAGTCAAAGTGAGCGTAGAAAGAGTTTAACTCATCCACAAGTAACGGATCAGCTCTGACCTCTGCAGAGGATTTAGATCCAAAAGAGCAGATGGACCTCAGACCCTGCCACATGCGCCGCGAGTCGTTGAGTTGGAAATGAGACTCCACTCGATCCTTATAACGGAGCTTTGCAGCTTTAACTGCACGTCGCAGAGCATAGCAGGACGATCTGTATTCAGTCATGTTCCCCGATAGGAGACCGGCGTTGTAAGCGGCAGTGCGTGTTCACTGCAGCGCGGATTGAATTAACCACCCACAGTTTCTGATTTGAGAAGGACGTTATTGTTATTGTTTGTGTGGCTTGCTCTGTAAGCGTGTTGATGAAGCAAAGCGCCACATCCGTGAACTCGCTGACGTCAGCTGAACTCGCCCCGGAACATGTCCCAGTCGACGTCATCAAGAGCTGCCTGTAGCGCGGTCTCTGAGTGGGGTGACCAGTGTTTAACTTCCCGTCTCACTGGGGGTTCCTGAACGAGCCTTTGTTTGTATTCGGGTGTGAGGAAAATGGCAGCATGATCCGATTTGCCGAAAGCTGGAAGTGACCACGCTTTATAGGTGTTCTTAAACGGAGAGTAGCAATGATCCAGTGTGTTTGCTCCTCGTGTAGGACAGGAGACGTGCTGGTGAAAGTTTGACAAGACTTTCTTTAGGTTTGCTTTGTTAAAATCGCCCGCGACGATGAATGCCGCATTGGGGTGTTTGTTTATGACGCTGCTGGCAACATCATGAAGGCCAGATAAAGCCAGCCCTGTGTCTGCCTGTGGTGGAATGTAAACAGCAGTCGCGACGACAGAGGAAAACTCCCTCGGCAGATAGAATGGGCGGCAAATGATTGTTAAATGTTCCAGATGAGGCGAGCAGGATGGTGATGTTCCTGGGGTCGCACCATTTCTTGTTGATCATGAAGCATACTCCACCGCCTTTACTGGATTTACTGGCCTCGGCTGTTCTGTCCATCCGAAAAACAGAGAAGTTCTCCGACGGCGTCACAGCTGTGTCCGGGACCGCGGGTGTGAGCCATGTTTCGGACAAACAATAGATGTTACAGTCTCTCATGTCCCGTTGAAAACTTATCCTGGCTCTAAGATCGTCCATCTTATTTTCCAAGGATTGGACATTTGCAAGCAGAATTGCGGATCCCCGCACGTTTCCCACGGTCTGTCCATTGTTCAACTCGGCGTTCCGGAGAATCTCAGATGGCCACAGAGGATCGTGAAAGTGTCCTGAAACAGTCCAGTGTAGAGGTAACCAATGTCCAAAAGAGTTTTGCTGTCATAGCAGATCAATGCAGATGATAAGTTTGTAAAAATTGAGAGCAAAAGAAAGTAAAATAGTAAATAAATGCACAGTCTTCGCGGAGCGACCTGAACGGCGACCGAACACGGCGGCGCCATCTTGTCCTTGTCCTCTTTAGTCCGGATGACATGGTGTCCCAGTTTTCCAAAAAAGAACTTCAAATTTTGATTCGCCTGACCACAAAACAGTTTTTCACTTTGCCACACTTTCGCCATTTTAAATGAGCCTTGGCCCAGAGAAAACGCCTGCGCTTCTGGATCATGTTTAGATACGGCTTCTTTTTTGACCTATAGAGTTTTAGCCGGCAACAGCGAATGGCACGGTGGATTGTGTTCACCGACAATGTTTTCTGGAAGTATTCCTGAGCCCATGTTGTGATTTCCATTACAGTAGCATTCCTGTATGTGATGCAGTTCCGTCTAAGGGCCCGAAGATCACGGGCATCCAGTATGGTTTTCCAGCCTTGACCCTTACGCACAGAGATTGTTCCAGATTCTCTGAATCTTTGGATGATATTATGCACTGTAGATGATGATAACTTCAAACTCTTTGCAATTTTTCTCTGAGAAACTCCTTTCTGATATTGCTCCACTATTTTTGGCAGCAGCATTGGGGAATTGGTGATCCTCTGCCCATCTTGACTTCTGAGAGACACTGCCACTCTGAGAGGCTCTTTTTATACCCAATCATGTTGCCAATTGACCTAATGAGTAGCAATTTGGTCCTCCAGCTGTTCCTTATATGTACATTTAACTTTTCTGGCCTCTTATTGCTACCTGTCCCAACATTTTTGGAATGTGTAGCTCTCATGAAATCCAAAATGAGCCAATATTTGGCATGACATTTCAAAATGTCTCACTTTCAACATTTGATATGTTATCTGTATTCTACTGTGAATAAAATATAAGTTTATAAGTTTATTATAATTAAAATTTACAAGTTTAGATTTGTAAATTATTGCATTCCTTCATTATTCACAATTTGTACAGTGTCCCAACTTTTTTGGAATCGGGTTTGTATTCCGGATCTTAATTAGGAGTATATATAAATAACAGTAAAAACTCCCATTCCCGTGCTCACAACAAGGCATGTGGATGAGAGTCCGAAGCAAGCACTTGTGGATCAATGTTGTCCTGCACTAATTCACAGACAATGAGTGGAAAGAGAATTTTAGATTGATATGACAGTCATTTATTATATTGAACAACAACATCAGCTAGTTCCGTCCATCATACATCATTATGCCATTTCTGCGTTATTAACTTTCCAGTTTTGGTTTTCAATCTAATCAAGTGTTTTCATGTCCTATTTTAAAAGATTAGAACTTCAGACCGACTTCTGTGTGAGCTGTGCTTCATACATAGCTACAACTAATAACGATAGACAACTGACCTTTTTGTGCCCGCAAAACTTTGTTAATGTGACAGCAACTTTAGGCCCTGTTTACACCTGGTATTAAGATGCGTTTAGGTCTATCAGATCACAAGCGGATAATGCTAAATACAGGTGTAAACGGGGTCTAAAACACTTTGAGCTTGTCCACTTTCAACCACTTCCAGAGGTAGTCGAAAACATATTTGACAAGTTGCTTTCATAGTGTAGATGCTCATGTGATCGAATTTGTTCGAACAGCCACAAAAGACCACTAAAAATACTCTCCGCCAACTGACCTAATGAGTAAACATTATGGGAAGTGCATTAGCCAGATTCTTTGATTCTTGGTGTTCTTTCACCATTCCCAAATTTCTAGCATGCACTCACAGTGTTCTTTTTGGTCTTGTGGCTATCAGAGCAGAAACAAAATCTGCTGCTCTCCTTATGTTTTTCTGGCGACTCCGGGCATGTTCATATTTAAATTGTGCAAGCTTATTTTTTTCCATTACATCAAAAGATCTGAAAAAAAAAAAAAAAAAAAAACATACTTTTACCCTCCTCTCAAAGAAATCAGGACAGAAGTGGTTGAAAATGGACAAAAGAGACATACCAGGTGTAAAGAGGTATGTGTCTACCTCGTCTACTTGCGATCCGACCGACCAAAATGCATCTTAATAACCAGGTGTAATCAGGGCCTTGGTTAATCACAACATAATATATTTTCAGATAAAAAGTTGTTCTCCTAATATTAGTTAATGCACTGTGAACTAAAATGAACATGAACATTTTTATCAACTAACGTTAACAAAGGTTAATGCTGTAAAAATATGCATAATGCATTAACTAGACCTTTTTGTAAAGTATTACCATTGTCTCTGTGTTCGTTGGTCATCGTAACCATTTTTGCATATCTCTGCTGAACGTATATCATCTTTCCTCGTGTCCAGATGATGTGCCAATTACTCTCTAATTACATGCGTCATCTGGCTGATAAATCCTGTTTACCGTACTGACAAGCCTCCCGGTGGTCACAGCCAGTCTCTAGAGAGACGGATGAAGGGATGGACCTCCACAAAGAGGACGCCGAAACTGAGAGATCAGGCAGGCTGTTTCTGAATATAGCCCTTACAATGCCAATGACTGCATCTGAATGATTACCAACAAATTTTGATATTGCATTATAAGGGCTTGGTAAACAACATTCACAGGAACACATCTGTTCATTGGCACAAAGCTTGTTGCTGTACATTAAACGGGATGCAATAATAGCAAAGAGTGTAAATTATTATATTTATTGGAAGTTATTAAAGCCCCAGACCTATACCCCTTACCCTAACCCGATAAACACTTTATTATTAAACACACGTTAGACACTTTTTTTTTTTCCACTTTTTGAATATTTTCTTCATTTTCATTGAAAATAAATGTCTTTCCGGTCTGATATGTGAAGGGAAAATGTAGTAGAGTAAGTTAAGCAAAAGGCGGATTTTAAACATCAGGAAGAATTGCATCAAAACTGCATGCCGTGTGCCTTACACTATTACTACTGTTAACAATTTTGTCTGGTCCAAACTAGTCTCAGCCTCAGATGCCCAAGGACCATTGGCTGAACATCTGATGCATATGGCACACTTATCTGGAAACACTTCAGGAGTTTTGAAGTCGTCATCTGATTGGTTGAATTCAACAGGATGTCTGCGAGATAAGTGTGTCGCATTCTTTAACGGTCTGCCTGGAAACAAATGTTGTGATGCCAAACTCCCTCGTGGAAGAAGAACGCTGTCGTGTTTACAACTGTGACAATGAGCGCTTACCAGATCAACTAAACGCTGGATTTTCAAAAGTATGTGAAGTTTGCGGCTCCATTGTTGCAGTAAACTTGCACAACGTTCTTGAATGAATAATTTATAGATGCATGCCGGTCTGTTATTGCAGGGACATCGACGTTACATTTTCATGCCCCTAAACATGATGTAGAACAAAACGGACTGTGATTGGTTGCGTTACATGACAGTCAAACGTACTCTTATGTGTTCCTTGACCAGTGAAAGTCCAGACCCTCTGCTGTCAGTCTGAAGGTCTGGCTACGCAAAATTAGGTCCAACTAGACATCAGGGGGCGAAATTAGTGAAACTAGCCTCTGCCAACAACTATTTGCACATAGGTGAACTTGATGCACAATTCCAATTTGATGACTATATCCAAATTATATCCAGACGTTCTGACCCGGAAAAGGAAGTAAAATGGCGCAATATGTAATGGACGCAATGGATGCAAATGAAATGATTATTCAATGTTTTGCTTTCAGCAATATCTTTAAAGGTCAGCAAAACATTGCTCTTGTAAGGCGAAGAAAAAAGAGGAGAGCCCTTGTTGCATATGATTGCAGTTTGTGTCCACTTGAGTTGACATCATTCACCTCCGTCCCTTTTTCAATGACGTACAACTCGCATTTACTGGGGAATATCCGATTTGACCATGGCAGAGACGCAAATGCACGTATCCGAATCATATCGGATTTACTATCACAAATGAGTGAGGCCTGAATCCAATCTGAGGAAATCGGAATTCATACGTTTTTTTTTTCCTGCTTACACGTCATATCCGATCTGAGAGCCACATGAGAGGGAAAAATCGGAATCGGGTCACTTGAACCATGCAACCATGTAAAGGGGCCTTAGTGTAGATAGACACTCTATTAAAAATAAGGCCTTGCTGCTCAAAGCATTGTTCCATACTGTTGGACTTGTTATAGATCTGCATTTCAGAGCCATGATCATTTAGTGATCAGAATCAGCATGTAGCCAATCTGACTGTAAAGAAGCCTTGCTACTTTCAGACAGTTTGAGGTAGATTACACATGTGGGTATCAAATATCACAGTTATTGGATCACAGAAGTGCTGTATAAGAACATTTCCTGGGTTTATCCATTCATTTAAGCTCCCTTAGTTTTGTCAGCTCAAAAAATTCACTGAAAACCACTACCATTGAATCACTCAACCATCTCTACCTTAATTACACAGGAATTGTGGAGCTGGCACTTTACTGCATGACTGCTTTTGAGGCCAACTGGACTGCTACTCTTTCCTCTACTACTTTAATGTACCAAACTATCCTCCATAGACTTCATGTGTCACAACATTAGTGGCTTGCCAGAGAGATATTTGTTAACCAAGGCTTGGGAACTGCTGTGTAGAATGAAACTGAAGTCAAAGAAACCCCATCTCACCATGAAAATGGCTCTTGTGGTTAACCACTCAGGGAAAGATTTAACATTAACCACAGGTTCATGTAATTCATAAACGCATTATCCTAGAGTTTTTTTATTTATTTATTTATTTTTTTATGCTACTTAAAAGCTCAACATTTTTCCATCTAATGAATTTGTTTAAACTCACTAATAATAGGTATATCTTCACAGAAAAAAATAGTTATATGAATATGTGCAAGATATTCTTAAAGATTTTTTTTTTTTTTTTTTTTTTTTCAGTCAATGATTGTAGGCTATTACTGAAAATGTGTGTAATACAGGAAACATGACTACATTTTCTTCATGACCAGGACATTCTGGTCTCCATGTATTGATCCGGGTGAGTTTGAGTTGGGAGACAGAGGTAATCATTTGTAATGCCTGATCACCCCACCCCTCACAAAACAACATATGTATAAAATATGTAAATTGAGCTAGCATGCTAACTGGCTAACAGTATGCTATGCGATGCTTACAGCTTGCAAAAGGTACACTAACTAAAAAAACCAACACAAGAATAGTTTGCACTTTGCTTATACAAAGAGAGTACAGTTTTGTGACTATGTTTCACACTTAAAGGAGTAGTAGGAGTAGTTCACTTTGAAATGAAAATTAACCCCATGATTCAGAGTTATATTAATACATATCTTGACACTTCCAAGCTTTATAATGGCAGTGACGGGTCATTGAGTTTGGGTTTGAAGCTCAAAAAAGTGCATCCATCCATCATAAATGTACTCCACATTAATAAAGGCCTTCTGAAGCAAATTGATGGGGTTTTGTAGGAAAAAATATCCATATTTAAACCTTTATAAGGTAAAATATCTAGCTCCCGCCAGACCGCCTTCCATATTTAACGTAAAAAATTAAATTAAAAAAAGTAAAAAACTTAACTGCCACGACGTATCACTAGAACGTAGTGTAAGCGTTTTGAACTGTGAGAGGCATTACACTTTCTGCGTAAGTTGAATACGGAAGGCGGTTCGCCGGAAGCAAGATATTTTACTTGATAAAGTTTTAAATATGGATATTTTGTTTACAAAAACCCATCGTTTCGCTTCAGAAGGCCTTTATTAAACCCCCTGGAGCCGTGTGGAGTACGTTTATTATGGATGGATGTGCTTTTTTGAGCTTCAAACTCAATGGATCCTGTCACTGCCATTATAAAGCTTGTGAGCGTCAGGATATTAATACAACTCTGATTGTGTTCATCAGAAAGAAGAGGATGGCTTGAGGATGAGTAAATCATGTAATTTTATTTTATAGTGAACTACTCCTTTAAGTACACTTTTAATAAGTGTACTTTGTAATAATGTTAATTTAAAGGTTTTACTTTAAAGTACATGATGTTGTGTTAATATTTTGTCATGCTTTAATTGCAGTTATGTAAAGTATAGATTTAAAGTATATTATTTCTGTAATAAAAAAATAAAAAACTATGCTTTGTTCATTACATTGATGCAGAACTAGTTTTTCCAGCCCAGAACTGTCTTCTGGTGGACATACATGGAACAGTTTGAGAATTGGCATCATTCAAATCCTCCTTAACTTTAACAGTTAATGATTGGTAAACATTTTCCCATCAATCTCTCTTTTGTTATATGACCATCTATGAATTCATGTCATTTTCTATCTTCATGATCTAGCTGTATGTATTAAGAAGCACTAAATCTGCATGTCTTCACTCTTAGCCCAGGTACGCTATGGCAATTTGGGGGATGGGGTGGCATATAGGAGAAATTCCCTCTGTAAGGGGAAAAATAAGATGATGATACACAATTTTTTCTTTTTTTGATGCCGTAAGGGCTTTGCCTGTATGCAAGCCAAGATCTCACATGTTTTTCCTCTCTCCTCACGTGATCTAAGAGTAATTAGGCTGGTCATGAGCAGCGCACCACAACATTTCCAAAATTCTCTACCTGTGCACCTTCCCTCCCCCATCTTTCACCATTTCATGATACGATTTTAACATGGAGTTTTCTTGCAGGCACACCACTCAAATAGTGACCTAATTCTTCCCAAGCATGCCGACACTGCTGAGAGAGCAAGAGAGGCAAACTCATCTTCTCACACAAAGAGAGTTTGAGTTCTAATCATACCAGGACTACATAAGAACGCCCGCTAATGCGTTTCAACTCCTCCATTTTAATGGCATTAACAAGTATGACCGTTTTGATGTTGTGCATTCAATCCGTTTAATACCACTTATTCCAGAACCGCCCTTCGCATTCTGTCGAATCACGAGAAAGTCATAAAAAAAATTCCACTTGCATGCGCATGTCATTCGGAGCTTGTAAACACATCCCTGCTAGTGCTCGTCTTCTTGCCAGACTCATGTTTTTCTCCATGCATCTTTCATGACTGCATAGTGATTCTAACTTACCATAATAACAGCTTCAGATGGGGGAGCTTCTTCCGTGTGTGCTGCTCTGAGAAAGAAACTGTAGCCAGTGTTTTTTTGGTTTTTTTCTGCTTGACCATGGTATTTTTGTCCACGGGAGGCTTCAAGTTTTCTCTCCAAAAAATATCACAGGGCTTTCCCACTGAGCCCATACTTCTCTCTTGAGTTATGTCCTCGGTGTGGATGTGCCGTTGTGTCCCACCATTGTTATTTCCAATTTCATAGCTGAGTCCTGGCTAGCACGCCCCAGTCTCGCTATGCCATTTACTGCAATAATACACACCGGGCCCTCTAAGGTAGCAATCGGCCACACTCCAAACCTCCTGTGAAATGGTTGAATTCGTCAATAGAAAGCCTTTTGTTCTGATAGACTAGGCTGAATAGCTTTCTTTGATTCCACTCTCAAGATGACTTCCTTTCAGAGGAACTGTCTTCCATTTGCTGCTATTATTTTGGGTTTTATTGTATCCGTGTTACGTTGTGCGGTGAGGTGATGCATCTTAAGTTAAGTGTATTTCAGAGGCCCTAATATTATGTCTCAGGTTGCTTTCATCTAGTTTTCTTATTCTGTAGAAGAGATCTAATGATAAGACATGCAACTATAAAACGCTGGAGTGGAAAAACTAATGTTCATGTGGTCATTTGTTGCTGTCTGATAGATACTTCTATACTTTCTTACCATATATGGAAATTACAGCAATGCATTGTGTTTCTATCATCTGTCTGAGTCTACCAGCAGATATGTATACAGTATATTTATAATTCATCATAAAACAAAAATAATGTTATAAATGAAGAAAACAGTAAGATGCACACATTTGTTTTGCTTCTCCAATTTTAAGTGAAATTTGAAACACTGGGAGAGTAGTATATCCCACAAAATAGCTTTGCAAATATAAGCACAGATGCCTTCAAACTGCAAGGTAAGCTCCCAGGGCTTTGCCCCAAATCTGCCTCCAAGTCCATGTTAATAAATGTTTTACAGTGCTGGCGTGTCTTAGTCGTATCCAACATAGCTGCAATGTACATTCCAATACAAGATATACCAAAGGATTATTAAAACATAGTGATTTAAAATGTACTTTAAAGTTAAACTATTAAATTGACATAACAAAAGTTCACTAAAAGTGTATACTTAAGTGTTTTAAGAAACATAGTCATGAAAGTGTACTCTCTTTAAGTACACTTAAGTGGCCTTTTATTTCATTAATATTATTAAGGCAGTGGCTATTTGCACTTAGTGCAAATAGCGCTAGGTGCTATTTACACCAAGTGTACTAGATTCAGTTTACACTAAGTGAAAATAAGGATAGATTCTTAGTGATAGATATTTACACTAAGTGCAAATAACTGTAAATGCTATTTACTAAGTGAAATAGCATACTATGTGAAAATAGTGTTATATTCTATTTACACCAAGTAAAAGTAGCAGTTCTTTGCAATATATGTAAGTGGTAATTAGATGCCATTTATACTTTATTTTGACAGATACACACTATTTTCACCTCAGTATTGTTGTACATTAACAAAATGCAATAATAACATAGAGTGTAAATTGTTATATTTATTAATATTATTAAATAGATGCTGCCTTAATGGGACAATAAAAGCCCCCCCTACACCTAACCCTACCCAATAAATGCTTTTATTATTATTAAACATTTCATTAGGCACTTTATTTCCATTTTTAGAACATTTTCTTAATTTTTATTGAAAGTAAATGCCTTTCTGATATATGTGATGGGAAAAGGCTAGACCTTTAAGCCTTAAGCTTGATACATACAGAAATTTGTTTGTTTTCTCAAGGTGGCAAGAACAAGAACAAAGTTAGTTCTGGCCAGGACAGTCCATACTTCACGAGAAAAGCAAGTGCCGAACAGGCGCCGAACTTCTGGGGAGTCCTTTTCCGTTTCTCTGCATTAACCCCGCCCACTTAAAATTTCTGACCAATCACACAATAGTTCTCGGACACCCACAAGAAAAACAGTTCTGTTCAGATGATGTGTCCAGAACAAGCTGCAAGAACTCTCAAACCAGGGCTGCGAGAATAAATGACGTCATTGTGTTCTTGCAGCCCTGGGAACGAGAACTTTTTTCTCTGTTCTTACGGAGTATGTACTCTACTGACTACGCCACTGAAGACGTTGAATATGTGCTTTTTAAAAAAAAATCTTGTTTGGCACAACCAGGCATTGTTAGGCGGAGCTAGTGCGAATAGCACTTGCCAACAAGCCACGCTATTTGCACTTGGTGTAAATAGACACTCCGAATTTTTAAATATTCTGTTTTTAACATTCGTAGTGCACTATAAAGTGTACATTTAATACATTTAAGGACACTTCTTTTTCACAAAAGTATATTAGTTCCTGACCAGTGTTGGGTGTAACTAGTTACAAAGTTATTAGTTACTGTAATTTAATTACTTTTCTCTTAAAAAAGTAAAGTAAGGGATTACTCTCATGTTTTCTGTAATTTAATTACAGTTAATTCTGAGGTAATTGAACTAAATACTGTGTAGCCTGTAGAACAATTATATTAGACTGGGTAAACCCAGCCTGATCTGCCAGCGATTTGATTTCGCCCTGCAGCTCAGGCTGCAAACCTGTACATTAATTTCTACTGCTTCTGTCATACTTTTGCGGGAACCAATCACAGACTGGCTTTTCCACCTGGCACTATTGGTGGGTTTAACACAATGACGGATAGAGAAGGATGGATCGATGCCTGTTGATCACGCCTCTTGTGGTCTGATTGGTTGAAGGACTATCCAATTGCGTACAGAGTCATTTGAACTATGCCCGTTGATCACGCCTCTTGTGCAGTAGAAAATACAGAGCAGACTCCCCAGACCAATGTACAATCTTAAAAGATAACAATGATACAATTAACATCAAAATTTCAAGTCTAACTTTAAAATGCATGTTTTTATGTGTCCTTCTCACATTTGTAATACTTTGGTCAGTTAATAAGAATAATTTATGTCGTTTTATATTATTTATTTGAATGAATTAAAAGAGCCGTTTCATGTCTATCCTTGAATCACTTAACTAGTCGAGGTTGATATAGGATTTAGAAAATAATACATAATTTAATATTTTTTTAGTATTAATTTAAGAGTAATTTGTACAGTAATCTAATTACACTATTGAAGATGTAGTTAGTAACTAGTAATTAATAACTTTTTTAGAGTCACTTACCCAACGCTATTCCTGACTACATCTTTAGATTCTTATTATTTGAATGTGGCTGTTTGACATATTTTGTTCATTGACAGTTTGACAATTTATTTACATTCGAAACCTACTGCTCATTTAGACATTTCATGCCACCATGAACTACAGACTCGTGACAGGTTGTACACTAGTTCTATCTGGAAAAGAATATCTCCTCTTGGAAACGTTCAGCTGCCAGCACAAGGAAGAAAATGAAAACAAATCAAAATCCATTTAAAAGGAAATCACAACAGAGTCATATTTTTAGCTTGCTATTTCTTAATTGCCATAAAGAGAACAATCAGATAAGGCTTGCAGCGTGTCTGTGCGAGTGAGTGAGAGAGAGAGAGAGAGAGAGAGAGAGAGAGAGAGAGAGAGAGAGAGAGAGAGAGAGAGAGAGAGTCACGTGCCTTTACTACCATACAATGAGCAACTATTTTCATCCCTCCAGCTCCAGCCTTGATTACAATATGGCATCAGTGTGTCATCTGTGTGTTGCATTAGTATTGTGTTTATGCTACCATGTAAGAACCATCTGAGATAAGAGTGGTCGCCTGTGGATATAGCACATGCCTTCATTACACTGACATGGGATCAGCTTCCTCAAATACATATAGGCTAGACATAAATCAAACAATACACAGTAAATATTTGCACTAAGGGTTCTGTTTATTATTAAAATATCATTAAATATATATGCAAACTCTTGCAAACCTATATTTGTTCATACCTCACAAACACTTTAGCCTACAAATGATTTTCTCAATGTTTTGGTCATGCAAACTGATGATGCAACTGATAAATAGTGGGCTTCCAGCTCTCAAAAGGCGGTCATCAGTGGTCGAACTGCGTTTTGTTTTGACTGTCTACAAACGTCGTGTTTTGGTTTTCTGTATCTGTGTTGCGTATACATGAACTGTTGACACTGTACACCTCGTCACCTGCTTCTTCCTGGCGTTTGAGTGAGGAAGAAATCCGTTGTGAGCGCATTACATTATCTTTCAGCCGTTATGACTCCCCAGAGTCGACGCTTAGTTTGCGATGCCTTACTATGGATGGAAAGTATAAATCGCGTCAAGGGAGAGAGGTGGGGGTTCTGAATGTGACACGACATCCAATGAGCTCGAAATGGAGTCAGTAGGCGCGCAGTCCAGCGTATACCATGAAACATAGTATCACACAGCAACCCCTCACACACTCATGACTGTGAGCATTCGAGTAAAAAATGCCCCGGGCTATATAGATACAAAGTCTTCTGTGAACCACCATAGCCCTCACAACTTATCGACCGTGTTCTCATATAACCAGCCCATTTATCCGGTCTCTATTTACATTATTTTCCGTTCGCATTGCTCGGAGATGAACGATACCGCGGCAGATCTGCTTAATAAAGAGGCCTAGAGCAAGTGTTTACTTCGGTGAACGAAAGTAATTAGGATTAAAAGCTTTTCTTAAGCGCACCAATATAATTATGATATGGCGAATGAGGACGCTGTTCACAAGAGAGAAAAAAAATAAAATATCTGATGTATCCACTGATGGGTAAAAAGTCCCGCCAGACTCGTAAATTAACCCTCTGACTTGCACTGACCGATGTTAGCTAAACAGACAGAATTTGTCTTTTTCTATGTTCGTGTTCAACGTCGTCCAAAAGAATCACAAGAACAACCGGTGTCATGCATTCGATGCTGGTCGCGCTGTAGACTATTTGATTCACTAAAAAGAGCCTGCTCATAAGAGTCATTCGTTCGGGATTCGAACTAATTGGTCCCTGTATGTTCCGAGCTGTGCGTTCAGTAGCGGTGCCGTGGCGCCGCTGAATAGTCAGAGTATTTTAATACGGGCTCGTGTGCGCAGCAGAGCGAGAATGCACGTTTAATGCAATCATTCAGTTCCGGTCATATTTATAAAACAGGACCGGCTCTTGGTCCCCAACCCTAGCTGTTAGAGGCACGTTGAGAGGGGCTAGTGGTTTTATAGTTGGGGAAGATTTACTATGCGCGTGCCAGATCCCGCCCTCCTTACAGTACGTCATTGGCGAGTAACAGCGAAGGGGAGTCACTCTCCTGCCTACTTTTAATAGCTTTGTCATGTGATGGAAAGCAGTTGTAAGACAGGTGCCCTCGGTTCATTGTCAGTGAGGGGCGCGAGGGAACGAGTGGATTTTCTCTTTTCTCCGTGATTTATTTTTTATTTTTTCGTACCGTCATTCAGGGCTGGATGGCGTGGGACAGGTGTAATCAGGACTCGGTGTGGAGAGAACTAGAGGTGAGAACTGATGTGCAACTTCTTTTTCCAGGGCTGGAACACATTTTTTTTTTTCTTTTTCTTTGAGGAGACGGAAACGGAGCGCAGTAAACAAGACTGGCTTCGGTCGTAGTTCCCGTTATGTGAAGTCGATGCACGGAAGACACGGACGCGCTGAATGCACGGGACTACACCGGGTTGTCAGAAAGTCTAAAATGTGTGTGTGCTGTGATTAATCTGGTGATAGCGTGCGGCTTTTCTCAAGCTGTGTCGGAGTTGAACAGCGACGGTCTGTTTAGGATGTCTTGTCGTGGGAAATTGTTGACATGCCCGTGGATGGAGTGCGCGCGCTCGCTGTAACGCAGGTGATGATGAGACAGGTATCCGCTTCAGTGAGAGCCTAGTGCCACTGTCGATGTGCTGGAATTACTAATATGTACTCGCGGCAGGTATTGTACATTGAAACTTTCCTGTCAGAAAACAGATACAGTCTCGAAGAAGGCTATTCGCATGCATGCGGAGCGCGTGCTGGATTTATTATTGGAGAATGTGCAGGAACATCGGGGTTCGGCAAAAATAAAAGCTACTGAACCTCGTTTAGGTTAAGTTGCTCCAGTGCAATTAGACATTAATAACGACTGCATAGCTGTGCATGACATAAGTGTAACGAATCACTAAAACACGCAGTTCGGGACATTTTAGGTTTGTTTAAACATGTGCTAGCTGTATGTTTTGCTCGGCGAAATGAAAGTGCGTCGCTATATCGTTACTCTATCTATCTATCTATCTATCTATCTATCTATCTATCTATCTATCTATCTATCTATCTATCTATCTATCTATCTATCTATCTATCTATCTATCTATCTATCGCGTATTGATGTATTCGTAAAGCAATGCTTTCAGTATGCTTGGGTGAAACTTTTTACTCACTATATAGAAATATATTGCTGCGCTGACTGTATGCACCTGTCTGCGTTGCAGGGTATATGCACGTGCGCTATTGTTATATTCGTTTTAAAGGGTTAGTTAAGTGTCTCAGTCGGAGCATAAATCCATCTAAACACAATCAGCAAATTGCTTCTCGTTTTCAATTCTAATCATATCAGTTCCAATACAAGTAGATCTCTCTCTCTCTCTCTCTCTCTCTCTCTCTCTCTCTCTCTCTCTCTCTCTCTCTCTCTCTCTCTCTCTGTGTGTGTGTGCGCGCATGTGCTCGTGATTAAGCGTGAGCGTGTCCGTATTTTTGAGAGGAAAAAAGGGAGAAGGCTTTCAACAAGCATCTGATGCATGTGATTATTTATTCATTTTTTTTATCTCGTTTTATCATTAACCTACAAATGGATGTAGCCGGTTTGCCCGGCGAAATCTGTGACAGGATTTGTGTCATAAATAAATCTAAACTAAATCAGATACCTATGATCACGTGTGAGGTGTGAGAATCTTCTTTGGTTTTCGGATTACTTATTGCCGATTGCTTATTGTGATGTCACGTTTGTGTCAGTATTACCGAGAAAACAGCAGAGCAATGTGATTTGGCACGCAGTATCAGTATTAGTTAACGCGCGCTGATGGAATCATTTCGACAGTCGTACAAAAGAAACATTTCGCCGTTCACTATAAAAACATCACTCTACAGCACCCTCCGCCGTCAAAACTCCACACACCTGTGCGCGCAGTCTCTCCGCTGCCGCTGGTCTGGCTTCCACCTCGCCTCTGTTTTACGCACTACATACTCCATACAGTATTCTGACCAATGAGAGGGCGTGGCTGTGGCGCTCTTCCCTACGACGGTCCGCCCCTCCCCTCTCTCAACCAATCACAGAATTATTTGTTTTCTGGTTGGTTATGTTGTTGTGGTTTCCTAAATGCAGCAAACGCGTCTAAATATAATGTTTGGTTCGATTTATGTTTATGTAATTCTGTTCTTAATATGTCTAAGTCCTGTAATTCGTGATAATGAAACCCAAATGAGTATAGTTATTCAATGTTGCAGTGAATGGAATAGCTTTTTCATTAGTCACACAGGTCACAATTATGTAGGTAAGTTACACTCCCTATGAATCAAATAAAGGAAGAGTTATTGGTGGAGCATCAGCCACACTGTGCAAACAGACAGGTGCAGAGGTTTGAGATTTTATGACGCATGCTGTGGCGCAGTTTTTGCCTGTAAAGGCTGCTAAATTTATAGAATTAAGTCAGTGTGTGCAGTCAGTGGATCGCTTTTTTTGGATGCTCTAAAAGTTGTTTTATTGAAATGTAATGTTTTGCTTTTTTAGTGTTTTTACATAGTTTAGTTTTAGCATTTAAATTATTCTACTCAAGGAAAAAATGGGAGCAACTCCATATCAATTTTAAAACAATGTCCAATCTTGAATATTAAACTGCCTCAAATGCCATATTGCAAGAAAGTTTAATTTTTACATGATTATATATATATATAATGCATTATTATGCATGATGTGTTAAAACACGACAAAGCATCATTGGCCAACTTTGACTTATTATTGGATTAAAAAATCAAAATCAATAAAAATATTTAGTTATTTTTATTATAATTTTTTTTCTTTAATGAAAGCAATGGAAAATAAATAGGTTTGCAAACTTATTCCTGGAACACCATACTAAATAATCTGATTTGAGCTCACACAGCTGCTGCAAAGTTAGAGAGTGAATACAAAATGTTAATCAACATTAAAACATGTCAAATTCCATTTGAACAATTCTACTATCACTGTAACTTGCCCTGCAAATAGATTACATCATAGCTTGAAACCATGAAATATGTGGCCTTTTTGGAAACTAAGTGCTCATTTGTACATAAACACTGAATGAAGATGTTTAACAAATATGCTCTCAACAATCTCTTCTCTCTTCCAGTGTGCTGCCTTGGTTGGTGAAGACCAGCCCCTTTGCCCTGACCTGCCTGAGCTTGACCTCTCTGAACTGGATGTCAGTGACCTCGATGCAGATACCTTTCTGGGAGGACTCAAGTGGTACAGCGACCAATCAGAAATCATTTCCAGTCAGTATGGCAATGAAGCATCAAACCTGTTTGAGGTAAAGAGGGTCATTGTGCTGCGATGTTTCCTTATCTGATCATGCATGCTTGTCTCTTGTAAAATTAGATATGATTCTAGCCTCATGCAGTTTATGGTGCGAGATTGTAACTGCGAGTGTGGAATACTTCAGAAGATGGGCTTATCAATTAGTGCTGTTTATTAGTTAATAAGAGAGCTTTACTCATTGGGAATGAGCATTCACCCATGCTGTCTGATAACTGGGGTGAGGTATCATGATAAGCACCCAACCTTTGTCCAGTACTTTCAGTCAGTGTTTGTACTTTTTACTACAATCTTGGGCCCGAAGCACTGAAATTTATGGCTGTTTATATGCGCATTCCTCCTGATGTTCCAGAGTAATGGTTAGTAATAATAGAGCGTGACAGTGTTTGTCCACTTTTTCAGCGACCTTGGTTCTGGAAGTATTTTTCCCAAAGGTATTTTAACAAATTCTTTGTTTAGGAGTAATAAACCATGAACCAAACTAACCATACGATCAACACAAATGTGAAACTTGAAACATATTTGAAAATCATACAAAAAGATGGGAATGACATGAATTAAAACAATGGAGAAATTTGAAAAATTGCAAGTGGAGAGATGGCAAGTTATGCATATTATATATATATATATATATATAGATACTAATATTTAAGCAGTTTGAGAGTATGGGGGGGGGGCGCTTAAGTATTATTTTGGTGTTGCAGTTTTCTTACTGGTGGAAATTTCTCTACAGAATCATGGGTAATCTAGAATTCTACTGTTAAACACAATAATTTGTTTTAAAAAGTTGACAGCTTCAACAAAGCATTTACCTTTTACATCGCAGCTCACAGGTCTGTCTTTAAAGGTTTATAAGTTCAAAAACAATTCCCCTTTGGCTATGGTGAAAATTATGGCCTTGCCAGGGGTTTGAATGAAAGTGCAAATTTTGCATATTATGCATACTAATATTTAAGCAGCTTAAGAGCATGGGGAAACTGACTCTTTTGCTGTGCTTCATTGGAGTGGGTGGGCGCTAAAGTATTCCTTTAATTTCTGATTGGTGAAGATTTCTTTGCAGAATCATGGGTAATGTTTGTCTGGCTATCACCAGACCAAGCTCAATTTAAGGTTGTACATTGGTCTGTGGAGTCTGCTCTGTATTTTCTACTGCACAAGAGGCGTGATCAACGAGCATAATTCAAATGACTCTGTACGCAATTGGATAGTCCTTCAACAAATCAGACCACAAGAGGCATGATCAACGAGCAACGACCCATCGCTTCTCTATCCGTCATCGTGTTAAACCTGCCAATAGCACGCCAGGTGGATAAGCCAGTCTGTGATTGGTTCCCGAAAAAGAGCTGCAGGGCAAAATCAAATCGCTGGCAGATCAGGCTGGGTTTACCAAGTCTAGGGTAATGTAGTTTTTCACCAGGAATTCCACTGTTGAACACAATCATTTAAAAATAAGTTGACAGCTTCAAGTTGCGAAAGTTGACAAAAGCATATACTGTACCATGTACCTCATAGCTTACAGGTCTGTCTTTAAAGGTTTATAAGTTCAGAAGCATTTCCTCTATGGCTATGGAGAAAATTAATTACATTTGTACTTATGGAACCTGACTGTTGCACTCTGGTGGTGATGGTTCTCCCGGTGAACAAATCAGACAAAATATGACCCATTCACCAGCACTGTTGTAGTTTATTTTAATTATACAACTGGTCTCATATCTGAATCATCACCTTAATCTAGATGGTCCACTTTTAACCGGCTTGTTCTTGCCCAGGGTTGTCATGTTGTCAAAAGGGAAGAGGTAAAACTTTAAACCTGTTGCACTTGCACTTCTTCGTCACTGACAAAAAAAGCAAAGTCCATAGGAAAAGAAATGAGGCGGCTAAAACAAAGCAGCACTGGCCCTGGCTTGTTCATTGTCTTATCTGTGAAGATAGAGAAGACAAATGATAATGCCACATTGCTCTGAGTGCTGGCAAATATAGTGCAGGGTCTGTTGTGCGTTTTGGGGTTTTGTGTCATGGTGTGATAGGGAATCCTTCCACATTCCTATCCTGGGCCATGTGGTGAGAGAATGATTTTATGAGGCCCAAAATTACACGTGCCAAGGAACCAGATAAAAATAATACTGTGTGTAGGTGTATGTTAATTAACATGTTAATAATTTACATGCATTACTGCACCTGTGATAGAAGCATATTTCAAATTCTTATAGCTATAGACTGCTCTGTTTTTGTAGACCCTCATTGTCTGATTGAAATTTTTAGGTGTGACGGAATAAGCACAAGGTGCTAAAGCAGCTGATCCTAGTGCAGTGAGATGGGACATGAGGTGTCAATAGTGATGAATGTGAGCATTGTATATGCATTTCCAATACTAGCCTATGTGGGTCAGTACAGTGCCCAGGAGCAGAGTGAAGACAGGTTAATGAATGGCCAGCTCTTGTGTAAAGCTAGCTGGCAGAATTTTTTCTTTCTTCCCCTGCATTCATTCAAACCCCTGGCAATGTTTTCTTAACCTGTCTGACTGCAGTATAGTTAATGGGTGGCCTGGCGAGTCATCTGATGTCAGACAACAAGCAGGCCACACACGGATATAGAGACTCACTCAATGCGCCTGTGCTGTTTAGGGTCTGAGAGAACACAAAAGTAATTTTAATAATCTAAAAAAAAGTTTATGTGCACATTAAAGTTAGATTTAAGCAGGGGTTAAGCTGACGAGCTTGGCTTTGTTTGAAATTTCCCCCTATAATCTCATTCACTATTCCCTACATTACTCCACTAATACAGTCCACGTGAAGGAGTGAATGAAAAAGAGTGAGTGAATTCAGACACTAATTGCACCTGAAGGGCTGTCGCTTTTACATAGTTTGTGCTTGCCATTTACTAATCAGTTGAAACAGCAAACTGGCAGCTCCTGTAGTAATGAAAATATTTATCTTGAACTATGTCATAGAAACTAGCATGTATAAACCTTAATTAAATAATTTAATAATCAATTAAAAAGGATTTTTTTTATGATATTACGCTGTAGCCACATTGGACCAGCAGTTTGGAAAATGGATGGATGATAAAGCTGCAGGCGCCATCTTCTGGTGAGACATGGGAATTCATTCGGCGCAACCATCACAGCGCATTATGGGTATTCTCTTGCCGTTGAGCGTACATCGGTTGTACACTCAGTTCATTGTGGGATTGAATGAGTGCACATGATAACGTCCACTATGGTTTCGGGCACCACTACAAATTACTGTCCCCTTAAATAGTGCCCTATTTAAGGGTATAGGGGGCAATTTTGGACACAGCCCTTCTTTCCTGCAGACTTCAGTTCCAACCCTGCTCCAACACACCTGTCTGTAATTTTTAAGTAACCCTGAACACCTTGGGTTCAGGTGTATTTAATTGGGGCTGGAATTGAACTCTGCAGAATGGTAGCTCTCCAAGAGCAGGCTGCGTCCAAAAGCTTAAAAATGCTGTCTTCGGAGGATGCATTCCAAGAAGGCATCAAGGCATCTTTGTATCCAATGTTAGCTTCCCTTCCTGTCTCCTGAGAGACCTTCATCTGATCCATTTTTGAAGGCAGCATAGATGTATCCTTCCCTGCCTTTGATATCCCACAATCCAGTGCTTTCCATTCTGTGACAGTTGAGCTAAAAATAAAGATGCCGTCTGAATGTTGCGGTTGGTGGTCAGTTTGTGTGTAAATGTATGTTTTTGACCAATGTTCATTTCTAACTAAATTACTATTGTAGTAATTAAATATTTGCTTGTTTATCACCACAGTTTGCTCTATTTTGCTGTAGATCATTAAACCCTTATGCTGCCTCAGGAATCTGTCTGAAATCAGTTTCGTGAGATACCTTTGTGCGCAAACGCTGCCTACAAACCCACTGCCTGATAAGGCAGCGAGGCAACATGTCAACTTTTGGACTGTGTCTTTTGTTGAGGCTCACATTTGTTATATCAGGCATTTATGACTTCTATAGTATGATATAGAACATGGAGTTCATACTCAAGGAGGAAAAAAATATATTTTATTCAGAGCCCCAAACTGAGCAAACATATGCTGATATTTGAATGGCCAATAAGTAAGATGATATTCAGACGTACATAAAATGCATATAAAAATTATTTGCCACTCTGTGTCGCCAATAGTATGTCTCAGTAAGATGAATTAAAAAATTCTTAGTTTAATGATCAAAGATCTGTAGTTTTTATTGTGGGGGACAAAACATATAATGCAATGCAATACAATGATGATTGAGAGATGGACAAATAAACGGTTGCTTCAATCCAGTAAATGTTCATCTTGAAATATTAGATTTGTGTAACACGACCTGAAGGGGGACGTTTTATAATTATACTAAAAGGCCTTTTACTTGCTAAAAAATGCATAAACTATTGTAAGGGAAAAATGATTACACACTATCAATCTATGTAGTAGATTGTGTAAACAGGTTTTTCAGCAAAGTTTTGATTATGGGGATAATTTAGAGGACTTAGAAATTTGCATATCAAATATGATTCAGTTGGCTTAATACTAAAACAGACAATTACAGCTGGGTATACACAAAAGCACGACAAAAATATGCTTACGTATATTCGGATATGCACAACAGACACATGGCATGTGCATCTAAACACACGCTTGCATGGGACACAAAAGCTTTTCTCAGTATTATGATTCATTATTTCATGTCTTGCGCTTTCCTGACATTTTGTACATGATGTTCCATTATTGCAGGGCCGTGTGGGGCAAGCCGGCAGGCAGATGAGCGATAGCAGCGGGCAGGGAAACGCAACCTAGAGATTTTGTGTGACGTGACGGCTTATGCCTTTCAGTGGCAGTTCAGCCCTAGTTATCAAGCCCATCTCAGGGGCTAAAATGGATCTCTGGAGGTGGGGGCCGACAGGCAGCTCGCTTTGCCCCAGGGAGAGGGCCTGACAGCGCGGTCAGCCTGTCACCGGCAGCCCCTTCTCTCGGGAACAGGACCGTGGGGAGGTTAGAAGCACTCAGACATGTAAAACCATGTTCTGAGTCAAATAAATTTGCTCTTTTAGGCTTAGGTTGAAAGTGTAGGGATGCTACATTTGTATTGAGCCACTTGTATCCACTAAATTGAACATTTAATCCTCATGCATGGTGATAAATGTGAAGCTGTGCACAAGTTTATCATACTGGATGCTATCTTACCTTTTTTTTCAGGAATTGTAAAAGCAAAATCAAACAAAATATAAGAATTTGCATTAAGGCATTAAGTTGCCAATAGTTCAATGTAATTCTGCTCTCAACTCCAGCAGTCCTGTGACTAAAACATGTTATAGGGTCTTATAATGTCGCCTTGATCCCCCTCTCATTTGATAAACAGGTGACTGGAGTGTAACATGCTGTCTTTTTGATGGCCTTTAGCTCTGAATCCTGGCAAGAGTTCTCACTGTTCTCTCCACTGCATGGACAATGTGTGGAATGGAACACTCCCTGACTCCAAGTGATTGCAGAGGACTTTTATTTTAAGGCCTCTTGACACCTAGTCAAAATAACTCCCTATTTAAGACTGTACTGTATTAGGTCATCCAATAAGGGTCGTGTGATGTTTATATCCAAACACGAAACTATGCTGCCAACAAGTGTTTGGGATTACAACTTGGTCGTGGGGTGAAAGCACTGGCTGTGCTTTGTAAGGTGAGTGCAGTTACTGATGACCGGTCAAAATTTTGACCAGACTTTGACCTAGCAATAAGAGGTGAGCCAAAATGTGTGTGTTTCGGCGGGGGTTGGATGTCTGTGAAAGCGAATCCGCAGATTAATTGCTGAAATAAATCAAACGCACACCCAAGTACACACATTCACTTACACATAAACACATCCATGCAAACAAGTCCTATTTGCTTCTTGCTTGTATAGTCATTTGTAAATCTATCAAACTGAAACCTAGAGCAACAGCAAGGAACCGTGATTGATAAAATCGGCCAAATGTACTGTAGGCCTACATCTCTCAGAAGACAGAAAAAAATGCTCACAAGCACATCCACGCCAAGACACACACACACATGGTGTTAACGGTGACTGCTGATGGCTTCGCATTTTTAATTTGCAAATTTATGCTGACATTTGAAAACACACCATCAGTTTAGCTGCACAAGTTCAGCTGGGCCAAGCATATTATCATTTTGTGCTGTATAATGTGATTTCCTCAAGTGAACACTTACATGCACGCGCATTCACACGCGCACCACACTTTGACTTATCTTCCGACAGTGCCTATTGAAACGAAGACAGTTTGCATGTTTGGTGTTGACCTTCTCAAAAGCCCCACTAAAGCTTCTTTGTGTCCAGTGTTATTTTAGAATTATTTATATACTCTACTATTATAGTATTTCATAATATTTTGAATTAGCTTTATTACATGTTCAGTTTTTATATTTAAATTTTAGTTAAAGTCTTAGTTATTTTATGTGCTTTTGCCATGTTTTTCATTAATCTTATTTTTCTTTCTTTTTTTCTTTCAGTTTTAGTAGTTTTAGCACTTCAATTTATTATCAATTAGTTGCCAGGGTAACATTATATTTAAAAAAATAAATACATTTTTAGGTTTTATTAGCTGATTCATTAGCTGCTATAGATAAGAATAACAGTGCATAATAATATTATTTGTGCTTTGAACCATTATTGATTATTTTACATTTTAAATAATGACAACAAATACCAGTTTGCATCTAATATTTGTTTGCATCCAAGTTTTTCATCTAATATTTGTAATACTCTTTCAGCTTTATTTTAGTTTTACGAAAATTATTTTTAATAGTGTCAGTTACCACAAAACCACACTGGCTTTGTTAGTTGTTTATGGTTGTGTATGATGTTTAGTCAGCTGACAACTAAATGTAGCCTATTAGATATTCGGTTGCTTCAGGGTGAATGGTTTAGTGCAGTGGTTCACAATCCTGGTCCTGGAGTGCCTGCAGCATTGCACATTTTAGATGTCTTCCTAATTAAACACACCTGATTTAACTCATCAGATCATTAATAAAGAGTCCAAGACCTCAAAAATGTGTTATGACATTACAAATCACACTGTACGACATGGATCTAATACACCTGAGTGTATTAGACATGCATGTAGACTGTACGATGATGACACCTATTGAATCGTAGGCTATGACACAAGTTAGTATAGAAACATAATCAGTATGCACTAGTGGTAAACAAATAGAGCAAGATGAATCGGACTTTGGCAACTGTGCTTTTTATGTGCGCTGAAAATGAGAGGAGAAAGTGGATGCGGTCATGCCAATTTTGCAAATAGAGCTCGAGGTAATAGTTTTAAGTTTTAGCGTCATGTCGTGTTTATAAATACGCCATTTCATGTTGTATTTTTATTGGCTAGTCAGTGGATGTAGGTCGTAGCAGCAAACACACTGTGAGATGAAAATTTGGTCGCAAGATGCGTCTTTGAACCTCTCTCACTGTAAGATGTAGGACCACCGTTTAGCCACGACCACAGAAATCACCACGATTGGTCATCTTTCGTTTGGGACAGGCAAAAATCGTACAATGTGTGCCGAGTATTAGATAAGAGAGACATAAAAAATGTGCACTGTTGGGGTACTCCAGGACCAGTATTTGGAACAACTGGTTTAGTGAATTTCACAGGTTATATCTCTCATTCTGCATGAGCTGCAGTTATATTTACGATACGCCATGGCTCCATCTTGCTCCCAGAGGGCCAGCTTCCTCCAACACACCTGCCTGGAGGTTTATAGTGACCCTGAAGACCTTGATTAGCTGGTTAAAGTGTGTTTAATTAGGGTTGGAGTTGAGCTCTGCAGGATGCCGGATTGGACATCCCTAGTATAGGTAGTATTTTCCTGGAATGATAGGCTTGTTCGACTTGAAGCAGCGCTGCACAGACCTATCTGTGTATGGCATATGGAGCCGTCTGCTTTCTAATCGCTCTTGCTGTACTTTGATATCATACACCGGTCGTTCTGTGCAACGCTGCTTCAAGTCGAACTAGCCTAATGTCTATAAGAGCAGTGGCACTGGTGCCACCGTGGGGCAGTGCAGATAATTGGTTAGGGCTGTTTCATCACACTTTTGGAGCGTTTGACTTCCTGTGTTTCTCATACGGAGTGAATCAAAAAAAGAGTTGAGCACTTTTACAGGCGTATCAGGGTGACCACTTAGTTGCAATGGTTGTGAAATGCAACAGAACCCTGTCATCAATAAGAAACCTCTGAAATTTTTTGCAGAGAAGCTTGTCAAACAATCGTAGAGAGAGTCTGAATTCCAGTGGGCATAAGCAAATTTATTCACTTTGCATTGAAGGGAGGGGGAAAAGCAAGGGAGCGCAAGGAGGAGGGAAAGAAGAGGGAGGGTAACATCACTTGCAGTTGGAAAATAGTCCCCACAGGGCATGTTTGGAGAAGCACAAGTTAACATAAAGCTTGTTGCTCAGCTTGTTTGTGTACTCTTGCATTCTGCTTCTTTCTCAGGCTCTGGTTTCCTGTCCTGTATTCATTTCCATGCTTCTGTCATCCTTCGCTGTCCATACATACATCTTTTATTCTTTCATGCTTGCTTTCCCATCTCTTGCTCTTTAAAGTGGTGGTTGCATGTGGGACCTTTCTTCAGGGGCCTGTAGCATCAGCTGATCTTCATTCTTAGCCACCTGATGCTCATCACAGACCCAATTTAACACCCCACACACACCTGTGACGGAGAGAGAATAGGGGAATCTGTTACCAAGGGAAATATAAGTCTGTGTGTGCAAGAGAAAGAGGTTTTTATTTATTTATTATTATATATGACATTTTGTGGCTGTTATTGGTATTTAATGACATAAAAAAAATTAAAAATAAAATTCTTTGTTAATATCTCAGTGAAATTTTATTGATATTAGTGATGCACCAATTGAATTTTTTTTTTTTTTTATTCTACTGAAACCATTGATGGAAATGTTTAATTAGTGCTTCTCCAATAGAGAATTTTCTGTCAATCGTATTGTAAATTTTTCATGTACCGCAGGAAAACCGTTCAATGTCCATTGCTTCTGAGTCAACTAGAAAAAAAAAATCTCATTAAAAAATGTGCTTAATTGAGTATTAAATTAAAAGAATTCTGCAAAATAAAAATAAATTTAAAAATCATTTTGTTTTCACTGTTTCTGTAAAAAAAAAAAAAAAAAAAAAACTTGTGGAGCATCACTGATTGTTAGTATAAATGACATTGTTAGTCGTTTTGACACTTTAAGCGAACCACACAAACTCATTGAAGTCTGAAGTCAGATGATCTAAAAAAAAAAATTAAAAATCAAAGTTTGCAACAGTATATATTTACATCTTTGCTGTTTTGAATGATTTTGGAGCATCACTAGCTGAAATGTGTTTCCTGTAACTTTGTGATCACAGAATTTCTTTGAAGGGGAGAGTTTGAATTAATAACTGCGACATCACTACATCCGTATATTGCTGCATGTTGATAAATTAAAAAAAGGCACAGAAAACACACTCTTTTTCTCTGAATATATCTTGACACAGACTTGCTCAGTTATTTTAGTCGAGTATGAAATGAACCTTGTTTTAGCGCAATGCTTGATTGACAGGTGAGTAGGCGGTCTTTTCTGGAGCATATGAGGACGGATTACACTACAAATGCAATGTGTTTGCATGCGTTTCAGACTACCTCTGAGTGAACTGATACCATGATATTCTTTGGAGTACCATGTACATACCTTGGTATATGAAGTACCATGGCATATGCTGCATCAAAGAATTACCGTGCTACAACCACAATACTTCTGGCTGTCATTTCCATGTTGTAGACACTGATTACAAATTTGATCTAATTCCTTAAAGCCACTGGTATGAATTTAAGCTTTAATCTTAACCCATATATCCTGTGTTCATGTGTGTGTACAGCATGTTTGTATTGTTCAAATGGTTGTTACAAGGTTTTGCTTCCTTTGCTCTGGGACACACTATGTTCTGCCAGTTGAGTGTCAGCTGATGGCCGCTACCCAAAACTGAAGCACCACAGGTGGTGTCACACATGAGACCGTTTTTCCATGTCTGGGGACAAGTTATACATGGGGTTTTCCTTGGACATGGTGTTCAGCCTCTTAACTCCTGTTTTATGAGTCTGGCTTAGACAGCTTGTGGTGGAAGTTGCACTGATCTGGTGCCAAAATTCATCACGGTCATGATAAATATCATGCATCGGCAGTACAACCAGTACTATCTCAGGATTTAATGGTGGCATATATTATGCGGATAATTGTGACAATATCGTGTCACAATATCACAATACAAAAATGCAACAATATGTATTGTTTATAGTTCACCAAAATAAAATTTCAGTTCAGATTTAATTCAGCGTCAAATATGTGACCCTGGACCACAAAACCAGTCATAAGGGTCAAAATCTGGAATCTGAGGGTACAAAAAAATCTAAATGTTCGCCTTTAAAGAAAATTGCCTTTAAAGTTGTCCAAATGAAGTCCTTAGCAAGGCATATCACTAATAATAATATCTTTTTTATATTTATATTTATGGTAGGAAATTTACAAAATATCTTCATGGAACATAAACTTTACTTAATATCCTAATGAATTTTGGCATAAAAGAAAAAATATAATTTTCATCAAATGTATTGTTGGCTATTGCCACGAATATACCTGTGCGACTTATGACTGGTTTTGTGGTCCAGGGTCACATATGGTATTGGTGCATCAAATATGATAAAAAGGTCACACATTTGTGCTTGCTTGTTTATTATTAATAAATTAAAATGCATAATTTGATAACATGCTATATTTAAAACTGTTAAAATGTATCCAAGCATATGTGTCTAAAATAATTCTGTATTTTTAGCTAAGCAGAATCATGAATATTTCTATTCCGGTGTCACCATTGCCTTGTACACTATGTCCAAACTTATTCAAGGCTATTACTGATTTAATACCAAATGTAGAATTTTAATGAACTTTTGTTAACTGTTTATTTACTTTATTTTGGTTTTGTTTAAAGCATTGTGAGATCAGTTTCATCTATCAAACTGAAATGAGTGTATTGTTACACCCCTACTGATAATTTTTAATGGCTTTGTATGTATGTGCTACGAACATTAGCGTCACAGTGTTGTGTGCATTGACGTGTAAAAGCATCCAAACACACACGCAGTCACCCTGTACAGTAATATTCACATTCTGTAACATGTCACCAGTCGTAAGTGCGGGATAGCCATTGTAGGCTATTTTTAGTCTGGGATGGTAATCTCTTCTAAGAGCCTTTCAGGGCCCGTCTCTTTCTAACCTGGCCGGAAATGCTAAGCCAATAAGCCCCAGGCGTCTGGCTCAACTCTAGGCCGGGAGAGAAAGTGAGTCCCGGTACAGGCGTTTCCTGGATTATTTAATACTTCAGCATCGCAGGGAGGGGGAGTTTGAATCTCTGAATTCCAGGAATGCTGGTTCTTTTAGGGCTTATGTGCTGCAGGGTACAGAGTGTTTTGGACATAGCTTAGTGACGTCACACTGCACAATTTTATGGAGTGGGTAAATTAACAAACAAATGCTAAATTTCTGAAATGACGAATGAGCTGATTGGGTGCATTGCAGACTTGCATGGACACTTTTTATAATAGCTCTGTTTGCATGGCAAAATGAACCACTGTAACATATTCCTAATTTTGGATTGAGGATGTATTTTCCATTGCATGAGACTCTGGTTTCCAGTCTCATTCCTCCATCCATCTGTAGTTCATCCTTTTATTCACATATTCATCAATGATATTAAGTGTGAAAATGCATTTTGAGCAGCTGTGAGTGATGCATCCTGGTTAAAAGATGCTGTACAGAAATATTATCATTTTTAAGTGCACAATTGCACACAATGCAATGTGTTTATTTGTGGCCCAGGCCAAGACCTTTTAAAGGTTTACATGCATTACACAGTGCCTCCAAAAGTTTATTAAAACTTTATCATCTCTTGGCATAGATGCATTTTGAAGTAATTTGTAATTATTTTTGAAGACCAGCAGATTATTACATAATAATGGCAATGTAGACATAGGCAATAGGCAATATAGTGCCCCTTTGGCAGCTGTGATGCCTGATTACTGGATTAAATTTGACCAGATGTATTTTTTTTAATTTACAGTCTCTCACTTCCACCAATGATTTTGATGACATTGCTCTGCACTTCAGCTTCTCATCAGATTTTCTGTCCAATCAAATGCTCTCTAGAATCTAAAGTCCCGCCCCCCACATTATGAATAGACGCTGAAAGCTGCGGCTGAAATCGGTCACTTGTTCACACATTTAATATTTTCTACATGGTCAATGCCACATAGTGTACTTTATAGGGGATAAGGAACAATTCAGACAGTGTAAATATGCTTTCCATTAGGGCGAATGAAGTCTGGTTTCACGTTAGCGTCACACTAACCGCCGCAGCGTGCACACAGTCTGCTCCGGTCCAGAGACACGATAGCACAGAGCGGATTGTATGCTCGAGTCAGCGGAGACCAGAAAATGTATCGGACCCATTTGAATTATGCATAGAATGCTATATAGTTTAAAGAGATATGGTGGAGATTAGGAGGAAACTGCTGCTTTACAGAGCTCAGTGGCTCTGGCAGAGCTGATCTAAACAAAGCGCTATTGGCTATTTAAAAAAGGGGAGGAGCTGTTTGATATGTCCCGCCCTGTTTTCCTGTTTCAGTGGAAATTACGTCAACACACTGAATATTGTTATGCGTTTCAAGGCACTTCAGTCGGCCTTTAAGGAGGTAATAAAACAAGAAATGCTAGAAATTGTCCAGAATAGGGATCATTTAAAAATAGCTCCAGTATTTTTCTATTTTTATTTTATTATATATATATATTATATATAGATATTGTCCAACATTTGTACTGTATATGCATACAAACAGGAAAAAAAAGAAAAGGAAAAGCAAAGTGCAATGGGAATAATCGTCTCTCAAAGTCAAGGTCTGGTAGATCTTCGCTCGCCTACAGGAGATGGAAGTCAAGGTAAAAGATAATGCATTTATTTAGTAATCAGCAAATAGCTTCTATCCAGTAGGGTGAGAGCATTGCAGTGGGTTCTGATAAGATCATTTGCTTTCAGGTGTTTTTCTGGCTACTGTACTCAGCATTGAGCGTAAATTGAATAGCATGACCTTTTGCAGCCGAATCAAATTGACTGCATTTCCACACACATTTGATGGTTTCAATTACCATACATTTTTTGATATTGGAGTCTGTAACCTCACTCGTTCCTCATGGATACTCGAATGAGAGCAGGTGTTCATGATAAAACATGCACGCATGCAGGAATGCAATCTGTAAGCGCTTTTTTGCTCTCTGCTTACATACAGACCTATTCAGGCAATTGACCCTTGTGCAGTTAACACGTATGCTTTATTATAGAAAGAGAACTATAGTCTTGTCTTTCTCCTTTGTTCTCGCTCCTCCGCGTGCATGGTTGTGCCCTGCTGCTGATATCAGGGTGACAAATGACGGGCCGCCCTGTGGTTTGTGGCTCATAAGCCTGCCAACAGCTGAAAGGTCAGAGGGGGATTCGGAGAGTAACAAAGCACTTTTAACAAGAGAAGAGGGTGACTTTACATGCTTAAATGCTAGCTTTATATGTCCACGTTTCCACATGCGTGGCTGTTTCTCTGTTCTCACTGGAATGAATCAGGACTCTTTCCTTTCACCCTCCCCTTCCTCCTTGCTTGCATTTTCTTAGGCTGTCTAGCACATCATAGCATGATCACCATCCTGTATATTTTTATTCTCACAAGATTGCCTACCTCTGCAGATTTGCCACTTCAGACTTAAGCGAGGTTCTGTTCACATGCACGTTTCAAAAAGGAGTAGCAATGTGTGTTTTTTTTCTTCGTCACTGCATTGAAATATTTAGACTCCAGCTCTTTAGGAATCCAAGCACCCTAGTGTCAGCATTATTGGGCATGTTTCTAAAATAAGTAGTGCATCAATATGTCTGAGCAACAACAACTAAGTTTATTCTAATTGTATTAGATACAGAGCTGTGGACCATCTGTTGCACCACAGCTAAGAAACAGCATGCAAACTCCCCTTTCTCTCTTCATGTTCAGTGCATCCATTTAGATTATGTCAGTTTGTTGTAGTCCCTTTCATCTCTTTCACTTTGTTTCTTTCTATTATCTCTCAGTAGAAACTGCTTGTTTGTGGTTCCAAATATCAGGTTATGTGCACTTGCAATCACATATAAATTTGCAATATTATATTTCAATTTCCCTCTGATTGCTCTTCACTAGTATGCATTATTCTGATTGTTAAATAAGCAATGGTTCCTGCCGATGAGTTTGATTGGTACCTGTTCAAGCTTCTGGTCGTGGTGTTCAGACAAAGTCAGGGGGGTGGTAATGTTGGTGAGGGTTATGAAAAGTTAATCTTTGCCATACTCCGTCTCTCTGTGATCATTGCCTCTGGAGCAGGCATGCCTCGGTGCCCAGCTTGCAGGATCATTTGCGGGGGAAATGAGGTTTGAAATAGTTCTAGTGATTCCACTGGCAGAATCCTATTTTTGAGTATGACATATGACTGCTGTGCCATTTACGTATAGTGTGACACAATCTGGTTAGGCTTACGTTGGAATGTTTTTGATAATGTCAATATGATGTGTGACATAGGTATGATGGTTTTTTTAATTGAAGTTCAAGATTTGGACAAGAATGTCTTTGGTGACCATGAGTTAAATCAGTGTCATATTTAGTGCTCTGTACCATGATTCTCTCTCTCTCTCTCTCTCTCTCTCTCTCTCTCTCTCTCTCTCTCTCTCTCTCTCTCTCTCTCTCTCTCTCTCTCTCTCTCTCTCTCTCTCTTTTCCTACCCAAAATGCTACGACTAGGCCCAGCTCACATAGTGCAGCATGTTACATGGATTGATTAGCTCTGGAATCAGAGGTAAACTGATAACACCATTGCCTATACTCTATGAGAAGCCCAACTAATAATCATTCTCTCTTTCCATAAGGGAAGAGCCTGTAAAACTTCAAAACTTTCAGATGAGGCTTTGTACAACCTGCATTGAAAGTTTGTCTTTAGGAACTGTGCTTTTCAAGTTAAAATGTTATAAGAATTTCTTATTTCCAATTATGCAATTCTCCATGCTGCTTACCACCTCTATAATTCAGAATTTGAAATAAAATTTAAAAGGCATTCTTAATCCAGTTCTGAATGGCATACGAACCTTGTTTGTGTCACAGCAAGAAATTGTCAAATTACAGACAAATATTGAATGGAGCAAAACAATTTTCTTTAAGAATAAAAAGAGAAAGAAAAAGCCATCAATCTTCACGTTAAACTTTTCCTAGACCTATTCTAGGTCATTTAATGTCTTCCTTGTGATGTTGCAAGGCTTTGGTTGTAAAACCCACTCTGAGTAATTGACTTTCTATGTTTTATTACCTGCAGAGTTTTCCTTCTCTGTCATGGCAGAGATGCAAGGCCGTAGACACAGAAAATACGAACCTAATATTTTTTTATTCTTTCGTTACCTGTGGGTTATGCGCTCAGTTCCCTGGATGATATTGGATGGATTTTTTTTTTTTTTTTTTTTTTTTTTTTAGTTGCAGTGAAGTTAATCATGGGGGTAAATTAGAGGGTGAAAGAAAAGGACCATGCTACCTGTTATCAGTGGCATAAGTTATATCTCAGAAATACAATGGCTTAGGTGGATCTCAATAAAAGAGTTAAAGCAAGGACAATTTCAAAGACAGCCTGTCTGATAACAAAAGAGCGCACCTGATAATGAATGAATGGTGAATGCTGGCATGCCTCTGAAGTACTGGGGAAAGGAGGGGAGCTAGATGGAGTGTGACTACCGAGCGCTTGCCAGTGTGTTTTATGGCTAATTGAAGCATTTGTGGTAAAACAGCCATGAATGGCACCCTTTAGAATTAGAGCAGGTTAATATATTGTGATCCCACAATTAGCCCACGATTGTTAAGATCTGTTTAATTCGGTAGGGTCCATTAAGCGGAATGGGAAAGGTCCATTCTATTTTTCTTCCCTTCTTACTCAAGGCCATTTCTCTTTGGAGCTGCCAGAAGCAATCGATGGCTGCAGACACGGCTCCAGAGGTTGCCAGGCAAATCCAACCACTCTGGCACTGGGCTAGATGTACTTTGCAAGTGTTGGTTACACTTTGAATTATGTGTCTGAATGGAGGACAAAGGTTTTTGAGCCTGTTCTATAGAATACTGAGAGATAACCAATTTTGTAAGAGGAGTGGAGGTTTTGGCAGAACTTTTGATTGCTGTATAAACCCTGGAGCACCCTCTGTCGTTCTAGATAAAGTCTGACCTAGAGTTCACACTTAACAAGTAGTTTTACTAGTCCTTATCTGCGTGCATGCTGCTATTGAGAAAACTGTGTCCGTGAAGAAAGTCCTCAAATGAACAAAACCTTTTCTCTGTAAATCAAATGATGAGCATCTATGGGAAGCCATCCTGAATAACCAGGATTATAATTAGCTGGAAGGAAATACTTATTGTTATTGCCCTCTGTTTTAGTGGCTGCCTGGGTTTTTATGAAGTTGCAGAAGACAAATTGAGGGAGACAGCAAAAGCGTAGCTCAAAGAAAGGACATTATTAGCCAACCATTAAATGGCAGCAGGCTAAGTCACAGGCTGTGAATTTCTTTCTAGCTGCTTAACGTCAGAACTCAGGTGTCCCTGTGAATGTTTTGTTATCTCTTGGAAATATGCGCTGTTATCCAATCCAATATAGAATTAGGAAACATGTCCCAAGGAGGGCATTATGAACTCGTGATTGAAGCCGGGCTTAGTATTTTCCTCCCTGTCAGTGCACTAATCAAACGTTAGCACTATCAGTGCTGAAATCTCTTAAATGGAGTGAGATAAGTAAAATGGCCTTGTTTTGATGTCTCAAAAGCTGCTCCTGTGAGCATAGGGAGATGCTGGTGTGTAATCGTGGGAAACTATTAATAGAAAAGGGATCAAACGGGGTGATCGTTGCACATGGGACTGGAGGCTAAGCAATGCAACACTTCTATCTAAAGAGGACAGTCCCCCTGCAGCCACAACGATTGTGCCCGAACGCTATCAGGAAGCGATGCTAATCCTGTGGTGTGCATAAAAGGATTTGTTCTTGTTGGCCTGCATTCGCCACGTCCCCCAGCAATTTTGGTGTTTATCTTTTGCAATTGCTAAGTCCCGTGGGTTTTGGTGCTGGAACTTCCAGTGCCTGTGACTTTCCACAGCCACTGCTCAACAGATACTGCCCCTTCTGCATTACCATCTGCAGAAGAGACAGAGACGGGAACATCAAAGAGTGGAAGCAGCGTTTAGCGTTTAGCATTTGATTCTGTAATCACACTTCATATGCTCAAAAAATATTGCATCTATTTCAGTTCACAATAAGGCTTCTTATCTGTGGATTGCCAGCTTGAATTTTGTTGATGAGCCATTTGAGACATCTGAGTTAGGGATTGGAGGAACTTAACTTCCCTCTTATTGTTTCTTACCTCTTTCTCGCTACTTCCCTGGGTAGTTGCTGTGTGTCAGCTCAGTTAATGGGTTTCTTAGGGGAGATATTATTTTGGTCCAGTAAGCTGCATGTTTAATGTATGACTGACAGTGCTGACTCATGTGGCTTAGGCAATTTGTAGTTGAAAGAGATTTTGTAGTTAAAAAAAAGTGTATGCAGCAAAAAAAAAAAAAATCTCCATCTTCTATTAGCGATTATAGAGCACTGCTCCACCCAGTCTGAAAACAAAATCGACTTCTCCAGACTAAAATGTCCTATTTTCTCTTTCCCCTTTTCTTTTCAACCCCTTAAGAAGATAGATGAGGAAAATGAGGCCAACTTGCTGGCAGTGCTCACAGAAACCCTGGACAGTATCCCAGTGGACGAAGACGGTTTGCCTTCGTTCGAGGCCCTGGCAGATGGGGACGTGACCAATGCCAGTGATCAGAGCTGTCCTTCCACCCCCGATGGCTCGCCACGCACCCCAGAGCCAGAGGAGCCTTCCCTGGTAAGAGACACTCCTCCCGTGCTTCCTGTGTGCCCAATCCTATTTTGCCATGAAGCATGGCCCTCTCATTCTGTTTCCTTCCCTCACTCTTTCTCGGTCCCAAAGTGTTTCACTTTCTCTGACTCCTTCTGTCTGGTCTTCACTAGCACCAGATAAGGAGATGCTGCAGGCCTGTCACCAAAAATGGGTACAGACTCGCCAGACAGCATCTCTGGCAGCCTCCTATTGATGTCTGCACAGAACATAGCCACAGCACTGTTAAAAAAGCAGATCAAAGTAGATCAGTGTTCCTGAGGTGTTAATTGCATTGTTCATTACTGCAAAAAGGAACATGCACAACACTGTCAAGCTGAAGTAATGAAAAATATGCTGAAAAAATTGAATTTAATCAAGTAGACTATTTTAATCTGCATTTTCTCTAATGAACCAGCAGTAAACAGCTAAAGATGAAATCCACATAGCATTTGTTTTGCTGTGAATTTGCTCATTAATGTTCATCACATCAGAATTCATAAACTTACATTACATAAAGTTACATTCTGAGTATCACAGAAAAAAAACATAGCACCTTCTCCGCTTGACACACTGCCACAATATTAGTCTGATATATTTGACTCATATCCTACTAAATGAAATCCTTAAAAAGTTTGTAGCCCACATATACAGTCATATATTGCTTAAATGTTTACTTTTTTTCCAAAATATGCACATTATATGCTGTCATCAAATAAAATTACAAGATGCTTGCAGAGAGTAAATGTAAATAGCTTGCAAAAGACAATATTCACTAACAGCTGAGCATGGTGCATGGTAGCAACGGGTGATGGGTTTGATTCTTAGAAAATGCATGAACCAATAAACAGTATACCTTGGATGCAATTTAAGTCACTTAATGCATAATGCACCAAATGCATAAATGTAATGTAAAATTGTTTGGAGTTCCTTGCATTTTGTATTATGATCCTTATGATCTGTTTCTCTGCTCTGTTTGTAGCTGAAGAAGCTCCTCCTGGCGCCTGCTAACTCCCAGCTCAGCTATAATCAATACCCAGGTGGCAAGGCACAGAACCATGCAGCCAGCAACCAACGGATCAGACCAACACCTGCTGTTGCCAAGGTAGCTGCTCGCTGCACTTCTTGCATCAAAGGCCTGGTGTGTGAGCTCATCTGCTAGTTTCATGTAATTTTTACTTTCTGATAAATTATACAAATAGTCTGCTCCCTCCAGGGAGCTAAAGCTTGATTAAGTTGTGTCTGTGACGGAGATGTTGTGGTTGTCTCATCTAAAATTTCGTTACCCTTAATGGCATTTAGGACTTCTAAATGGCACCATCTCATTTCCATGAAAAAAGAAAATATTGAGATGTCTGAGATAGAATTAGCTTTGTTGGTCTCATTGTCACAAAAACAATGATTTATTACCACAGGCCCAGTCATGTTGTAAACTAGAAGAAAAATTAGTGGTTATTTGAGGTGAACATCATGCATAATTCTCTCCCCTTCACACAAACACGTTCACACACATGCGCAACTCTCTTTGAGGAGTTAATTTTCCATAATGACTTTGACTCCTCTGTTTCTGGAGCTCTGCACATGGCAGTATCCCAGAGGACACTACTGTCTCCTCCTGCTGCCTGCGTGCAGATCTTCCTGGAGCCGTCCCAAGACCTCGTAATTAAGATGATGGGCAAAGCACACTCATTTTGCCTTTTGGGAGACTAAACCACCTCTGCGCTAACCCCCTGTTCTAATCTCCCTATGTTACCAGTGTCCCCTGTTACATGCCATACTCATTCTGTGCCCTCTCTCTCTCTCTCTCTCTCTCTCTCTCTCTCTCTCTCTCTCTGCTCTGATTCCTGTTCTTTAGACAGAAAACCCCTGGAACAGCAAACCACGAGGGGCCTGTCCCAACCGGTCCATGAGACGCCCTTGCACTGAGCTGCTCAAGTACCTTACCTCTAGTGACGAGGCCTTCCAGACCAAAGCCAGGGAAGCCAAGAGCACCTGGACAGGTTGCTGCAAGGACAGAGGAGGGGCTTGCACCTCTTCCTGCTCATCTTCTTCCTCTCCATCGTCCTCGTCCACCTCTTCTTTCTCATCCCTGTCGTCCTGCTCCTCTTCCACCGCCTCCAAAAAGAAGACATCCTCTGCCTCCCCATCATCACAGCAGCAGCAGCAGCAGCAGCAGCAGCAGCAGCTGGCATTGCAGGCCCAGCGAGGTGAGAGCCAGGCAGCCAGCACGTGTAGTGTGGCTGGTGAGGGGGCGGGAAAGTGGCGGCGCTGTACTCAAGGGGAGCAATCCGCCCCCGTTGTGCTGTCCCGTGGAGGCGGCTGTGGCCATGCTTGCTCCGGCGAAGAGGGGATGCTGCCAGGCCTGCAGCCAGCTGTTGACCCAGGCAGCCTGGCCACTGCCCGCTTTATTAGGTACATGCACTCTTACTCTCTCCCGCCTAGAGAGACGGGTCATGCAGGCAGCTGTGGTCATTGCCTTGAGGCAGGCGGCTTGGCTGAGGCTGGCCATGCTAATAGGCACGTCACTGTGACCATTAGGAAAAGGAGGCAAGAGCTAGAGCACCCCATGCTCAGTCAGATGCTCACCTCCAGGCCCAGGCCGGCCCGTTACCGGGCTCATCTGCAGTTGCCCAGTGTCCCCCAGAATAAAAGGCGAGACCTACTTGACTTGGCTCCTAGAGTCCAAAAGAGCCATGGACACTTAGAGCAAGCTAGTCGTGAGCACCCTAGAAAGACACCTAGCTTACACAAACAAACATTTAGTGTGGCCGACCAGAGTGATCTTGAGTGTTCAACAGAGCTTAAATTAGACCTAGAGAGCTGGTTAAACATGCCAGAACAGATGACAGGAGACAGCTTGCATGATCTGGTGGGCCAAGCCGGGGAGGATGTTTTTGAATATGTCATAGGCAGCCCCATGTCATTCTCACAGGGCCTGCCAAGCCCATTGTTCCCAGACTCTTTAGTTCCAGAGCACACGCCCTCCGACTCACAAAAACAGGCACTCTGCAGGCACCTTGATGACCAAGTCCCACCAATGTTAGGTAATCATTGCTGCATCCCTGCCCTCTCTCCTTTGCCTCTCCTCCTTTAACTGCTTCCCAGTTTGACCACACACTAACCACAGCGCTAACACAAACCTAACATTTACTTGGGAGCAAAAACAGAAGCAGCCCGCCACACCATTCACTCCAAAGGATAAACCTCTGAATTGGCACAAACCTTTGTCTGTAGATTAATTATAAATGAAAGACATGGTACGCCTGTAACACTTTGAACTATCACGTGCCCAATTTCAAACTCAGATCTGTGCTGAAAAGCTTCTTTGTCAGGCTGCTGTAATATAGCTGTCTAACTGAGATATACTCCCTAGCTGCAGTTGGAGACGGTCGCAGCCTCAGGCAACTGCACACGCTTACTTGACTCTTCTTTCTTCCTCTGCTTTGGTTTCAATTGCATGCAAAATATCCTCTTGTTAGACATAATTTTAGCAGTATAAAACATTTGTGCCATTCTTTTTCATGTCATAGTCTGTTTTATGTTTTCTACTCATTCTGACTGTTGGAATGTGGTGGACCTTGTATGATGGGCTGGGAAACTGAACACATGCCATCACTCCATCCTGCCTCACAAAGTATGCATTCAGATAAAGACAAAAACTATGGGGTCAAGTTAATCCAACTATTGGTTTTTCTCAAAATTTTTGGCTGGAGAGTCATCTAGCCTTTCAGTGCAGGGTTGGATTTGCAACATCACTGCTGTCACTGATTGAGTCTAAGATAGTTGTAGTTGTAGATGTGGACCTGAAATATTTTTGGGCACAGTGTGAACTAGTAAATTAATTACCCATGCTCCTTTGTGTTCTGCAGCCAAACCAACCATCTTGCCACTTCCTTTGACCCCAGAGTCTCCAAAGTAAGTGAGAGAGTTTTTACACAACTTTTGTAGAGCAGACACAATCTGAACTTAAAAAAAAACCAAAAAAACAAAAACAAAGATGAGGCATTTTGTTAATTTCATTTCCATTTGTAAGCTCACACAAACACTTTCAGCACTCCATTCCTGTTCTCATACATTTTTCCCCTTTGTGTTGCAGTGACCACAAGGGATCTCCGTTTGAGAACAAAACCATTGAACGCACATTGAGTGTGGAGATCTGTGGAACCCCAGGTAAACAAACACAGGGTCTTTGCTCATAACCAAAGACAAAAATCCCATCTTTCCAAACAGACAAATAAATGGCACAAAAGCTCCCTCTTTCCTCCATTTGTCTGATTGTTCATCTGAAATATCTTTTTTTAAATTATTATTATCATTCACTAGTAAAGATAAAAATGTATTTGGCAAAGGGAAAACTCTCCAACAAGCCTTCTTTGATAGTTTAATTAAAGCAAAGAGTTCAAGGTGAACTGATGGAACATGGTCAGAATTTTACACAGTCCTCCATTGATTACTTTTTCTATTCATTGTGTGATTTATTGGAAAGTTTCACTCTTCCCTTTTGAAGAGTTAGTATTCTCTCTTTCTCATTTAGAATGTAATGCTTTTTGACTGGGCAGCTCACTGCTTCGATACATCAGGGATAAATTGTTGTGGCATTATCATTGTTTTAATTGGTTTTGGCACGCAATTTGGTTTTGCCTATATTAGCATCTTTTTTTCAGAGAGTCTGGCAATTTGATTAGGGACATTAAGGTAATTTCCTCTTAATTCTGCTATTTATAATTGAGCCAAAGCATTTCTCATGCAATTTAAAGGGCATATATATATATATATATATATACATACAGTCAAACCAAAATATATTCAGACACCTTTAACATTTTCTCACATTACCACAGTTTATTCGCTATAGTTTAGAAAATGGTAATAAAATATGAAAAGAACTGTGTCAGAACAAATTCATGTTGATAATGTCAGATAACTTTGATAGAAAGGTATGTAATGGATTACAATCAACCAATAAGCTGTCAGCTGTTAAATGTAAGTACACAATTAGATAATACCAATTTAGGTCAACCAATTACCAAGCAATACTTCATTTGGTTCAGTCTGTGCTGTAAAAGGTCGCATTAGCAATTAAAGAAAAAACACTTAAGCAAAAGATGGTCAGGTCAAAGTGTCTGAATAATTTTGGTCCTAAATTTGTATCAGTTTTACTGGTAGTATAATGTATGAAGAATTATTGGGTATAATATGTCACAGTTTACTTTATTTTGCTATCCTCACTTACATAAATTAACTATAGTGTCCTGCACCCACTAGTAAAAAATTATATCTGGTGTCTGAATAATTTTTGGTTTGACTGTATATGTATTTTCATATATTTATTTTAAAACACATTGGTGTTGACCAAAAGTAATTATAGCCAGACGAGGTTTATGTCAGCTGGGGCTGAAACACAACTCTTCAGCAGTTCTCCCCTTTCTCACTTTCTTTCTCTCAGCATAAATCATGCAGGTAATTATTTCTGTATCCCCCATGCAGAGATTAATCATTCCAGGTCAATAAAAACAAAATGGCTGCCCTTTTCCTCTCAAAATGTGTCATGGTGAATGGGCAATTTGGTATTCACTTACTACAAGGTAATGGCCCTCATTGTACAGATTTGACCTAGCCAGAGGGTACAATGTAACTATGTTTGGTGTATTTGCTCAAATGTGGATTACGTCATAAATGTTTAGAGAAAATACACATTTCGAGGAATTTTGTCACTTCTGCAAGCCATTCATGTTCTTGTTTCCATGTATTAAAGTGTGTGTTAGTTTTAAGATTAAAGAGTCATGCGAGGTTACCTTTACATCCTCTTATGCAAAGCTAACTCCAGCACTGTTTAATAAAAAACTCAGGATTTGGGATTCAGTACTTATTTTAAAACAGCTAAGTTTAGGGAAAGTGCTTTGAAGTTGAAGTTCTCTGATAAGGATAAGTTTACATTCTCCTAGTGTCTGGTGTCCTAAAGACTACCCTAAGCCCTTCATTCTCATATGTGTTTACTGATGATCATACCAGATTAACTGATTACAAGTCTGTGTAAAGCCGGATGAGGCTCTGAAGTCATAAAATAAATTTCCATTCCAGGGTTTGTGTCATCATGACAGCGGTGTGAGAAGCCATATTTATGGAGCTGTTGAATTAAAAAATGGCCAGGTGTTTCACTACAGAGCAAAACACCTTGACACCTGCAGAATAGCCAGCGCTATGAAAGTGCCAGATTTAATACCATTCCCTAATCCCCATTCCTCTAATAGATTAACTTGAGCGGGGGTTCCTTTAATTATGGTATCATATGACACCCAGGTCAGTCTGTGTTACGCTCCTTGTGTGGCATTTTAAGATTACCACGGGGATCAGTTCTGTAAGCTTTAAGTAATAATTCGTTCAGAGGTCCCTGCGTAATTCACACCCTGCCAGAAACAGTTGAGAAAACCTACCGGTATATGATTAGTGTTTGTATCTGTGTGCATTCATCATGGCTGCCTTGAACTGAACAGCATATATTTATGTAATGCTATGTAATGTAATTTATGTAATGTAATGTAAAGGCGATAATGGTCCTTGGTTTATGACCCTTTGTGCATTGTTTTGCCCAGATGGTGTTTGATTGGTGCAGCAGAAGTTCCTTTGGCAGTGCATGCTTTCTTTTCATAGCTCATTGCATTGGCATAATGATAAATTTAGTCAAGGCCACTGTTGTTTTGTATGCCGAATCAGGCTTGTGACGGCTGCAGTACTGTATCCATTTAATTTAGTGATTGACATTGAAAGAAGAAGAAAGAAAAGGAGTTTTTTTTGTTTGTTTTTTTTAAATACCTGTTTCAGGATATGGTTGTAAAATAATGTGATCCTGAAAATATTCAGTAAATGGCTGTAGTTTGATGCACTTTTTAATCAAAAGAAATAATATATAGAAAGGTCATAATAATTATGTGTATGAAGCAGGAAAACAGAAATCAGGAGAGATGTTGAAATAGAAAGAGAGAGGGAGAAGTAGAGAAAAAATAAAGAGGAACTACCTCCGGTTGTTTGTGCAAGTGCATTATCCATGCCATAAAGCAACACATCTCAAGACTTCCCATATAAATGCCATCTGTTGGCACATAAATCTGTCAAGATGGCTGGGGTTCATGAGGAGAAAAGGTGGCAAAGATGAAGAGAATGATAACAGCTCCTGCATCACTGTGCTTTCATCAGTGTCCCAGGAGTGTGGCATTCATGCATCTGTCGAAAGCACCAGCATTATTATAAGATCTGACTCTTTACTTTCTAATGAATTAGGATTGTTTACGGTCTGGAGGAAGATTAATTGAGTAGCTCTGTCTGTATCACGGTGCAATCTGAGGTCATATTAATCTGTCAGGGTTGCAATAAAATGCGGATAAGGATTAGGTCTAAATGAAAGGGGATATTTTAATCAGGCTCAAGTGTATGCTCATTCAGTCACTTAGAGACAGACCAAGCACTGTTAAGGAACGTGAGGGATCTTATTTGGTAAATCTTTTGTCTCTTCTTCCCTCCAGGTCTGACACCACCTACCACGCCTCCTCACAAAGCCAGTCAAGAGAACCCTTTCAAACTATCACTCAAAAACAAGCTTTCTTCATGCTCTCCCTCGGCCCTGACAAGCAAAAGGCCCAGGCTGAGCAATGGGGGCTCTTGCCCTCAGCCAACCAGTGGCTCTATTCGGAAGGGCCCAGAGCAGACTGAGCTCTATGCCCAGCTGAGCAAGGCATCCTCTACAATGCCCCTAGGGGGCTTGGAGGAGCGTCGGGGCAAGCGGCCCATGCCCCGCGTCTTTGGCGATCATGACTATTGTCAGTCTACAAGCACAAAACGAGACAGCACCACCACAGCTACAGCGGCAACTGGGCCAACGGAGGGCCGGCATGTGGAATGTAAAGACTCGAACATGCCAACCTCCTCTACTTCTACATCATCATTGTCTTCCGCCACCCCTTTGTCTTCCTCTCTGGCCAGGCAGCTTCAGGGCCTTTCCCCCACTGCTCAGGAGGCTTGTCCGGACACAGATGCTTACGGACAGGACCACAAGTCCACTTCGGGCTCCAAAACGTCACTGGATTGCAGTTCTGCTGGCAGGAAACTACTTAGGGACCAGGAGATCCGGGAAGAGCTCAACAAGCACTTTGGAAAGCCTCAGCAAGCCTTCTATAGCGGGGTAGTGGGAGAGCACAGGGGCAAACGGCCGCTAGAGGACAGTGACTCTGGGGACGAGTACCCCGGTCTTCTCGGTGACTTCATGCCGAGCCTGCCTGATTTTGAGGACATGGAGGTAGGCCGGGAGCGCCTGCTCTACTTGGGGGAAGGTTCTCCACTTGAGCTGCTCCTCGAAGGGACGCCCTCAAGCTCCCCTTCCAGCAGTTCATTCTCATGGAGCTCTCTCTCACCTCCTTCCACTCAGCTCTCCCCACAGCACCTCCGCTGGCCACGCTCCATCTCCCGCTCCCGTTCCTCATCTCACCACAGATGCAGATCCCTCTCCAGGTCTCCATACTCCCGCTCTGAGTCTCCCGACAGCCGTTCTCCCTCTTGGTAAGTTCTGGTGTGAGCCTACTGCCTGTCACAGAAACACATTTACCTAGCAATCTTTTTGGACACAAATCCACGTCTCAGCAGGAGGGGCTGTAAAGAAGGTAAACATCTTTCTGTGGCTGTCATTGCGATAAAGTGCCAGTCTGGGTCTCACAGCATGGACACTGAAGTCATTATGGCTGATTTTGCACAACCAGAGAAAAATTATATACAGTATACAATAAGCATTGGCTTTGAGAGACACAAGATAAAATGAGCTTGGAAGATAAACAATCTCTTAGATGGTAAATTGCTCATCTACACACTTGCAACATTCTTGCTGTTACACCAAATGAGCCATTCCAAACCTGAGTTCAGACATTCGCTCACCATTATAGCGATACACTGACTTTTCATAAATTGCAGAAACACATTCAAAGGAGTTTTGAAGTTTCATTTAGAAATTTTTTATCACTCATCATTCAGAAGCAGTGCGGATGACAAATAAAGTCCAGCTGAGTCATTTCTTGGGCAAACAAGCTTGTGTCACTTGAGGAACTTAGGAGACTTATGGAAGTCTCACATTGTTTCCTCAATGGGCCTTCATCCCTTTAGCTTGAATTTTAGATTAATTTCTCTCCAGCACTCTTTGATGAGGCTCTGCTGTTTTTAGTAGCAGCTGTTGTTTTGCTTGACAGCGTTGCCCGCTCCATCCCCGCGAGATGAAAGAAATGCCCAGTAAGTGATGTCCTGGACACTTTAAAGTGGGTTACATCCAGGTATCATGACAGCAAGACGATTTTTACAGTGCCCCCTTATATGTTTAGTAACACATGATAAAGTGATTGTACTGATAAAGGTTTTTTTTTACCCCTTTTTTTAATATCCAGTGACATTGCCATTGTTCATGTTTACATGCTCTCGAAACTTCTAACGGGCTATATATCTAAACTTTGTCCCATCAGCATTTCTTTCCCCTTTTTTTATTCCAAGGTTACTTCTTTATATCCCTTTTTATTCCCTTTTTTATTCACTTGCTGATGATCCTTTTAAGTAAAGAAAGACTTAAAACAGAGGTACTTAAAAGTTTTGGCGTTACAATTTTATTTATTTATTTTTTCTGCTTATACACAGGTCTCCTCATAATATGGACGATAGCACTTTTATTCCCAGGATTTATAAAAGCCCTCAGTCCCAGTCTCATTCTATTTTTGGTCGGAGACCCAGGTAAGTGCTTGTGCATGGCAAATGCTTTTCTATTTTTCACTCTTTAATATACTGTGTATAAATGTATGATGCGACACTAGAAAAAGATGCATATATGCTAATATTAAGGACCTGTACATGACATGAGACAGACTTAAATAAGTGCTACAGGATAATGTACTGTGTCTGCAATACTTTCAGAGTCTGTCCTTATGCAAAGGAAGCAAGTGACTTGCTGACTCTGTCTAATTGATGTGAGGAGTTATCATGATACATCATTTCAAGGCCTTAACTTTTCAAACTTTTACAATAAAGCTTTCGTTGGCAAGAGCAGCTTGCATTAGGGACCCACTACCTCCCAGCTACACCTTTTCCCTGATGTTGCTTTAGTCCACTCATATTGCGCTTTTACACCATGTTGCCTTTGTTGCAAATGGCTGTAGAAAAAAGTTGCACTTTTTGGACGTAAAGTTCAAACTAAGCAAAAAGTAATGGCATGTGAAGTTGTGCTGACAGACACAGCTGCCAAATTTCTGCCATATTCCCTTAAGAGTCCCGCCATTGGGAGCTGTAACCTTTTGCGATGTAATGAGACATCTTATTAATGTGTTTGTTTGTCTTCCAAGCTAAGAAGAATAGAAAGCAGTCTGCTCTGAGCTAGCTGATTCCCAAGGCCACTTGAGCAAAACAGCAAACAATACATCTATGTACTCAGAGAGAAAAAAAAAAATATTGCTTAGGGGTTGCTCTTTCACAGCTCAGAAGACTTAATTGAGTTCTCAGTTATATTTCATTTAAGTTTCTTCAACAGTTCCTTTGAAAAAATTAAAACAGAAGACCTAAAAAAAAAAAAAAAAAAAGGGGTCACTTTTGGTCCTTAAAAGATATGACAAGAAATTGCGAGTTCTTTTGAATTCTCTTTTTCAATTTCAATTTGCAGAATTGGTGTTTGTGACATTTTTTTGATATTTTCTAAACAAGGAGACACTTGACACAGAGAGACTTTTGTAGAAAAATATGGACCCACATTTAAAAAATGACCTGCATGTAATTACATTTGTAATTAATTTCTGTAGTTACATTTATAATTACACTTTTAACACTTCCAACACCTAACCCTACCCTTAAACTTACCCATATCCCACCTCAATATCAGCAATTGTTTTGCAATACAATATTAACACATTGTATTTATTTTTTTATGTAAGTACATAGTAGTTAAGGCCACCTAATATAAAGTGGGGCCTTGTTTCTTGTAGTTCTGTGTTTAGAGAGTGTGTTTTGTCCTTTTTTCAACGGCAGGTATGACAGCTACGAGGAATACCAGCATGAGCGTCTGAAGCAAGAAGAGTTCCGACGCGACTATGAGAAACGGGAATATGAGAGGGCCGAGCAGAGGGAGAGACAACGGCAAAAAGCAATAGTAAGTATACCCACTTTAGTATTTTTTTTCTTTTTCTTTTTTTTTTTCAACTATGAACATATTTATGTCCCTGGGGTTGTTTTTTTATTAAAACCTACATTTAAAATGTTATATAAAGGGCATATAAAACTCTCTTGGAAACTTTTACTGTGCCTTCATAATTTTTAAATCTTTTCATAGATGTTTTGACCTAGACTTTCATTCAAAGTTCGTCATACAAATATTAATTTAAAAACATTGATAAGACCATTTAGATTGAAACATTGAAACTCTAAATAGGTGTGAAATAATAATAATAATAATAAAAAAATCATTAGTGGACAATTTATACGAAATATTGATTGTGTGCTTTAAGAGTGTTGACTTTCTAAATGCCCACAGGGCCAGACATGCCCATAGTTGACAAAAACCCTTCTATGCTTGGAGGTGTTTTTCAGTCGTGGTCTCTCTCCTGCTGGCAGGAATCGTACATTAGCACAGACGTTATCCTTCTCTCAGGCTTTCTCTGCCTCCATCACTGTGTATGCCTACAGAAAGCTCGAAGCACACAGCCATCCCAGCACGCATTCTCTCTCTCACTCAAAAAGTGAACTCATGCAAAGGCGGCACTCTGAATCATTCAGGCTACACGCGTTTCCTCTTTATCTCCCAGTTGTGTATTTTTAACATTTCTGTGGCGTTTCCGAATGGTGCCAGATTCTATTAATCACACCATGGGCTAAATGCTTTCGACCAGACAATCGAGGGAAAATAAGATTGCCCAAATCAAAGGTATGTTAATATGTGGGCTCAAAATGAGCAGTTTAATTTCTAACACTTACATATTTGAAATGCAGTTCTCTGAGATGAAATATCAGTTTTGTTCTCTCTCGCTGTGCCTGACCAGACTGTGAAATGAGACGGCTTTCCAACTCAGTTCACTGATAAATGCACACGTCAAATAATGCACGCATGACTCGGCCCTGGCGTACGTTTTTTTTTTTTTCTTTCTTTCTTTTTTTTTCTCTTTTTTCTTCGTGTTCCGTGGCAGCGAGACAATTACTAGCGGCGGCGGCTGAGCTGTCAGAAGAGGTTTTGGGGGGGCAAAGGATGTGAGAGCTTCATATAAAGCGCTAGTCTCAGGGTGTCATCTTTAAAACCTCACCGCATTTATCAGCTGTCAGCAACAAAACCACCAATTCAGCAAACACTTTTGTCTCCTATTGTACATGACGAAAGCGTGAGGGGAGCTTCAGAGGAAATGCAAAAAAGAAACACCCCTCCCAGGTGTTCTAGTTAATTTGTAGGTTTTTGTTGTAGCTGTCGATGTTGTTGTGACACGGTGACATCATGTACACAGGTGAATTATGACTCTGTTGTGGGGCAATAGATATGAATCATAATTTTATGTATGACTTACAAGAGACCTCAGGTTATTATTGAGGATCATAAGTATATTTTGTCACACATAATGGCAGGTACATGAACATATGAATAAGTAATGCCACGTAATAAGGCCTGAGGCTTGTGCTTTGTCTCAAGATTAGCAAACTAAATTAAATACCACCATTTTATATATTCAGCCTGGTGGGGTCTTTACGTTTTCTCAATCTATGTGTTCATTTGCTTCAATGAATAATGGAGCAAAGTGATATTAGCCTGTAGCTAAAATTTATGATAAACGTGACCGTACATCACTTGATTTTCTATTTTAATGCGACAAGTTACTTGGCAACTGGTAACACCCTACATTTATCCTATTTGGATGAAAAGAACTGATGAAATGTTTTGCATCACAATGCTGTAGCTTAGTATATCACATAATTCATCTCTGAGTAGGGCTGGGCAATATATCAAATATCCACAATATATGTATGATCATGTTGTTGGCGTTGTAAAATATTTAACATCGTGAATATGACAAAGGGCCGTGTGATTAATCGAATTTTAGTTTTGACTTCATCTTCCAAGTCTTATGAAGACACAATAATCCAGATAAAAGAATATTGTGCCACATTCCGTACAGTGGTGCACTTTCGCTCGTCCTTAAAAGCTCAAATCAGTCAAATCATATAACGTGACTTTTGTAAAATGCAGTCTTGATATTAAATCAAGAAAATTATGCATGATATTAAATCAATACAATGCAGGGACATGCTTGATATTAAAAAAAAGTTATTAAAGCATGAAGGAAAACTTGTGCTGTTCCCCAGGTGGCTTTCTTTATATATAGATAGGTATATATAAGCATTTTGAATCTGCTTGGCAATGATGCTGTTTGGCTGAAATGAAAGGTACTCTTTAAACTATGTTTCAACAAAAACATAAATATCAAGATATATATTGAATATATATCAAAAAGACTGAAAGATATTGAGATATAATTTTTTAGCTGTATCGCCCAGCTCTACTTGTAAACACAGTAGACGGTAAAAGGTTGATGAAAGTAATCAACCTGCAAGTATAACAAATTCTGCACATAATGTATAAGACATTTGGACTCCACTTCTCAATCCAAAACACTTTTACAACATTTATAAAGCTCAAAACAACCAAGTAATTTTTAGTTGAAAAAATTTACTTTAAAATCAACAGAGACTAATAGTTATATGTATTGTAGTCCTATAATATGATGCCCTCATCTTGTTTGGATAGTCCACATTGATATGCTAGACCACTCAAAGCTGATCTGCACATTAAGGTAGAGACTAACTCTTTCAGTTTAGATTGTTCTCTCACACACACACACACACACACACAAATGGGAGTGAAAAAGATAAAGGAGAGTCCTCCAGCTATTTTCTCCAGACGGTTCTTGGCTTTCCCACAGTGGTGGATGTTAATTACAGTCATGGGGTGAGGTTGAGAAAAGTCAAGGAGAGGGGGAAGAGGAAAAAAGAAAAGCAGAAGCACTATGTTAGACTAATCTCTTCTCTCTCGTTCCCTTTATGACCAGGAGGAGAGGCGAGTGGTGTATGTGGGACGTCTCCGTGCCGACAGCACACGCACGGAGCTCAAACGCCGCTTTGAAGTCTTCGGCGAGATTGAGGAGTGCACAGTCAACTTGAGACATGACGGGTAAGACTGTGGGCCTGTGTCTGTGTATTTTTCTGGATTGTGTGTGTGTGTCAAATGGTTAAAAGGAGTCAATATTTTCCTTCAGCATAAAAGGAATCTTCTAAATCTAGTTAATGATGTACTTGTGGCCATTGGACGGTGATTAGGAGAGCAGACTTAACTGCTTCTCATTGCACACGCAACATCTGTCACAGGCAGCACAGGCGTGTTTGAATACAAATAGGATTATACTGCAACAAAAAGCGAGAAGTCGCATATTTACTGATTCCAATTTTGCATTTTGAATGGGGAATGAAAGACGAGTATGTATTTGCTGCCCTCTTGTCGACTGACGCATCATTTTCTATTTTTCAACCCAGAGACAACTTTGGCTTCATCACCTACCGCTACACTTGTGATGCGCTCGCTGCCCTTGAGAATGGACACACCTTGCGCAGGTCGAACGAGCCTCACTTTGAGCTCTGCCTTGGTGGACAAAAGCAGTACAGTAAATCGAATTACACAGACTTAGGTAAGTACACAGCCTGGCTGCTTTTGTGTGCAGCTGACTAGAGACACAACTAATAAAAAACGCCGCCTTAATACAGAAAGAAAAGAAAGAATCAAAAAGAATGTTATGTTATGTTATATTTATTATAATATAATATAATATAATATAATATAATATAATATAATATAATATAATATGTGTGGTCACAGGCTTGCATTTAACGGCTTAGAATGTGGCGAATCCATCAGAATTTTCAAAATTTATATTTTTGCCTTTAGTCTCTCTATGCATAATAGGAATTATCTATTAATTTCTGCTTTACCCATGTACATGTATTGGTGCCCTGGATGGTTTATGTGAAATGTGAAAAAACTAAGGAAGTCTAGGAGAACAAAGTCAAGTCAGCCTCCTCTTCCAAAGTGGGCTTCCTTCAACCTGCAGAGGAGTAGGCCGGCAGAAATCGATGAAATGAGAGGAAGAGTTCTGTCACCAAGTGGCTGATTCATTAACAGCGTCATATCCGTCATATCCATATATGCTATTTGACTGGCATTTTTTCGTTAGATGCACCAGTTAGACCAGCTTAGACCAACATGGGAATTCTTACAATTTTGTTTTGTCTTTGAGACAATTTTTATGAAGTGAAACTAAAATATAGAAATAAAGCTAAAATAAAATATAAATATTATTGTTGAAGTCGGCACAGTATGTAAGTTTCATCGCTAGAAGGCGCTTATTGAAAACAATAACAAAGGTGTAGCTTGTTGATGGCATGGAATCATGAGAGTTGTCACCTTTGCCTCTACAGCCGATTAAAAGCAATCTGATGGGACTTAGGCAGAAATCATATTCATGGATGAGCCAATGTATTAAAAGTTTAATTAATGTTACTGTGGTATAAAGCAGGCAAGGCCGAGAGCCTGGGATATTTTACATTGCTGTTTTTATTATGTATATATGCCGCAGTCGGTCCCCCCTCCACCAAACTTTACACTTGGTACAATTCAGTCAGGCAAGTACCGTTCTCCTGGCAACCACCAAATCCAGACTCATCCATTGGATTGCCAGACAGAGAATCGTGATTCGTCACTCCAGAGAACACGTCTCCACTGCTCTAGAGTCCAGTGGCGGTGTGCTTTACACCACTGCATCAGATGCTTTGCATTGCACTTGGTGATGCAAGGCTTGGATGCAGCTGCTCGCCCATGGAAACCCATTCCATGAAGCTCTCTACGCACTGTTCTTGAGCTAATTTGAAGGCCATACAAAGTTTGGAGGTCTGTAGCTATTGACTCTGCAGAAAGTTGGTGACTTTTGGGTTTTTGCGCACTGTGCGCCTCAGCATGCGCTGACCCCGCTCTGTGATTTTACGTGGCCTACCACTTCGTGGCTGAGTTGCTGTTGTTCCCAATTGCTTCCACTTTGTTATAATACCACTAACAGTTGAATGTGGAATATTTAGTAGTGAGGAAATTTCACAAATGGACTTATTGCACAGGTGGCAACCTATCATGGTACCACGCTTGAATTCACTGAGCTCCTGAGAGCGACCCATTCTTTCACAAAACTTTGTAAAAGCGTCTGCATGCCTAGGTACTTGATTTTATACATCTGTGGCCATGGAAGTGATTGGAACACCTGAATTAAATGATTTGGAGGGATGTCCCAATACTTTTGGCAATATAGTCTATATAACAATGTTTTAGTGGTTTTTGGATATTTTAATATCTACATATTGTGCCTTTAACTGAAATAAAACTAAATATATTAGATGAAAAACCAAAACTTAAAATGAAACTTCAAACTTAGAAATGTTGCCTTGGCAACTAACTTTTTTGTTTGATCTGAAGTACAAACTCACTAAAACTAAAACTGAAGTCAAAAGTAATGCTAAATAGGAATATTTAAGCTAATAAAAGCAACAAAGGGGTCCTGACCAGGACTGTCTAGAAGAAATAATTGTATTATCTCAATGGGACTTGACTAAATAAAGGATAAAAAGCACATGGAAAATTAATGAAACTGAAGTTAAAGTAAAATCTAAAAAAAGCAAAGTCAGAATATTAGTAATAGTCTATAAATTGTACTAAAATAACACTGGTTGTCTCTGTCCAATCCCGATGCATTTCTGTCTGTCACTCTCATCCCATCACTCTCTTCCTCATACAATACCCAAAGGCTTTTAGGCAGCATGCCTTCTTTTCATATGCACCATGCCCTCTGTCCAGGATTACCAAGGTGACAATCTAGATCAGATTTATGGATCTGTGAGTGACAAATTCCTTTGTAAAATGTTATAGGGCTTTTTTCTACCCATGATGCTATGATATGATTGTGGCTGTAATAGGCTATCATTTCCACCCAAAGGGTAAAGTGTCTTTTGGGGGATGGGATGAGATACAGTAGGAGGCAAAGGAATTGAATCCTGAGGGCAGCGCCTTTACATGTTGGTGAAGGGGGAATTCTGCTCTGTGCAGCCATGCAACGTGAGATTATTACTTCCTGTTATAACAGGAAAAATGGGAGGCTGGAGAACATGGCATGCACTTCAACATTTAGTCAATGCTCCACTCCACATTTATTTTCTGCAAAATGTGAGGTCAGGGACGTGTAATGGTCTGGACGTTGGGATGATCCGTCTCAGTGGCGTTGATGGTGCTGCAGGTCAATGGAAAGGAACAAGAGCACTTTCCCTCAAATAATGAGGACATTACCGTGTATTTCAAAGGCTCAGGGTAAGGCCAAAGGTATTCAGATTGTGGACATAATACGCTTTCCAAAGGTGAGCGTGGAAGCTTTAGTTAAGGGCCATATAGCAGAGTCATTGTATTTGGGAATCTACCCCCGCCTCAGGGCAGATGGATGAGTTGACCTTAATTTTCTTGAGGCCTTTCGCTAGACACAAGGTTTTTACGGTGAATGTAGGCTGAAGCGCAGTGTCAGGTTCAGATGAAGAGGGAATGGGGGAAAAAATAGGCAAGTGACTAGAATAATGCCACACCACAATAGCCTGAGAACCTTACTCTCAATCTTCTGCCTTCCTCTTCCTCTTTCCTCCTTGTTTTCCGAGACACCGTCCATTAGTTCGAAGTAGAGCACAGGGGTATTTTTCATCTTTCAAGGTGCGCTGCATGACACCGTTCTCCCCTTAGCCATAGTATTAGATCACGACTGGCATCTCCTGCATGCCACGGTCATTCCCATTTCTCACGTGCTTCGACTTTGCCGCTGTTCGTATGAGGGCACCATTTGTGAAGCTGTCTGCCACTAGAGATAAGACAGCCGTATTAGTTATCCTGGCCGCAAATCAAACTGTATGTCTAATGGCCGTCCGGCTCTCATCTTCGGGAAGTTGCTCCTGACTGTTTAATAATTAAACTAGGCTGTTCAAGACAATGGACAAGTATATTACAGGAGAAGTTGTGACGGAGGCTTAGAAGACTGATTTGCTGTGTTTTAAATGGACGACCCCTGCATTTTAGTGTAAAATATATAATACTGCTTGATACTGACTCGCAGTTTTAAAGTTTAAACCACATGTGCAAAGTTCATAGAGATGTACTCTTTGTGTTCATGTTGGTTTCAAATGGTTTTTAACTTTCATGTTAGTCATGCATCTTAATTATATTTTATATTATTCGATTTTTTTCACTAAAATTTTTTTTTACACATATCATGAATTGTTCATTCATATCATCTTAATAAATATCAAGTGTTTCTATGATATTTTGACAGTTGCACAACCCTGACTTCATATATCAAAATCAATTTTAATTCAGAAATGATCATAGAACAGAAAACAGGAACATTAAGAAATTATTTGTCTGGCTTTGTATTTTTGATATGACCAAACAATCGTGAAGCACTATGGATGTATTCTGCCACATAATAATGTAAAAAAAAAAAAAAAAAAAAAAAAAAAAAAAAATCTGAATTATGACATACTAATCAATTATGAGCTACGATGTTGAAGTTCTGACATAGTGAAAATTGAGATGGAAACGCATTTTACAATTGATATAAAATTCGAAATTATGACAGTAAATATTATAAGATAAAAAAATTATAATTATGACAATCAAAGTTGACGGTCATAGTTTAGTCATACTTGTGAGATAAAAAGATGAAATTATGACAAAAAGTCAAAATTATTAGCCTGACAAGCCAAACCCACATCAAGATGTTGGGTTTGGGAACTCACCATTGGCAGGGTTCAATTCGAGGGGCGGGATAAACGGTTGTCTTTCAAATTTCCTCTGCATGCAATAGGATAGTGCTACAACCAACCAGAGCAACAAAGAAGGTGAAGCAGAGCTAGTTGATAGATTAAACTTGTACCGTATCCAGTCGGCAAAACTCAGAACACATCTTCCTTTCTTAAGAATGACTTCAGTGTCGTTCTTTTTTCCCAAGTTTTCCAGAGTTGTGGCCAAAGCCGATTCGAAAGACCGCTGTTCGCCAGCTTCTTTGTTTTCAAGTAGCACACGGAACCACGGCAACTCTGCCGTCATTATGTTAAGCCCGCCCACCGACTCTATACACGATGTGATTGGCCTGACCAGAGTTGGGTTTTTCCAGCTCGCAAGCCAACGGAGAGTTGCTAGACTACATTGGCTGTAAATTACACTCACCTAAAGGATTATTAGGAACACCTGTTCAATTTCTCATTAATGCAATTATCTAATCAACCAATCACATGGCAGTTGCTTCGACGCATTTAGGGGTGTGGTCCTGGTCAAGACAATCTCCTGAACTCCAAACTGAATGTCAGAATGGGAAAGAAAGGTGATTTAAGCAATTTTGAGCGTGGCATGGTTGTTGGTGCCAGACGGGCCGGTCTGAGTATTTCACAATCTGCTCAGTTACTGGGATCTGCTCAGTTACTGACAACCATTTCTAGGGTTTACAAAAAATGGTGTGAAAAGGGAAAAACATCCAGTATGCGGCAGTCCTGTGGGCGAAAATGCCTTGTTGATGCTAGAGGTCAGAGGAGAATGGGCCGACTGATTCAAGCTGATAGAAGAGCAACTTTGACTGAAATAACCACTCATTACAACTGAGGTATGCAGCAAAGCATTTGTGAAGCCACAACACGCACAACCTTGAGGTGGGTGGGCTACAACAGCAGAAGACCCCACCGGGTACCACTCATCTCCACTACAAATAGGAAAAAGAGGCTACAATTTGCACAAGCTCACCAAAATTGGACAGTTGAAGTCCATGATGAGTCTCAATTTCTGTTGAGACATTCAGATGGTAGAGTCAGAATTTGGCGTAAACAGAATGAGAACATGGATCTATCATGCCTTGTTACCACTGTGAAGGCTGGTGGTGGTGGTGGAATGGTGTGGGGGATGTTTTCTTGGCACACTTTAGGCCCCTTAGTGCCAATTGGGCATCGTTTAAATGCCACGGCCTACCTGAGCATTGTTTCTGACCATGTCCATCCCTTTATGGCCACCATGTACCCATTCTCTGATGGCTACTTCCAGCAGGATGATGCACCATGTCACAAAGCTCGAATCATTTCAAATTGGTTTCTTGAACATGACAATGAGTTCACTGTACTAAAATGGCCCCCACAGTCAACAGATCTCAACCCAATAGAGCATCTTTGGGATGCGGTGGAAGCAGGGAGCCGTGCCCTGGATGTGCATCCCACAAATCTCCATCAACTGCAAGATGCTATCCTATCAATATGGGCCAACATTTCTAAAGAATGCTTTCAGCACCTTGTTGAATCAATGCCACGTAGAATTAAGGCAGTTCTGAAGGCGAAAGGGGGTCAAACACAGTATTAGTATGGGGTTCCTAATAATCCTTTAGGTGAGTGTAGATTTGCTGCCGCTAGGGTGCGTCTAGATTTCTAGGCTACAAAATTATGTGATGACGTTTTACAATTGACATAAAAAGTCAAAATTATGACAGTCAACATTATAAGATAAAAATTCATAATTATGACAGTCAAATTTGACGTGTCATAATTGTTGATATAAAAATTCTAAATTGACACGAAATGTCATAATTATGAAATAAAAAGTCAAGATTATGCCATAGTCATAATTAGAATTAGTCATAATTATGAGATAAAAAGACAAAATTATGACAAGTCAAAATTATGCGATGACAATTTATAATTGACATAAAAGGTCAAAATTATGACAGTCAACATTGTAAGATAAAAATTCATAATTATGACAGTTGAAATTGACAGTCATAATTGTTGATATAAAAATTCTAAATTGACATGAAATGTCATAATTATAAAATATTATGCCATAGTCATAATTAGAAGATAAAAAGTAAATTAAGACAGTCGGATAAAATTCATAATTATGTCGAAATTATCACACGTCATTTTAACATAAGTTTTTTTTTACGATTTGAGAAACTTTTTTTGTATGTGCTTGGCGGAATTAGGCTTCCATACAAAGGAGCTCTTGCAAAATGACTAGCACCTTTTAAAACGAGGCCAGCGTCCCTGATTTCCACACATTTTCTCTCCTTTCAGATTCCCATTCTGACGACTTTGATCCAGCCTCCACTAAAAGCAAGTACGACTCCATGGATTTCGACAGCTTGTTGCGAGAGGCCCAGTATAGCCTGAGAAGGTAATGAGCGCCACTGCACCGGCTGGCTGCAAAGAGAGGGATTTGCAATACCTCACTGTTGTTTCTGTTCTTTGAATACAAGACTACAGACGTTTTACACTTTATGTAAGTGGAAAGAGTATATGTGGATGATAAAATTCTACGTATATGAAGAGATATACGTGTATATCTGCAAGCAAAGTTTACATGAACCTAGCTGCTGCAAAGCTGAGGAGAGACATTACCTGTGGGAATGACCAGTGAAGTAGCGCACACTACTTTAGTGGACTACACAGACCTGTGTGCTGCGCGAGGCTCTGTAAGAGACACGAATCTTCATCAGAGTTCGCTCCACACACACCGCATCACCCTCGGCACTTTGAGAGGGGAAGAGTGCAGCTCGTTCAGTCTGTTTTTATTGTTTGGAGTTTATTTTTGTGGGCTTTTTCTGTTCCTTTTTTAATCTGGTGTTTGGATGTGGTGTTACATTATCGAGAAGGGTTTGGGGAAATCTCTTGGATGTTCAAGGTAACATTGTCTACATTTATTGAGGGGGGGGGGAATGTAGTCGCCTATTTACAAAAGGAATATTTTTATTTGATGTGCATATCGCGTCCTTTGTTTGTTACAGCTATGCACTGTAAAATGCAGCCTTTTTAAGATGAAATTTTCTTAATGGAGAATGTCAATCTGTAGTCATTACGATGATGTATATCCTACATGGCGTTTAGATGACGTGATTTGATTGTAAAATATGTATGGAGATTTATTGCTCTTTTTGGGGAGCATGCAACAAATTTGTGTCTGTTTTTCTTTTTTTTTTCTTTTTTTTATTTAAGTGAAAAACTCCATGTGCAGTTTTATCCGATTTTGAAGTTAATAACTCAGTGTTTTCCGTATATACATGCAGCGTAAGATAGATTTTCAAGAGTTTATGTTCACTACTGTGTAAAAAAAGGAAAAGATAAACCCCAAGATATTTTTTTATCCCTTATGTCTGAAGGAATCAAGAGCTTTTATTTCATTTCTCTGTGCACACGAATCATTGTTATTGTTCCTGTTTGATAATACACTTTCACAGAGATGATTACTCTTCTAACACTGAATTACTCATGCTTATTTATGTATTTATCTCAGTATTCTAATCAAAATATTTATGGCAGCCATCTCACGTGATGAGCCTTACAAATTTTGCTATTTATATTATTTGTTATTCAACAATCACTGGAAAGGATGTAAATTTACAAGTTCTAAAGAAATATCGTTTTTATATGCCTTCAGAGATGGAACAAAAATATATTGTATGATCATATTCTAGGCTCATGATGAACTTTGCTGCTCCAAAACTCAAGTGATTTATTTGTTTTTCTAGCTCTAAAAAACACTTTCATCCACCTTTTCCATCTCTTTTATTATTACATGAAGCAATAAAATAATTTTGCAGGTATTTTGTTGTACCACAGAAAATCTGTGTCTTTGCTCCACACTTTTGATTATGTGAATGCCAAACTAAAGTTTACAATTTTCTTTCCTGAATTTTTTAAAAGAAGAAAAAAATGATGTATTTGATGTAAAAAAAAAAATAATAATAATAATAATATATATGATGATACTAATCTTGTCATTACTCACAATAACTCAAAATAATGAAAAGTAATAATGGAATATGAAAATGTGAATAAAAAAATAAAATAAAAAAGCAATAAATTATTTTTCAAAGCTGTATTTTAGCTCATGTTGTTGTATGGTTTTAGACATGACAAATTACCCAGACTCTGTTCAAATACGGGGATCCATTCCTGTGCCTCAACACAGATCGCAAGACCACTGTTGGAAAGAGAAAATGTGTGTGTGTGTGTGTGTGTGTGTGTGAGAGAGAGAGAGAATTTAATACAATTCAATACAAGCAATGACTTATAGGGTTAAAAAGCCAAAAATTGCATCCATGCGATTGAGTCTCTTTCCAAAGAAAGAGCTATTTGTGTCTTTGCTGTGGTTTGAAGGCACCTCAGAGGAACTGTTAATAATTCAAATCACCCAAATACAAGCACTTGTCACGGACACTTATGGTAACCCTTTTACGTCAATTAACAGCAGGTTTTGTAGTAGCCCATATAAAAGATTAAAACCATTAGTGTCAATGTAAATGTCTGGTTTCAGAAATGTTTCGTACATTATTTTCTGCACAGAGCTTGGGTATGGAGTCATGTCGCGTTCGATATGTGTGGCTTTAATCAGTGCAACGTATGTTGCAAATCTGCTTTGTAAATTGCTCTAGCAATATGTTACAACACCTGATGAGGTGTATCTTTTGGAGTGGCAGACTTTTTACCATAGTAAAAACTACTACTGAAGGATTTGCCACTGCTTTGGACGATTTTTTTGTGTTTCCATGAAGAAGCAGATATATCTAAATGAGGCTGTGTGTGATTTTTGTGTGTGGATTTGATAGAGTGTGTGTGTGTATTTCGGGTCAAGGGGACTGTGTTTGGCTGTGTTATCTTCTATTTGTCTCCTATCCATGTTGCCTTCTGCTGAGTCCTAACCAATGCCTTTGTAGTTGTACGTATTGTACAATCTTTGTTGTGAATTTTCTTTTTTATGTGTAGTTTTCATCAGCCTCACCATGCCAATAAAGGGAATTGTGTCTAATTTATTCTTTTCCTCCTTTTTCTTGTACATTCAAACTGAATACATTTAGAAGCAGTCGCTCAAAAGACTCCAAGCAAACGTTCAGGCTATTGCGACGTTTGTATTGATGCGGACATCATACGAACCCTGCCGGGTGATGCTGTTTTCTGCGTATCTTCACTGTAAGCTGTAGAGCACATTGTTTGGGATGACTCACTTGCAGAGTCAGTTATTTTTGGCGGATGCTCGTGTTTTCGCCAACTCTGCACGACCCTGGAAAATGACTGATGATAATCCCATGGAGCTTGTTTCTTAATTCCCATAAACTCTTTTTGACAGGTTTTGCATGTGCATCCGAGTGAAAGCGTGCCTATAAAGGGGCAGAGAGAATTTGATGGCACATCTGTCCAGCTGAAATGCAATACAGTATCATTACTATTCAGCCTGAGAGTATAGGGAAGGTGAATAACCTCTTCTCTTCTTCGAGAGATGTGGCAGGAGTGGACATTAAATTTTAAAAGAAGAGGATCCAATTGTGGATTATTTATTTATTTATCTTTTTCATTAATGCTTCAGTTTAGCCTCGGAGAAAAGAGAGACTTCTTTCATTTTGCCGTCACAATCGTGCAGGCAGGAGGTCTTTTGCAGTTTGCCCTTTTCCACACAATGAAGCTGGAAGCTCAAGAGCTTCACTTCACCTCTGTCTTTTTGTGTGATACAGGTACTTACTCTGGCAATCCATCCTTATCTTTCATTTCACACAGCCGTTGGTGAAAACGGCCATGTCTTGCTGTTTTTGAGGGTCTTCTACAAACCCGATTCTGAAAAAGTTGGGACACTGTACAAATTGTGAATAAAAACAGAATGCAATGATGTGGAAGTTTCAAATTTCAATATTTTATTCAGAATACAACATAGATGACATATCAAATGTTTAAACTGAGAAAATGTATCATTTTAAGGGAAAAATAAGTTGATTTTAAATTTCATGGCATTAACACATCTCAAAAAAGTTGGGACAAGGCCATGTTTCCCACTGTGTGGCATCCCCTCTTCTTTTTATAACAGTCTGCAAACGTCTGGGGACTGAGGAGACAAGTTGCTCAAGTTTAGGAATAGGAATGTTGTCCCATTCTTGTCTAATACAGGCTTCTAGTTGCTCAACTGTCTTAGGTCTTCTTTGTTGCATCTTCCTCTTTATGATGCACCAAATGTTTTCTATGGGTGAAAGATCTGGACTGCAGGCTGGCCATTTCAGTACCCGGATCCTTCTTCTACGCAGCCATGATGTTGTAATTGATGCAGTATGTGGTCTGGCATTGTCATGTTGGAAAATGCAAGGTCTTCCCTGAAAGAGACGACGTCTGGATGGGAGCATATGTTGTTCTAGAACTTGGATATACCTTTCAGCATTGATGGTGCCTTTCCAGATCTGTAAGCTGCCCAACAACTTGGGTTGTCCTTGTCCTCTTCAGTCTGGATGACATGGCGTCCCAGTTTTCCAAAAAGAACTTCAGAATTTGATTGGTCTGACCACAGAACAGTTTTCTACTTTGCCACAGTCCATTAAATGAGCCTTGGCCCAGAGAAAACGCCTGCGCTTCTGGATCATGTTTAGATATGGCTTCTTTTTTGACCTATAGAGTTTTAGCCAGCAACGGCAAATTGCACGGTGGATTGTGTTCACCGACAGTGTTTTCTGGAAGTATTCCTGAGTCCATGTTGTGATTTCCATTACAGTAGCATTCCTGTATGTGATGCAGTGCTGCTAAGGGCCCGAAGATCACGGGCATCCATGGTTTTCCGGCTTTGACCCTTATGCACAGAGATTGTTCCAGATTCTCTGAATCTTTGGATGATATTATGCACTGTAGATGATGATAACTGAATTTTCTGAGAGACACTGCTACTCTGAGAGGCTCTTTTTATACCCAATCATGTTGCCAATTGACCTAATAAGTTGTAAATTGGTCCTCCAGCTGTTCCTTATATGCACATTTAACTTTTCCGGCCTCTTATTGCTACCTGTCCCAACTTTTCTGGAATGTGTAGCTCTCATGAAATCCAAAATGAGCCAATATTTGGCATGACATTTCAAAATGTCTCACTTTCAACATTTGATATATTATCTATATTCTATTGTGAATAAAACATAAGTTTATGAGATTTGTAAATTTTTGCATTCCTTTTTTATTCACAATTTGTACAGTGTCCCAACTTTTTTGGAATTAGGTTTGTACCTGCTATCCTAAAATATATCACTGTACATGATATATAGTGTGTATATATATATATATATATATATATATATATATATATATATATATATATATATTAGAGGTGTAACGGTACACAAAAATGACAGTTTGGTACATACCTCAGTTTTGAAGTCACGTTTAGGTACAGCAAGAGGAAGAAAAAAAAAACATATATATATATATATATATATATATATATATATATATATATATATATATATATATATATATATATATATATATATATATATTTTTATTTTTTTTTTTATTTTTTTAAACAGCAACAAATTGTGTCTTTAAATAAATTTGATTATAATTAATTTTCTTAAGGGAAAAAAAAAAAATCTGTTAACTATATATAGGGAGCCCTTACTTACATATTACTATAATATTAAAGGTTACAATTTTTAGATATAACAATCAATAAAAATGTAAATTGCATATAAGGCAGTTTTTGCATTAGGCTAAGTTCTAAATCTAATTATTATATAATTATATTTCTACTCCAATTCGTTGTTAAAATATATTAATTTACACAGTGGCCATCATAACTTGTTTTCATGACAGATTTATTTAAACACATTAAATAATCAAGATTAATTTTAAGTTTAAGTAAAATATAATGAATATATAGGCTAATATACAACAATCAGGCATAACATTATGTCCACTGATAGGTGACGTGAATAACACTGATTATCTCTTCATCACGGCACCATTTTGTCCTCAAAGTTGATGTGTAAAGCCCGTCATCACGATTGTTTCACGATGGCAATCTTGTAAGGATTTGAGCGAGTTTGACAAGGGGCAAATTGTGATGGCTAGACAACTGGGTCAGAGCATCTCCAAAACTGCAGCTCTTGTGGGGTGTTCCCGGTCTGCAGTGGTCAGTATCTATCAAAAGTTCTCCAAGGAAGGAACAGTGGTGAACCGGCGACATGGGTCATGGGTGGCCAAGGCTCATTGATGCATGTGGGGAGCGAAGGCTGGCCCGTGTAGTCCAATCAAACAGACGAGCTACTGTAGCTCAAATTGATGAAGAAGTTAATGCTGGTTCTGATAGAAAGGTGTCAGAATACACAGTGCATCACAGTTTGTTGCGTATGGGGCTGCATAGCCGCAGACCGGTCAGGGTGCCCATGCTGACCCCACTGAAAGCGCCATCAGTGAGCATCAGAACTGGACCACAGAGCAATGGAAGAAGGTGGCCTGGTCTGATGAATCACGTTTTCTTTTACATTATGTGGATGGTCGGGTGCGTGTGTCACTTACCTGGGGAACACATGGTACCAGGATGCACTATGGGAAGAAGGGCCAGCGGAGGCAGTGTGATGCTTTGGGAAATGTTCTGCTGGGAAATCTTGGGTCCTGCCATCCATATGGAAGTTACTTTGACACACACCACCTACCTAAGCATTGTTGCAGACCATGTACACCCTTTCATGAAAACGGTATTCCCTGGTGGCTGTGGCTTCTTTCAGCAGGATAATGCGCCCTGCCACAAAGCAAAAATGGTTCAGGAATGATTTGAGGAGCACAATAATGAGTTTGAGGTGTTGACTTGGCCTTCAAATTCCTCAGATCTCAGTCCAATCGAGCATCTGTGGGATGTGCTGAACAAACAAGTCCGATCCATGGAGGCCCCACCTCACAACTTATAGGACTTAAAAGATCTGCTGCTAACATCTTGGTGCCAGATACCACAGCACACCTTCAGGGGTCTAGTGGAGTCCATGTCTCGACGGGTCAGGGCTGTTTTGGCAGCAAAAAGGGATCAACACAATATTAGGAAGGTGGTCATAATGTAATGCCTGATCGATGTAGTTCACATATTTAGCAAAAGAGTTATTGTTTACAAGCTGTTTTATTGACATATTTTCATGGTTAAAACACTGATTGAGCGATTACACGAGATATAAGTTTCAGTAAGTTGTACTGTATCTTTCAACATACCTTCAAATGTTCATTCATGTTTATTCTGTAACTAGTATTAAAGAGGAGATGATCACATTCACTCGTGCTGCCACTGAGGCGCCTGTCAACCCACATCAAAGAGAGTCAAAACGGCATTTCATGTTTGAATTTCGTGATAAAAATGGACAGAATTTGTCTGTTGGTACCAAAAGACACAGCGAAAATTCTCGGTACGAATACGTGTACCGGTTTAACCCCTAATATATACCTGTGTGTGTGTGTGTGTGTGTGTGTGTGTGTGTGTGTGTGTGTGTGTGTGTGTGTGTGTGTGTGTGTGTGTGTGTGTGTATGTTTTAAAATGTAAAAGTCTGGACTGTCACTTTTGATCATTTTAATACACAGATGAATAAAAGTATAAATTTATTTGAAACAAATAATATTACTGTCCCCAAACTTTCCGAGCGCTATGTTGTTTGAAAATGCATGTTCTCCTTTCAGCTCCATTAAAAGCAAATAATGGCAGCAGAAATAAGGCAACACAAACTGAATTCACCGTGAGATTTATTAGGATGGAGTTCAGAAGCTGTTATGATGATGATGATGAAACAACATCAAAGGAGCAGTGGTGAGCTGATACTCCAGGATTCCAGTGAGCTCGCCAGTGTGTTATTTTGAGGCGTCATCGACACTGATCCCCAGCCTCATGCTCCATCTCTTTCTGTTTATTTTTAGAGTGCTTTATGAGCGCCACGCAATTCCATTGTCTCGAGGTCTATCAAATTTACTTTCTCATGTAGGACAACAGCTGCAAGTCCCCAGACATTCAGCCAAACACAACCTTTAGAAATGAGTATATGAGAAACATGTAGGGTGTTTACTCTATATTAACTTTAAAAACTTTTAAATATCTCTGTGGGTTGCTGATGATGTTATTTGGTCTAATGCATAAGATATAAACCATAGTAAGGTAGGCAAGGGACCAGATTAAAGTCAATGTTTTTATAAGGGTTTGATATGGAGTGGAAAAAAACATAAAACTTAATATGTTTGAAGTTAAAGGTAGGGTAGGCAATATGTTTTATAAACACTTTATTTTTTTATTTTTTTATACTGGTTGACACTCTCTTCACATCCTGATAGCAATAAATAATCGAAGCGGTCTAAATATTAAAACATGTACATATATCTTCTGTGGAAGTCTCAGGACCCAAAAAATGTTCATCCAATCATTGCATTCGGTCCGATATGATGTCCTACCTGCCTGGCAACATATGTATTTCCATACCTCTATGCACCCTGCTCAAGCAGACATCACACATCATCAGCACATTCCATAAGGCTATGCAGAGTTGTAGACAGAACGCCAAAAACAGGACACCAAAAATAAACAGCAGCCGCCTTTTACAGTTCCTCCTGAACCAGGAGGTAAAGTAAGAGCTAAGACGTTTACATTCATTATTATTGTAATGTTACGTGCTTTGAGACATGAGGTAATTTAACGCCATCTCTTCGGTCAATTTGCAAACTCTGCTGTGTGCGTTCATGCGTTTTGAAGGAGGTGGGTGGGATCTCATGCTTTTAAAGCTAACTTGCTATTGCTAGCCTCTCTGCAATTGCTTACCCTACCTTTAACACTGTCAAAGTTATAAAGTAATGAAAAGTGGTTGTGTATAGATGGCAAACCTGTGAGATTCACATTTGCTGCTACCAAGGTTAAAGGTTCCATTAGCATTCTAGAACTTCCACCTCATTTGCATAATTCCTTTAGTTATCTGGACACTTAATGCAGACAGTGCAAATACATTTTTTGAGTGTTGTTATTGTTAACTATTTAAAAATGTAACTATTAAAAATTGTTTTCATTTTTACATTTCATTCAAAATGTAATAAGCTTAAATGTGTTCATGAGAAATAGAAATAAAATAAAAATAAGAAATAAGTAAAACAAGTAAAATAATAAGTTGAAGTATACTATAATTACTTCAGCTAAAATTAAAGCTAAAAAAGTGTGTAAATGCTAAAATGATATCTAATCGGGGGAGCACATGAGTATCACAACCAGTGAACAAACGGAACTAATGAAACAAGAACCAATCAGAACATGACACATGAAACAAACAAACCAATGAAAACAAAGGTGCGTTCACACCATGTCGTAAATACATAACAATTCTGAACAGTAAAAAGCCTTCAAAGACTTGTGACTTGCATTTACAAAGTGTTTGTAGTTACAAAGTAATTTTCTGAAAGCTTTGACTTGTACCACCTGACCACTGTAGATTTAAGGTGTGCAGATCGGTCGGTGTATGACATCAAAGTACCATGAGAGCGATTCGAAAGCATAAGGAGCTTTAATTCCGGTAATTACGACATGGCGTGAACACAGCATAAGATGCGTACTAAGATGTATAATAGAAATATTAACAAAAATATTAAAACTCTAAATTTAACAAAACTGAAAACCACAAAACTAAAAGCTAATTCTAAATATTAAAAATACTATAATAGCATATAAATAATATAGGTAACACTTTACAATAAGGTCTAATATGTTATTAATACATTAGTTATTATGAACTATATTAGTTAACATGAACTAAGAATGAACAATAAACAGTTGTAATTTTTATTAACTAACATTTGTTAATGTTAGTTAATAAAAATTGCAACTGCTCATTATTCATGTTAGTTCACAGTGCATCTACGAATGTTAACATACATTTGATATTAAAAATGTATTAGTAAATGTGGAAATTAACATTAAAATGAAATGTTATTGTTCATTCTTAGTTCATGTTAACTAATATAGTTAACAAGTGGAACTTTAGTATAAAGTGTTACCAGATAATACAAAATTAACACTGCTTTGACAAAACTTTCCATGTTTATTTTAAGTCTACATCAAATTTTACAGAGTGTGTTAAATAAGCCACTAAAGCAATATGTAAAACCAAACAATTAGTCAAGTAATGAGCAAAAAGCTGAGTGTGAGATTTCTCATGCCTTCTGCCAGCTGCTCAACAATAGCCCTCCCTCCATCTCCATCCACACGATGCCATTTTAAGCTTTAAAGAGTAATGAGCGACAGAAGGGACGGTATTCTTCTTCTCCCAAAGTATCAACTTTGGGGACCAAACGTAAACTTCACTTGATAATTAATGACACCAGACAAATGGCGGCTGATTGAGCAACTTGCCTTTATTGTCAATCACCATCTGGTCCACAGCGCCGACGCAACACAACGCTAATTGCCTCGAGTGCGCTTAAGATGCCTTTATTAATTAAAAGTGAAAATAAAATCGGTTTTAGGGACTGTTCCAAAGCACGAGCATCAAACTCTTCGACGTGTGGGTGGGAGTGAAATGCTGTGGACTGGATTTGGTGGGTCGTCTGAGGGGAGGTACCCATCATGCCCCGAGGCCAGCGCAGGCCTTTCAGAATGCTGCGGCTGGCAAGTCTCACCGCGCGTGGGGGACATCAGCAGAAAGTCGCGTGACCAAGGGGACCGCCGCTGACAGAGCCGGTTAGGACAGCGAGAGGCAGATGGGATGTTCTTTTTGTCAGTGCTTTACCTTGGAGGCCGGTCGGGAATGGATGGATGGGTCGAGGGAGAGAGATGGGAACAATGGGATGTGAATGAGAGAGTGACACAAAGGTAGGCTAGAGGAGTGAGAGAAGGTAGAGAACGGAGCTGACATGTCTCATTGTTAATACGTAGGTATTAATACGTAACTTTCCAAGAGACAAAACGTAAATTTTTGTACATTTGGAGAAGAACATTTTATACAGAATATAAGGAGAATAAAATGTAATGGACAGAAATGTGTTGCATATAGCGTCAGTTCTGTCAGGTCATGTCAGTCAAGCTCACATCAGCTGATCACGTCTACCTATAGGAATACGACGTCTATCACAGCATACATATATACATGCTCCTCGGTACTGTCACGTTTCTCCAGAGCTCATTTACCCTCCTCCACCCCCAGCTCCTCTCGTCCAGTCAGGATTTGGTATTCTAATTCCCCTTGAATCAGACAAAATTTCTGAATTATTTTGTACATTTAATAATGTGCAGGGAGTTCTTGCCCAGAACAGAACTATACTGGCAATCCAAACTAATAGTCAATCAATCATCTTTGACGATAGTGGTCCTGACAGAAATTACAATTTTAGTAACAATATAGCATTAATAAGATATGTTGACCCACTAATCCCATCCCTAAACCTACCTTTAACCATTTCTTAAAACTATGTAACGTTATGGTTAGGAAGAAAACATAACAGGCAGACAAATGTAATCACAATTTATTTATTGTGAAAATGTCTAAAGCGGTACCAAAAGTTGTTCAAATGGCAATGTGTTGCAGTCACAGTCCTCTCTGGTGGTATATAATAGATTTGTATGAGGTACAGAGCAGAATCTATGTTATTAATCTATAAAAATGTTCACTCTGTGAAAGCACGCATTTCCCATTTTCAAATGTACATTGACTGAAACACAGCATGTGACGCAATCGCAATCTGTGACGAAGCAGGCGAGAGACAGTGAGCGTTTGATATCACTGCTGTAAAACATGTCAATGCCTCATGAGGGCACAATTTTTGAATTTGAATTCATAACGAATGCGGGATTCGACGATTACGATCACTGGTGAGAATGGAGATGAAAATCACTGGATAAAAGGCTGAATTTGGATCTGATTCTAAAGATTTGGATTACAGCGAACAAATACAATTGATACGCTTTGTGAATTTGTTCTGTTTTGGTGTATCTTATGATTGTCAGTTGCTGAAATACGAGAAAACACCTTTTTGTCTTACAGCAAACAAACTAAATACTACAAAATGGTTAAACGATTACAGAAATGTTATTCATCTTAAGGTTTTAAAATGCAGTCTTCTTTAACATCATCCGAAATGAGTTTGCAGCAGAAGTCACAAACAGAGCAAAATGTTATTTTATAGTTTAGAATATTAATAAAAACATTAATGCCACAATTTTAATAGTCGTACGTGGGAGCTGGTACACAGTCACACTTGGATACATAAATTGTGTTTTAGTATGTCAATATATTATACGTTTTAGTGCTGTCAGTACTGTATGTTTTATTGTGTATAAAAACACGTAAATGTACATTAGGTAGAGTCACACTATGTACAAATACACGTATTCTCATTAGATCACATTGGTCTAGTCTCTGGTGCTTTACGATGGATGGCATTGGGCTGCACGATTTGGGGAAAAATTTTAAGTTGTGAAGTAAAGAATACAGTTTCCATGTCCAAGTGTTACAAACTAGGTGCAGCTCAACTCAAAGGCAAAGGATAACTTGGAACAGGAACTTTAATAACAAAACCCACAGGGCACACTCAAACACCAGTATACACGTACATCAATGGACAAACACTGAGGGAGAACTGAAGACTAAATACACAGGGTAAATGAGGTAATTAACAAGACAGCTGGGGCAAGTGAACTGATGAGGGTGACCATGGGAACACAGGAGTGGCGGGAAAACTAGAACAAAGGAACAGGTGACAGGAGCAAAAACACAACTGAAACAGACCAAACATGTAACATCTCGCCCCCTCCCGGAAAGGGGTGTCCTTGCGCCATATAACAAAACCAACAGAGGAGGGAGGGAGGGGGCTCTGGAGGAGGGCATGGAACAAGAAAACAAGCAAACTGGGGAACTTAACAGTCCAAGGGGGAAGCATCAAGAGGGAGGAGCCAGAGAGTAGCCAGGAGCAGGAGCCAGATGGTATACCAGAGACCAGCCAGGATGAGGCCCCAGGGCAGAGTCAATGGTTGGAGGAGCCATGGAGGAGTCAACTGGGAGGTAGACGATACCCTGGGTTCAACCAACGGAGAAGGAGCCACTGATGGAGACAACGAGCCGATGAGCCCCCGCAAAGCTGATGGTCCAGGAGACCGAGGTGGCACCGCAGCGACGAGCACCTGAGGTGGAACCGGGGAACCAGAGGGCAGTGGCTGAACCGGTGGGACCAAGGACAAAGGCGGAGCTGAAGGGAAGGTGGAGCCAGACAAAGCTGCAGGTGAAGGCAGGTCAACGACTGACCAAGGCGAAGCCGGAGAGACGAGGGTGCCTGGAGAAGCCATATGGCTGCTGGTTTCTGGTGGAGCCGAGGGAGGGAGGAGCCAAGGGGGTGCCAAAGTGTCGACAGGCTGAGGCGTAGCAGGGGGCACAGAGGCTGGAGGCGGAGACGGAAACCTCAGTGTGGGACAGAGCTGGTGGCCTGAAGACACTTGGTGTCCACACAGCATGTGGGCAGAAGGACAGCAGTGAAGGGTGGACTGAGGAATAGACTGACTGAGGAGGTGGGAGTGGGAGGCTGGGTGGGAATTCAGAGGGCGGAGACACTGTAAAAACAGGGGTTGTTGGAGAAACGGGTCACAGGAAAAACCTCTCAAAAAAAAAAAAAAAAAAAAAAAAAAAAAAAAAAAGTCTCAGGTATACCACTAAAACATTCCTCAGTTCTTCAATATAGCTGCCAGTGACTTCCTGCAACTCAATCACAGCGATTGTGTTGTGGGTGGGGCTTTCCTCCCAGCCCTCGAACTCCACAAATCCCTCTCTCTGCGATGTACGGCATTGCCGGCTCACACACCTGGTCAGACCTTGTTGGTGGGCCAGGCTACAAGGTGATGACACACTCCGTCCTTGTCCTCGGTACGGTCTCGTCTCTCGTGGGTGGCCGATCCCCACAGTCTGCAGTGGGCTCGTGCAACTTCTCCGTTGCGTCACTTGCTGGTGGTGGTTGGCTGGTCTCTGGTGGTGGTGGAGTGGGACTGGTAATGCGGTCTTCCTCAGTGGGGCCGATGGTAAATGGCAAGTGGTTATTTACCAGTACCCACTCCACAAATGCGGCAAAATCTTCCTTTGGACCACCCGCTGGAATGCGTGCCTTTGAAACGGGTTAGGCACGCGAGCTGTAGGAAGTCCCGAGTGTGTGCTTCCAGCAGATGGTCTTCCTTTTCCAGGCAGAGAAACTGAACTTCGGGAAGGGCCATGAAGAAAAAAAAAAACAAACTAATTCAGCAGAAAGAGAAAAAAGACACGGCAAAAATAACTGTTTTGGTCCACCAATCTGTTACAAATTATCTCAAAACTCACAAAGGCTAAGGAGAACTTGGAACAGGAACTTTAATGACAAAAAACCCACAGGGCACACTCAGAACCACCAATATACACATACATTGACGGACAAACACTGAGGAAGACCTGAAGACTAAATACACAGGGTAAATGAGGTAATTAACAAGACACAGCTGGGACAAATTAACTGGTGAGGGTGACCATGGGAACACAGGAGTGGCGGGAAAACTAGAACAAAGGAACGTGTGACAGGAGCAAAAACACAACTGAAACAGACCAAACATGTAACACCAAGCCTTTCACTTGAGAAATCTATCTTAACAGCCATTTATTTATATCACATATTTAAGCTATGCTTAAAAAAAAAAAAAAAAATTACAGGAACAAATATTTTAATGATTTATAAAAGATTTTACTTGGAGATAAAGGTTAGTATAATTTTTTTTTGTTTTTGTTTTTTTGTTTTGGTAGTATTACATCACATTCTGACGGTTTTATATATGTAGATAATGTTTTCAAAACAGCTAGATTTACTAACAGCTTGCGCCAGTGCAAATCCTCTTTTGGCACTAAAAAACAACTGTCAGGATTTACTAAAGTGATACATTAGCACTGAAAAGGTGTGGGAACTGTTATTTTTGCAACTTACCTTACTGCATATGCATTTGTAGGAGTTTCCCTTTCAGACGAAATTCAAATTTCATGGGAGGAGATTATTTAAATGAATCATGCAAGGTGATTTACTAAGGTTTGCGCTCATCAGTTTACTGGTGTTTGCGCCATTATTTAACACCTAAAAAAGGACATCTTAAACCAGACGCTAATTTGTGCTGCTCTTGGTAGATTGCGTTGGTCATTATAAAAATGATCCGGCTGTGTCAATGTTCTTTAACTTGCGTGCCGTCAGTAGATCACGTCCAGAACTTTCCACTCCCATCAGCACTTTTTTTTGGAATTACGCTCACATGCTAATTTGCCCTGTTTAGTAAATCTGTCCCTTAGGCTGTGTCCGAAATTGCATGCTCTCTCTTATTTTGAATAAGTAATTACTTCATGAATGCTAAAGTATGTTCTGTATAGTATGAATGTATGTAGTATGAATGTAATCTGGACGTACTACATTCGCCATGTTGTTCTTATCACGTGGCCTACCAGTGTCAGTTGCGTCACGTCACCGCCATTCACAAATCCTCTCCAGTGGCCTCATGGGATAGCAATGTGTCCATCGTATGCACACTTCAGAATCTTCAGAAAGAGTAGGTAATCTGGGTACTTTTTGCCTACTCTTTTATGAGTGCTGTAAATTTGACATACTTTTGTCACATTCTGTTTTTCACCTACTATATTGTAGGGAAGCATGTGATTTCAGATTCAGCCCTACTCACGTGCAATAGGAAGTGGCCGTTGATACTGGCCATTTCTCAATATACGTTCTTAAGCGATCTTTAGAGATGCATTGATTGCAATATTTATTTATTTTTTTGGAATAAAGAGAGATATGAAATAGCTTTAAGTTTTTCTAGTGGGTCTAAAGCTGGGTGCACACTGTACAGGCTGTCTGAGACAAATTTTGTAAATCCTAAAATATTCCTCTGATCCTAGGCTAGTCTTTGATCATTAGTGTCATGGTTGGAGTTCTGTTCATGTGTTTTTCTAGTTTAGTTTTCATATTGTTCCTGGCTGCCATCCCAGAGTCTCGTCCCATCATGGCCGCAATGCCTGAGACCTTAGCCAAGATGGCTACCACGCCTGAACCCTCTGCCAAGATGGCCGCCACGTCTGAGTCTTCAGCCAAGAGAGTCTTCTCCTGAACTAGCAGGGAACCACTTGCTCATTGACTTTTGGTCAGAACCAATTCCAGACCCTGTCCCGAGTCCAGAGAGGACTTCCGTCCCTGTCCAAAGTCCAGAGAGGACTTCGTCTTCCGTCCAAAGTCCAGAGATGGCTTCTGCCCCCGACCAGCGTCCTGTGATGGCTCCACCCCCTGACCAGCATCCAGCGAAGACTCCAGCCCATGAATCTGCTTCAGCCCAAAAGTCCACTTTTGTTCACAACCCCATAGCTCCTCCCAAGAATATTTTGGGGGGGTGCTATACGTCTGCGGCCTGTGTCTTGTTGATTAATCTCGTCAGCTGTGTCACATTTCTTTGATTAGTTATCTGTGCATTTAAATCCTGTTTAGTCCTGTATTGTTGTCCGTTACCGTTGCGTTTAAGTGGTTGTTCTGCCCGCGTCCTTGTATCTTAAGTTTTTTGCAATAAACCTTGAAATCTGCTGCAACTGGATCCTGTCTCTACTTCCCTTGCAACCACCATGTGACAGTTAGTTTGACATGTTCACTGACAGTTGATTAATGATCGTTGCAATCAAATTTGACCTCTGACGAAATTCTGCCAGTGTCAGAAGATTTGACTCACAGTCCTGCAGTGTGACTTCTCCTACAACGACCATGAAATTGTCTTAATTTTTCAAGACAAGCCATGACCAAAATTAACGTCCAATATTTCAATCCCGTGTAATGTAGTGAAATGCAGCATAATGCCGCTCTCACTGTCACCTAAAGTGTCATTGATTGATGATGTAAAACTCTGGAGGAGTTTTCTTGTGTGCATCCGTTTTTAATGCATCTCGACTGTAGAGACTGACGTTAATGACAACTGAGATTTTACAGTGTGACATGGTTTACAGCAGGGGTCGGCAAGTAAGTTTGGCATCGGGCCAAAAAAAATCGCCATTAGATGGCGGGCCAGAACATAGTCAAGGGATAATTTAAGAAATGAATTGATGAAAAATGCTACTAGAATTGCCTGTGACATACTGTTACAGTGTCTTTTGTAACCGGTAGTGAGCTGTTACTCTGTTAAAAATTTGGATAAATTAATGAATAAAGCTGTAGTGAAACAAAGTATCTTCATTCACCAACTTGCAACACAGACCGCCTTGCTAAAACACATATGTGGCAGATGCGGAATGGATAAAAATAACTCAAAAAATAAAAGAGGACTTGAATAAGCCCATTAATGTATGTTTGACATTGTTGTTAACATTTAAGCTAGCCAGTGAGAGAAAATGGGACTTTAAAAGAGTCTAAAGAGGAAAGTCGACAGCGAAAATAGGGCATACAAAGAAGAATGGAAAGACAACTATGCGTTCATCCTACCTGGTTTTGTGAATGCAAAGCCGGTGTGTCTTATCTGCAATGAAGTTGTCACGAGATGAAGCATGGCCTTTTTTGATAAAAAGGACGCTGAATTTGATTTATTGTTCACGTGTTGGTGCTGAGGCCCCATGTTATAAGCAAACGTTTCAATGGTTCACTGTTCATTTTTTCATACCACACATTTCATGACGGCTATTTTAGAGACGTGTCTAGCGATCCATTCCACTCTTTTTAATGTCTTTCAGAACTTTTCAAATTAAAAGGTCTCAATTCATCCCAAAATAATTTTGCTGCAAAATCGTTCTCATACTTTTTTTGAAGGCAAAATCACTAAAGACAAATTGATTGTGAGTAACTGTTGTTGTTGTAATCTCTCCGTTTTGCACCGCCCGCTTCCAAGCGGTGCTCGGACCCAGGTCTTTCCACATGGGAGTTGGATGCTCTAACAAGGAGACTAAAGTCTCGTGACATCAAGGGAGATTACCGGCACAGCTCTCACTAGCTGGCCTCCGTTACACTATCATGACAGATCTATTTCAGAACCAGCCACTATCAAAATAATCTGGCTGTGAGCGCGGACCAGATATTATTGCTGGCAGGGCAATTTTGGCCCACGGGCCGCCAGTTGCCGACCACTGGTTTACAGTGAGGATCATGTTCGTACAGTCTGACAAACAACAATCGTAAAGGACTATTATAAATCATACAGTGTGCAACTGGCTTAACAGTAGTATTCAGGTAAGAATTACTAAATTAAAGTAATTAAATGTAAAATAACACTGGATAGTCTTTATTGTAAAAAATAAATACAGATTAATACTTACATTTAAAGTTACAAAAGTTATTCACTCAACAGCAGAAAGAGATTTTCTTTTTGTCTTTTGTTCTTTGATTAACATGACAGACAGCAGCAGGTTTATTAGGTGTTACTTTAAGCGTTTATGCATGAATCCAGTATACTGTTACACAACATGCATTAACTTTCTCAACTATTTACATTTCCAAACTGAAGGTGTTTAACTGAATATTTGCTAAGATGGCATTTTCGTTTTGCTTTTTGTGTGTATTTGACGTTTTTGGACAGTAATCCACTCATTTTAAAACTACCGGCTCACAAGCTGTTTGAGAGGCGGCTTAGGAGAGAGCAAGAACATGCAGCTGAAGTTACATTTACATTTACATGTATGCATTTGGCAGATGCTTTTATCCAAAGCGACTTACACTGCATTCAAGGTACACATTTTTTACATTTTGTCAGTTCTTGCTTTCCCTGGGAATCGAACCCATGACCTTGGCGTTGCTAGCGCCACGCTCTTATTGTTTGAGCTACAGGAAAGTTATCGCCACTATTTTTGGCCGCAGCATTGGGGGAATTGGTGATCCTCTGCCCATCTTGACTTCTGAGAGACACTGCCGCTCTGAGAGGCTCTTTTTATACCCAATCATGTTGCCAATTGACCTAATAAGTTGCAAATTGGTCCTCCAGCTGTTCCTTATATGTACATTTAACTTTTCCGGCCTCTTATTGCTACCCGTCCCAACGTTTTTGTAATGTGTAGCTCTCATGAAATCCAAAATGAGCCAATATTTGGCATGACATTTCAAAATATCTCACTTTCAACATGTGATATGTTATCTATATTCTATTGTGAATAAAATATAAGTTTATGAGATTTGTAAATTATTGCATTCCTTTTTTATTCACAATGTGTACAGTGTCCCAACTTTTTTGGAATCGGGTTTATATATATATTCAATATCAAGAATAGTTAGATATTGGTGAAAAAAATAGTGTTTTATTGTAGCACCAGCACAATGAGTTTGGAATATGCTGGAATACATCAACTCACTCTGTGTTATAATGACTTTTCATGTACATGTTATGTTTTGATTTTGTGAGACTGCATTATTTTGAACCATTGTTTATATTTTTTTATTTTTTCAACTTTGTTGCACCTATCAGCTTGTGTGTGTAAGGCCAGCGCACCAGCACGAGGAGTGTGGAATATGCTGGAATACATCAACTCACTCAGTGCTATGTCATTAAACCATCAAACTTTTATTTTAATCGCAGTGAGAGTGTAAATTGTTAAAGTATTTGTTGATCTCATTACAAGTTTGGAAAGATGGTTGTTGCATGTTACATTTCCAAATACATGTTCAACCCAAAACCCAAACATTTTCTAAGAGCTGAGCCGCTCTGAGACTCTGCGAACACCATGATCATGGATCATGATCTACTCACGTGTAAATGAACACAGTGTTGCCCTTCACTCTGAATTGAGCATGAGCATATATTTATTGAATTAAATCGCAGCCATTGCAATTTGATAATCGTACTAAGCCAAATTGTTTTTTTGATTTTGGTTTTATTTTGATTTATCGTGCAGCCCTAGAACAATGTAACATTTTATGTTGGTGCCAGATCCACTCGTGTTGAATAAAACATGCAAATCTAATGATGTGCAATTATTTTCCATATCATCAGTAATTTGGTTTAATTTGGTAATTATCAACTGTCATAATTTCTCATTAATGTAATAGCCAAGAGTCACGTTGCTTGAAATGACAGGCTGCGACAGGCTAAATGTCTTCACTTCCACTCTGGGATGAAAGTTTTGCTTCAAACTGAGAGGATCCGTCCATCCATCCAGCTACACAACAAAATGCTGCCGATCTTAAAAAAAGAAGTGAATATTTCCAGGCTGTCATAACTTGAACATTGTGACATGAATAATCCTTTGACATGGTTATGTCCTTAGCTTTCTGTCAATATGATTTGACATGCAAGGACGAGAGAAAATATGACACTGACTGCCTGTGCACGTGGTTTCAGTCGCTTCTGTGGACACTTTTTAAATGCATCTCATAAATGAGGTGTTATTTCATCGTAATTTTAGGAAGAAATCAGAAACATCCAAAAGAAAAAAAGTGTTATATTCCACATGATGCTACCTAAGCCCAATGTTTAGCATGACAAAACAGCAAACAGGAAACCATATATATATATAAACAGCTGTGAATGCATAGACAGCGAGACCATAATTGCTTGTTAAAAATATTGGTGACCTTAATCCACATGCTAATAGCATAATTAAAGTGGTGTTTCATGGACTTCGTAATCTTCTGTGACAAGGCTTAAAATTCAATTAACCCCATTTTAACACTTTTGTTTCAACTGCATTTAGAAGGCTAATTTGCTTCAGATTTAACTCCACTAAACATAATTACGATTTGAAAATAATTTGGTCTCTAAGTATACAATCACAGGATGTTTATGTTTTATTAAGCGCACTGATTTGCTTTGCTTTATAATATAGAGGATGGTAAAATAAGTATATTGTAGGATAATGTATTGGAATTAAATCCAAATTAAACCTTACAATTCGTAAAAAAAAAAAAAAAATATATATACATATATGTGTGTGTGTGTGTGTGTGAGTGTTAAAGTAAATTATTCTTTAGGAATATCTTGTTAAATTGACAGTAAAACAATAACAAATCAATAACTGTGGTTGACAAAAAATAAAAATAAATAAATAAAATACTGTGACAATGTTTCAGGGATAACCATATATTTTATTAAGTGACATGATAAACGAATCTACTATACCAAAATCTGCTTTTTACCTTTAAAATGTACTGATAACAAAAAGAGAATATATTATTTAAATGAAATATAATCTATATACGTGGTGTGTCATGCAGGGACTTCTGGGAATGTATTTTTACTGTTTTCACTGTAAACTGAACAAAACATTATGCATACATTTTTAAGTACAATCAACTTAGCTATTTAAGTAATTTCAACTTACATTAAACTGACTTAAATAAAGCTGAAAATTGCTTAACTTATTTTGATGAGTTAATGTAAAAACGTATTGGTTATTATTGGTATAACTTATTGGTATATATATATATATATATATATATATATATATATATATATATATATATATATATATATATATATATATATATATATATTAAGTAATATAATGATAATATGTAATATGTGACCCGTGCTGGCGAAATTGTCAAAAATGAGTTTATCTTACGGTCACGTTTTGAATAAAAACTTCAAAATGATGTATGATTTGTTGGAATCCGGCAAAAAACGACTGATCTACACCTGTACGTCGATATACAGTCAGCAATGTCAATTTAGAGAAAAATAGAGTTAAAGGTTTCTGAAGGTTTCAAAGAAAAATAACAAAGCAACCATACCATAAAATACCTGGTAATAATTTAAATTATATATTTTCCCCAACAGTTAACCAAACATTTATTTCAGACATAACAGATAATGTTTGTGTGAATACTCGCCAAGACAGATATTTTGAAATACTGTAATTCTCAGTGTTGCCTATATGTGACCCTGGACCACAAAACCAGTCATAATTGGGTCAATTTTTTTGAATTTGAGATTGATACATCATCTGAAAGCTGAATAAATAAGCTATTCATTGATGTATCGTTTGTTAGGATAGGAGGATAGGATAGGATAGGATAGGATAGGATAGGATAGGATGGGATAGGATAGGATAGGGATAGGATAGGATAGGACAGGATAGATAGGATAGGATAGGACAGGATGGGATAGGATAGGATATGACAGGATAGATAGGATAGGACAGGACAGGAGGACAGGACAGGACAGGACAGGACAGGATATAGAATAGGATAGGATAGGATAGGATAGGACAGGATAGATAGGGGATAGGATAGGATAGGATAGGACAGGATAGGAGATAGGATAGGATAGGATAGGATAGGATAGGATAGGATAGGATAGGACAGGATAGATAGGATAGGATAGGATAGGATAGGATAGAATAGGATAGGATAGGATAGGATAGGATAGGATAGGATAGGATAGGATAGGATAGGATAGGATAGGATAGGATAGGATAGGATAGGATAGGATAGGACAGGATAGATAGGGGATAGATAGGATAGGATAGGATAGGATAGGATAGGATAGGATAGATAGGATAGAGATAGGATAGGATAGGATAGGATAGGATAGGATAGGATAGAGAGGATGGACAGGATAGATAGGGGATAGGATAGGATAGGATAGGATAGGATAGGATAGGATAGGATAGGATAGGATAGGACAGGATAGATAGGATAGGATAGGATAGGATAGGATAGGATAGGATAGGATAGGATAGGATAGGATTTGGCCGAGATACAATTATTTGAAAATCTGGAATCTGGTGCAAAAAAAAAAAAATCGAAATATTGAGAAAATCACTTTTAAAGTTGTCCAAAGAAAGTCCCTAGCAGTGTATATTACTACTAATAATACATTTTTGATATATACGGTAGGAAATTTACAAAATATCTTTATGGAACATGATTTTTACTTAATACCCTAATGATTTTTGGCATAAAAGAAAAATCATTTTGACCCATACAGTGTATTGTTGGCTTTTGCCACAAATATACCCGTGAGACTTATGACTGGTTTTGTGATCCAGAGTCACATATGTGGAGGCTATGTCATGACCGCGCGCTGTTTGCGAGGTGTCAGTCAGCGCGGGTAAGATCGTTTTGTTGACATCATGAGTTTGAAAATCACATTTGAATGGTTCAGACTCATGCCATCGAGAATCCTCTATGAATATTCACGAAGTTGGAATGCTGCACTTTAAAACGATCCCAAACTTGTGCTGAGGGGAAGCGCCAGCTGTCGAGAAGCAAGCAGAGAAAAAGAGCATTTTTCATGGACGAAGGCCCTCGGAAAACATACAAATAAAGATACTTTTAGATGTTTAATTGCTATTTGGAGCACTGGGATCAGTAGACGAGGGCTTAATGAACTGTTTTTTTGTGAAATCCTCAAAGTCGACCAAAAAATTTTCACTTTTTTTGCCCATAGCTCGAAATTAACCTAATTAACCTTCATCTACCAAAATCTGCTTTATACCTTTAAGATAACCAAAAAGGAGAAGAAATAAAGGTCAAAAGTAGTTTAAATGAAAGATAATGATATGTGATGTGTCACGCAAGGACTTCTGGGGATGCCCTTGGCTTTTATTGTTTTTCGCTGTACATTATATATAAAAAAAATAAATTAAAAAAAAAATTTTAATTGCAAAACCATTAATTTGACAGCATTTTACAGTAAAATTACACATGCAATGTTATCCCATTTACAGTTTTTCACAGTAAATGTTAACCAATTAGCCTACAGTTAACCATTAGGGGAGAATGGGTAAGTTAGTTGTAACACGGGGAGAGTTGTAACACTACCAATTCCACGAATCAATGATAAGATAGGAGTCATGTGACAGTTTCAGTTTCCTCTGGCTTCTTTTACGATCCCACATAGAGGTTTTCCAGTCTGTGTCGCTATCTCTCCTGAATCTACAGCAGAAAATCTAATTCTGAGGTAAGAAAGTAAAAAAAAAAAAAATAGTAAAGAATGGTGGGTCAAAATTTCAAAGCACAATGCTAATACAGCTAGCTAAACTATGGGTGACAGTGGCTGGGGTAGGTTGTAACATGTTTTGAAACAACTATCCACTTACATACAACTAAGAACATTTTTGTGATTTTAATACAGAATTCTACAGAATGCCTATGTTTATGTTAATTTGCGCACACACAAACACACATACACACACACACCCATATGAATGTGCACGCACAGACATGCACAAACAAACACACACGTGTGCATGCACAAACACACACAATATGCACATACACTCCCCATATTCACACATATTTTATTGTTGCAGCTATTCATTTAAAATAAAACTGTTGTTGTGGCATATCACTTGGAGTACCCTTAGTTTTGTGCATTTTGTCTTCCTGCTACAACTTACCTCAGTATGTGTTACAACCTACCCCAGTAGTGGGGTAGGTTATAACGAAGGACCACCTTGTATTTGTCATCATCTCACAAAGTCTGTGATATAGTTGAAGAAATTTAAATTGTTGCCATTTGTAGTAGACAAATGTGGGTACTTTGCCTAAAAGTTTCAGATGTGTAGCTAAGAAAAAAGGGGTAGTTTTAGGTGCTGAAGAAAAAAGTGCTTTTTACTGCTGCATTTTTACAGTTAAAGTTACAAACATTTTTCTACAGTGTACAGTTATTCTAGATAATTATTTGAGGCCATATTTTTTATATCTCATATTACATCTGTCAAGCGAATGCCGTATCGTCTCACATTTTCTTTAGTTTTGCCAAATCTTCCTGCTGCAGTTTTAAAATGATCCCGGCGTCGTTCTTGTCTTCCTCTATTACAGCCGCTGTGACATATTGAGCAAAGACGTTTTCCGTGTTCTTGTGGACAAGGTCGTCGGGCCAGCCCAAATCTAGTCCCTTGAAAGTGAGCCAAGATTTCCATCGGTGTCATTCAAATTAGCATTAGACTTGAATGCGGTTTGCGAGCAGATCAAACAGTGTGAAGGACAGAGCCGTCTCCCGTTCGCTTGCTCCACTCCCCCACTGTCACAGCACGAGGCGCAGGCCTTGCCGTTTCTACGCTATCAGGGAAATTAATTGTCCTCAAACCACTTTTATCACACCCTCAGGTCCGTGGCTCGATTGAATAAAGAGTTTTATTAATGCTACAGCTTGGGACTTGCTATTGACATGTCGGATCGATACTGTGGACTGCAAGAGTGAGTGTGCTACTAATCAGTATTGATGGACAAGGAGTGTCTTTTTGAAGCTTTCTTGAGCAGTTTGTCTGCAGATGTGATTATATTACAGCATATTATATTACCATTACAGTAGGCATCAAGTGCAACCCAAAACAGCCGAAATCTTTACCATGCATAAATAAATAAACGGTCAGGCATTTATGGCTCATATATGATGCATAACAGTGAGAGTATGGAGCTCATACTAATTTCATACTAAAAACACCCTAATTTTACTCAAACTGAGCAAAAATATATAATTTGGTGCAGATGCTATTTATATGGCCAAAAGATGATAGCTTGTAATGTAAATGAATGAGATTTGCAACAGTATCGCAGACTTGCATAAAATGCATATAAATATCTGAATTCAGGGTGATTGGGACACTTTTTTTTCAAGTCATATTAGTGGCAAAAAGTGTCCCAATCAACCTGCATTCACCATAACACTATAAAATGTCTTAGTAAAATTATATTTAAATGCTTAGTTTTATGATCAAAGCTCTGTAGTTTTTATTATTGGGGAAAAATATATAATGCCCTGCAATACAATGATGATTGAGCGATACATAACACTCCCCAAAAGCCTGATCGTTCACATTTGAGCAGGATTTTCAACAAAAAACTAAAAAAATATTGATAATCAAGTAAACCAAAGTTGTTTCAGTCCAGTGTTCATCTTGAAGTATTACTAATAATATAAAAGTATTGCTTTTTTCTTTATAAAAATCAGTAAGCATTTCACAAAATGAATCACAAGACGTTTTTACAATTCTACTAAAAGGCCTTTACTTGCTAAAAACTATAATCTTTCAATAAGACGACAAAAGGCACATAGAAGATTGTGTACAATAAGTTTTTCTGCAAAGTTTTGATTATGTTGATCGTTTAGAGACCTTTGAAATGTGCATATCAAATATGATACAGTAGGCTTTATAGGGTTAATATCTAAAATTTTAAGCTGAATAGAATATCATTCATAAACATTTTAGAGGGCAGGATGCGAAAACAATTAGTAAAATACTTAAAAGCTATATATTTTTAATATAAAATCAGCTACATTGTATTGTCTTGTCTTATTATTTGACCATGAAGCTTGTATATGCTAACAGTCTATAAGAACAGGCTGTATGTTCCTGCCTAGAAAGCAGAACAAAAGGCAGCTCACATATTCGATAGGTCTATTTTTACCAAGGCCATGAGTGCAGCAGGCAGAGCAGGTGAGGTGAGGTGGGACGAAGTTTTTGGGGCCCATACGGGAGAGTGAAACGGCCCACGTTAATCATCCAGACAGCAGAGACATTAACTGTGCATGAAGCTGAGTCTCTGGACATCACACCAGAGAACACACTCTGCGTATAGGGGGGAGACCAGGGCAACAACTCTGGGATTCACACACTGCCGCTGTTAGACTGAGTGCTATTGTAACTTGCCGCTTCCAACTTTCTTGGCCACTTTCGCCTTTGTGCTTTGGGGGAAAAAGCATCCTTATAGTCATACTGTATTAAAAGTGAAAGTTACATAAAAGCCTCCACTGCCGAAGCTAATATCCTGCCCGGCTGTTTGGATTTAAATAGGCAAATACTTAAGAGTCAATAATCGGATCATTATTGCAGTGATTTGTTTCTAGCATGTTATATGTTTAGCAAGAGTTCTTCTAACCCTACTTGATGTTAGAAGATGTTCATTTCTTAAACAACCATGTAGGAGGACACATCATGGCCATATATCAAAAAATGTATGGCCCTCTTGGTGGAAATAACATCACAACATTCATTTCCATCAAACGGTGTATTGATTTTTGGTCCAGATCTTGTACTGACAATGCAAGAGTCAATCACTCTGTAAAGTCTCCTTCAGCACATCCCAAAGACTTTCAATACATTTAAAGTCTGAACTCAGAGGTGCCAATTCATGTGTGAAAATTATTCTTCATGCTCCCTCCCAACCATTCTTTCACAGTTTGAATTGATGAATCTTGACATTGTCATCCTGGAATATGGCCATGATACAAAAAAGCTACATCCATCAATTAGGGTTAGAAGAACTGTTGCCAAACATATAACATGCTAGAAACATAATAATCACTGCAAAAATTATCCAATCATTGACTCTTGAGCATTTGCCTATTTAAATCCAAACAGCAATATATATAATCAGTTGTTTTAAATACAAACCTTACTACAGCTGGGTCAGTCTCTATTATTATTTCAAGAGTGGCTGATTCTCCATGACCTACTTGGAGAGCTGAAGGAGCCTCTGTGTGCATGGATGCATTGAGTACTGTCACTTTTTGAGGATTACACATCAGCCACGCTGACGAGTGTCTGCAATAGTGTTCCATTCCCACAGTGCTCATATGAATATGACTACATGTATTTTCTTATGTGATAAATTAACATTTCAGTTCTTTAGGACAAAGCATAATAATTTGTATTCATGAGGTATAATCAAGAGCGTTAAACTTTATAAACACATCAGTGTCTGTTGCATTTCTCTGTTTTATCTCCAGCTAGTCGTGAGGTGCTTCAACGTCGATGGCAGGTGGCTGTCAGGCTAATGGCAAGTTTATAATAAGCAAATGTTTCCTGATTGATGGCTCGCATGTCACTGCTCTGCTCTCGGTTGACACATTACAGACCTTTGTTTGAATATTCTGAAGACTCTAATGTTAACACAGGAATGCAGATGAAGATCTCTTCATGGGGATGAGCTGTATCATCTTTTACTCGCCCTCACTTTCACACCAGTGCTTGTTTTTATTTATTTAGTATTTTTATGTTATTGTTTTTAATAATATTATGAATTAGCTTTTATTTTTATATTTTTAGTTTTCACTTTAATTTTTGTTTATTTTTTTATAGCAATTGTGTTGTGCTTCTATCATTTTTATTATTTTTTATATTTCTATTTAGCCTTAATTTTTATTTCCATTTTAGTTTTAGTAATTGTAGTACTTCAACTTCAAGTTATTTTATTTCGCTTACTTGGTAAGGCAATATTTCTAATTTTCACTCAAGTTTTTTGAAGTTGTTTTTATCTACTATTTATATTATATGTTAGCTTTATGTCAATTAACAAATACAATTTTTTTATACTGGACCCACTTTATATTAGGTGGCCTTAACTATTATGTACTAACATTTTAATTACTAATTTAATACAATGCACTTATTGTGTACATACATGTTTTTACATTTACAAAAATAAAAAAAAGCCTGCATGTAATTACATCTGTAATTAATTTCTGTAGTTACATTTATAATTACACTGTTGACACTTGCCTTACACCTAACCCTAAACTTAAACTGACCCACACCACCACACCTGTCTCTAACTTCACCCTTAAACTTACCCACACCACCACACCCGTCCCTAACTTTACCCTTAAACTGACCCACACCACCACACCTGTCCTTAACTTTACCCTTAAACTGACCCATACCACCAAACCTGTCCCTAACTTTACCCTTAAACTGACCCACACCACCACACCTGTCCTTAACTTTACCCTTAAACTTACCCACACCACCACACCTGTCCTTAACTTTACCCTTAAACTGACCCACACCACCACATCTGTCCCTAACTTTACCCTTAAACTTACCCACAACACCACACCTGTCTCTAACTTTACCCTTAAACTGACCCACACCACCACACCTGTCCCTAACTTTACCCTTAAACTGACCCACACCACCACACCTGTCCCTAACTTTACCCTTAAACTGACCCACACCACCTGTCCCTAACTTTACCCTTAAACTGACCCACACCACCACACCTGTCCCTAACTTTACCCTTAAACTTACCCACACCACCACACCTGTCCTTAACTTTACCACCTGTAAACTTACCCACACTGACCCACACCACCACACCTGTCCCTAACTTTACCCTTAAACTGACCCACACCACCACATCTGTCCCTAACTTTACCCTTAAACTGACCCACACCACCACACCTGTCCCTAACTTTACCCTTAAACTGACCCATACCACCACACCTGTCCCTAACTTTACCCATATCCCACCTCAATATCAGCAAAAGTGTTTTGCAATACAATATGACCACAATAAGTACATTGCACTTATATTTTGATGTAAGTACATAGTAGTTAAGGCTACCTAATATAAAGTGAGGCCTTTATTGTTTTAGCAATTTAGTTTTGTTGTTCAACACTGAACAACACTGTCTATCTGAAGCCATATGATAGCTTTATGTAAGGAAAGTCATAATTTGACTTTCATAATTACCCTTCCCCCGGTATAGCTCTTAGATATCGTGCGTTTATGTATTTCTCAGTAATGCTGTGTGAAGGCTTGTCTCATCATCAGTGATGCCAAATGCTACTTTTTTTCTTGCATTCCTCACTTGCCACTTTAATAGGTACTGTTCAACTGCTAGGTAATACAAATATCTAATCAGCCAATCACGTGGTAGCATTTAGCATTTAGCATTTAGGTGATTTAAAGGGGTCATGAATTGAGAAATTCAGAAGACACACCTGTGCCAAACTGAGGCTACAATTCGCACATGCTCACCAAAACTTGATAATAGAAGATTGGAAAAACATTGCCTCTCCTGATTTTTGCTGCGACATTCAGATATAGGAATACATTTGATATAGTCAGAATCTGGCATATACAACATGAAAGCATGTATCCATCCTGCCTTGTATCAACGGTTCAGGCTGGTGCTGGTGGTGTAATGGTGTGAGGGATATTTTCTTGGCACACTTCGGGCATTTAAACGCCATAGCCTACCTGAGTATTATTGCTGACCATGTCTGTCCCTTTATGACCAGAGTGTAGGCCTACAACATAACACAACATTTCACAAAGCTCATATCACCTCAAACTGGTTTCAATGAGTTCACTATCCTCAAATGAGCTCCACTGTCACCAGATCTCAATCCAGTAGAGCAGCTTTGGGATGTGGTGAGACAGGAGATTCACATCATGGATGTGCAGCCGAAAAATCGACGATTCTATCGTCAATATATAAAATAAAAAAATCCCAGAGGAATGTTTCCAGTACCTTGTTGAATCTATGCCACAAAGAATTAAGGCAGTTCTGAAGGATCATCTTAGTGAGTTTTTATGATGTTCTACATATGCGCAGTAAGATAATTTAATGTTTTTCAAATTTTGGAAAATGCCTGAAACGCTAGTGTGGCAGAAAATGTATTGCAATGATACATTTTTTTTTTTTAATGTATCCAGACAAATGTAGACATAGCTTATGGAGCCCTGATGGAAAGGCAAAACCAGTTTCTGTTGTTGTAATCAATGTGTGTTGAGGATTTTCATTTATTTATTTATTTTTATTTTTTTGTTAAAAATGACCAATTTGAATATACTGATTCTCCTCAACCCTCAAAAATTTCTGTCAATAAGACATTTAGAGGTCCATCCATTCAGCATTAATACATGAATCCCATCAATCCTTTTTGCATCTTCAGGTGTTATTGATTAGCCTGCTGTTCTCTATTCTTACATGACTGAGAATTAGAGGTATAATCTTGATGCCACATTCATCTTATGCCTTAAATAATGGCCATTCAGCAATCATCTTCAGTAGAGAGCCTAAATCCTGTAATAGTTTCCTCCTCTGCCTGAGCTATGGAGAAATTCATGTGTTGAACTTTTCACACGGCGGAAAATGAATAATTCTCAGCAATACTTTCCTTCTCCGAGGCTATGAAATATTAGAATGTGGAGAGGTTTTTATGATAACTGAGCTGTCTTAGCATAGACATTACCTTTGAAAATTTTGGGATGGATGTGTGTACATGTGTGCACATGACTAAGATTTACAAGAACAATAGCACAGAATTTGTATATGGTTGTCAAATTCTCATTTCACAGTACTTTGACATCACACAAGCTTCACCACATGACAGAATCAAAGCAGAATCGGTTCTGCTTGAAAGCCTATTTGCAAATAAAACATGAGTTATGAATACTAAACCATCCTCATTTTTCTCAATGCTGGTGTTAGACAAGAAATAAAGTCAGAGTGGTAGAGAGCAAGAGAGCCAGAAGAACATACAGCGGTGAAAAATACCAGAAATACAGGTAGTTTGCAGCTTTTATAGTTCCTAATAAGCCCCTCAAGGCGCTACAACATTACAACCTTCCGCTTTACAACCGACGATGGGCTGAACGCAAAGGCTCCGGAGGGGATTTTAGCCACAGAATATTTCCTGTCACGTTAAGATTTGCCTGTATATTTGATGCTGAGTTGTTCTTCCCGATTCTTCTCTGTGATCATTTGCGTAATAAAAAGGGGGCATTCCTCACACGGAGAAAATAATATCTGACTGGCATCCTAATGAGGGACTGGAGACGTTGACAGTGTTGTCCCTGAGTGTACATCCTGATAGCTGATGTCTAAATCATATCATGTCAGGCGAGTGTCAGAGTCTCATACTGGGTGACGTGAGAAGGAAGGGCTCCTTGTGCATCATCCTTGGCCTAAAATCTATCCATGAAACTGATCTGTAAAAACACAAACCTAATCTTACATTAATCATTAAACATTAATCTTTTTAAGTTACACTCTAAAAAATGCTGGGTTAAAAACAACCCAATTGCTGGGTTTGTCTATTTTCAACACCACTTGGGTTGTTTTTAACCCAGCATTTTTTTAGAGTGTATGACTACTTCTAATGAAATTATGTTCATGAGTTAAATGAACTTAACGGGTTAGTTCACCCAAAAATTTAATTTCTGTCATTAATTACTCACCCTCATGTCGTTCCAAACCCGTAAGGCCTTCGTTCATCTTTGGAACACAAATTAAGATATTTTTGATGAAATCCGAGAGCTCTCTGACCCCTTCCTAGGCCACATCCACACGAAGCCACAGCTTATCCAATCTTTTTTTCCCCTCATTCTAAAAAATAAATCAGTGAACATGGCTTCTCAAGAATTATCTGCATACACATGGACCTACTGAAACTGACTCAAAACGATGTAGTATGTGGTGCTGTAATTCTGCCACAGAGATAAACTAAAAACAGAGAAGAAGACTTGGAGCATGCGCATGCGGGGTGCTTCCCAATATCCCTCCTCGTTTCCTCGCTCCTCTGTCCTCCATCCTATGACCCGGAAACCAATGGAGCTCAGCCATCTTGTAGGACATCTCAACACTCTAATTGCACCGCGAGGAGGCGAGGATCGAGGAGGCTTCCTGAGGAGTCATGAGCAAGGATACACAGGTGTATCCTTTGCGGAAGTGTTTTATCGACCCTTCACATCTTACCACATTTTACTAATTGTTATTATTTTATTTAGTTTACATGTACAAGACACAAATGTATGTCAAATCACAACAACTGTAGGACAGTTGCAGAATTATATCAAAGCACAAAATTAAACAAACTGTAATACTATACAACAAATAAAAAGCAGTTAATAACTGGGAATAATTCATTGTTAATAATAACTGGTAATAAAAAAAAAAAATGTGTGGACAAATATTACAATATAAATAATTGTCTCTAATGTTGAAGAATCCCAGCATGCAAGCTAAATATATAATTTCACTTGATTAAATTCCTCCGTCCTCACGTCTGTTCCTTGCATCCTTCCCTCGCATCCTGAAGGGGTGGAGCTAAGACGCGAGGAAAGGAAGCAAGGAAAGGAAACAAGGATGCACAAATAAGAATTGAGAAGCACCCGCGGTGTCTGACTAGGGTTGAGACGTGGGGTGATGACATCATCGAAAACCCCCCAAAATAACAACTTTATTAAACAATCTCTTCTCGTCTGTGCCAGTCTCCTACACTGTTACTGATAAAAACACTAAAAATAACACTTAATTTCAACATTTATTATTCTTATCCAGTCCTATACAAAGCATGCTGGGAGCTAGATTCACTCCCCAATTTATCAAGTTATCAAGACAATTTTACTACAGGTTACTACAACATATATATTAAGTTTACTGAAATTTCAGTTTAAATGATAATATTAAGTTGATGTAATGATCAACAATGTCAACAGAATTCAGCAAAATAATGTTTGCATCTTAAAACATATAATTTTTAACTTGCAATCATGCATTTATTTAAGCTGTGGAACTAAATCCCCTGATTTTTTTTTTTTAGAGTGCATCAAAGTCTACAAGGCATTTCGGGTCAGAAAGGGTTTTTTGACCATTTGGAGAACACAATGAACTTCGTCAGATGAGGTTGCAAACTTTCACCGTGGTTTTGTAGTGGCTATATTTGTACAAATAAAGAGTTCAACCTCTCTGCAAATACAATTTCTGTCTTTCCTGACAGTAAACTTTGATGCGGCCCCCTCCCAAGCCACCTGGCGCATTGCTGTGACCCAAAGCAATCTTTTGGTCCAGGTGAACCCAAGTGAACTCACAGTGTCTTAACTTTCTATTTGAGCTTCTACTCACAGTGTGTGCTGTCAAGGGTTCAGCTAAATGCATGTTGGGAGAGAGCAAGGCCATGTTTCTGAACATATCCAGTCAAGTGTAACCATTGATTTGATGCTCATTGTTGTGGCTGGAAGCTGCCCTTTAAGCTGATAAGAGGCATGTTGTTTGATGGTGTGGGAGGAAGTGGCTGTTATTCGCAGCTGCTTTCTTCCAAAGAGGATGAGTGAGTTTTGGGGTCCTTTCGTTAATCCAAGCTAATACTAATTTCTCCATGTGATGTCATTGATCTTCCTAAACATGAACATGTGCACTGATTTATTTTTGAACCAAAGCAAACTAAATCATAACTAATATACAGTACTACAAAAAGCCCAATTCTGCCTGTTGAGCAGTTTCCATCACCATCATTTCCATCACAGAATGATATACATATGTGGTTAAAATAACACATTAATCCACAAAGTGTCCATAGTTAAAGATACACCCTTTTCCCGACTAATATAATTTTTGATGCATTTTTTATTTGATAACTTGGTGCATTCCTGACACATCCTTGCATAAATCTTGTGCAATTATAATGTTTGATAACTCCAATAAGATTCTCTGCTAAATCTCTGCTCCATGTCTGAGTGTTCAAAAACTCATAAAATTATTCTGTAGAAATGCCTCACCTCACCTGTGCAGTTTTAGTGGAATTATTCCCAGTTTTATGTGGCAAATAAGAGGCCATCCATGTATGAAGAGCGGATTTGCTTTTGATTAAAGGATTATCATCTTGTCTATCTCTAATAATGTAGCAAGCATTGTTCTTCAAATTTGTTCTGTCATCATATCCATCCAACATAGACATACAAAAATAGTTTTTAGCACATCTCTTGCTGACGGCATTAATATGTGTTCAGGTGCAAACCAACAAAACAACACTATCAGCAGTATGAGCATCAGTGATTTTGGAAGAGATAGACACACGGCACTCTAATTTCAATGGCTTGTGTTCAGTATTTGCCATGCAGTCATGTTGAATTAAAGAAATGTATCCATTTTAATGCATATTAATGTGAGAGCACTAATTCCCCATATCTAATTAAAGAGCACCCACAGATGAACTCATATTCAGAAATAATTTTCTCACTTACCCATACGCAGACATTTAAAGAAATGGGTCTGATGGTTAACAGGACGGATGCACATTGTTTGTGGGGTTTAGGAGATTTAAAGTTTGCTTGTTTGTTTGTTTAGAAGTTGTCTTGTGATTAATCATTACAAAAACCATCCTTGCATTTCTAAATCATCAAATAATCCTCAAAATAAACACTTTTAGTGCATTTATGTGGAGTGTCTACACTAAGTGCAAATAGCCCACCTTGTTGGCAGAGGCTATTTAAACTAGTCCAATGTCTGGTTGGGCCAGACAAAAGTACAAAACCCGTATGTGACCATCAGCAGTAGTGGCTTAGTGAGTGAGGCGCGTTGCTGATACATTTGACGAGATCAACCCGAGTTCGAATCCCCCTTTTTGCTGACCATGTTCTTCTCCCTTTTCCCATCTCATATCAGATAAATATGATGATTTTCAATAAATATGAAAAAAAAATATGAGAAAAGTGGAATTAAAACGGTTATTTAATAATTAAGGGTTTAGGGGTAGGTGCAGGGAGGGCGATCAGTATTTCCTTTAGTTGGTCAGTTTGACTTAGCTTTTTATGAGTTTGTGGTTTTTGTTACAGTGTCAACAAAACACATAATCTGTTCAAGCCATAAACAAAAACTGTCATGAAGAAAAGTGTTTGACTAAATTCATCACTGACTAAAACTATTAATAAATAATGTAAGGCAGATGTCAGGACGTCTGGCCTGAGAAACAAAGAACTTTCCTAAGGATTAACATTTGAACACTCTCCTGCAGCACCATCCAAGACACCATACTGATACACTCACACCTCACCCTCACACTCTGCCCATCACCCTCTGTACTTGTCTTTCCTCTCCATGAAAACCCATACAAAACTTATATAATGTTAAGTGTGTACAATGAGAAACTTTACATGCTTAGTATCATTTGAAATGTCTGAGTGCGTCTGGCAAAATGGTCTCATTCTCCCAACCATAATACAAACCTCCAAGAATTTATTGTATGACATTAAAAAGGTGACCTCCCACAGATCTATAATTCAGGATGCCTCCTGTATGTAAATAAGTGCCCTCCTTCACAGATGTTGAAACACAAATTCTGATTGTTCATTTGTGACCCCCTGAATAAGGGGCCAAAATCTTACAGTAACCACCATTTGGTGAGTCTATTGAATTATCTGGGTATTTAAGGAAAGCTGACACAAAACTTGGGGAATTTTCTGTAGACAGATTTCCCACATGATTGATGTGTGTAGTTTTTACTACCAGTTTTTATTACATATTTCTAACTCTTTCATCACTGAATTGTGGATTTTGTATATAATTGATTTATGTTTTTATTCTTTGAATTGGACTTTGAATTAAGACAAAAACATTGTTATGTTTGAATTTATTTTGACTTACTTTGAAATTATTGACTTTAGTACATTACACTGCATCCTTGTTACCGCAAATCTGCGTCAAGGATTTAAGTACATACTAGATCTCGGATTGTATGGAGCTTAGAGCTTATCTGACGAGATTCTAGATTTCTGACTAAATTGCTCGACTTTAATTAAGTTGTTATGCAGTTGCATTTACTATAGGGGACCAGATATGATACTGGTTATAACCTCTGGTTATTGTTTCAGCTTTAACTAAGTTGTTATATAGGTGACTGTAGGAGGCTACATGGGTACTTTTTAACAATAGTGAGTATGGGCAACACTGTTAAATTGCTTTAGCCATAACCTCTGATTAATGATCGGACTGGCGAGTTTATGATCATGGGCCTGCATAACAGCTGGTGCGAGGACCCTGGGCGACTCTGAGAACCGAATGAATAATTTCAAGAATATAGAGTTAAATAGAATACCAAAACGTTTAATCTAAATTTCTAAATTACTAAATGTCTTAGAAACCTTTTCATTAATGGAGTCAGATAAAATAAAGAGGTAATACATATAAGGAAATGCATTTAATCTAATCTTGTTGTGTTGCGTAAAAGGAAAGACAGTAACATGGAGAGAACCCTTCACCCGCGTCATTGGATGCCGCTCTTGGACCAGTGGGCAGGCTTACAATAATATTCACCAACAATACTTTCTTGCCACAGATCGGACATTCTGAATTCTGATTTTTAAATACATTCTAGGGGGAAAAAAGTTTAGACGCACACAGATATCAAGACTTATGCTGTAATGCATGCTGGGAGCCATGAGTTTTATACTGTGGTGGCTTAGTAGGGTTGGAGCTAAACTCTGCAGGACATCAGCTCTCTAGGGCCGAACTTGCCTACCCCCGACTTAGAGGTACAACAATGTACCCTTAAGGGTACCACCCCAGTGACGGCCACTTGTACCTTAAAAGGTACAATTTTGTACTTTTTTGAGAGAGAGAGAGTGTATTTGCACTTAGTGTAAACAGCATATCACTAAGAAAATGCTGTTATTTGCACGTAAAGCTGCTATTGCTATTTGCTGTATTGCTATTTGCACTCCATTTTTATGTACGTATGATCTAGTAAGGAGTGCAATATGGCTAGCATACACATTAAAGTCACAATGAAATCAAAATTGACAATTCTGCTTATTTTTGTGGAATATTGCAGTATTAATCATGTGCCCTTGTAGTTTTAATCAAAATATATTTCCCTCCCTCTTGCAGCGACATCTCTTCTTTTTTCCAATGACATGTTTACTGGCACGAGGGCAGGGCAACCTGCCACTCACATGAGATCCACCAATAGCAAACCACAATCATCCAACTATCCAATAATTTGCCCATGGACAAAATCAAGTCCTGTCCTACATTTTTTCTTGTTCAAGAAGCCATTTTACCTGAATATACATCACAATAGGGACAAACATGTTTTATGGGGAATTTCCATAGACATAATAATTGTATACACTGTGCAAACTGTATGTTCTATCCCCTAAACTTACCCATCACAGAAAACCTTCTGCATTTTGTAGATTAAAAAAAAAAAAAACATTGCTTAGTTTTACTTATTAGCAGTTTTCCTCATGGGGACCAAAAATGTTTGTTCCCCATAATGTACATTTGTTCCCCATAATGTAGGTTTTACAGGACCACACACACACACACACACACACACACACACACACACACACACACACACACACACACACACACACACACACACACACACACACACACACACACACACACTCTTCTGTTTTAGAGTTTCCTGGAATGTACATGACCATAAAATCAATGGGTCTAAAAATATTTAAACCTTCTGGATCAATGAAAAAGATCATTCTCATGCCTTTGTGCATCGTGTATAAAAAAATAGCCTTTTGATTTTATTGAGTATGGAATCTTTTTCAGCCCGTGCTGCTGTGTAGGGGATGTTGTGGCCTTAGATGTTGTGTTGTGTGGCTCTTTGATGTAGCCTTCTGTTTCCATTTCATAACAGCTAAGTATAGACACAAAGAGGATTGTAGTGAACAAAATAGTCTTACGGAGCCTTTAAGAACATACATGAGGCAGAAGTATAAGCCAATTTACAAGCATATTATGTCAGATTTCCTTGTTTTGGAGACATTTAGTGCGTGCATTTACGTGCCTTATTTGGAAACATCTTGTTTTCTGTTTAATGCATTCCTATATTGTAATTATAGTAAGTCATAATTCAAATCAGTGCTGCTGACATGTATGATGATACAATGTCTTTGAAAGCCCTTCAATTAATTTTCAACCAAAAAACAGCAGTTGACTGTATCTTTGAGATTTTGTCTGTCATTGGATCCATACATTAAAACAAACAAAAACACAGCTCGCAGAGTAGTTTGTCATGATTCAGCCTGAAATCAATGAATGTCCCCCATTCCAAATTTGAGCCGTTTGTGTTGTGGTCTTTGAAATCTTGAATCCAGTGAGTTTTACAGTGGTCACCGTTGAGCGATTTGAAGTTTTGACCTCTCCTCACCTCTCTCGGGTGTCCATTACTGCTTAACACAGCAATTCGGCATGAAAGGCCACATATCCTGGGAGGGGGATTGGAAACATGGAGGTAATGTGTTTGGGATTAGCAGACCTAGAGTTAACATTTACGGTACTTAGAGGCAAGATGAGTTATAGACCTGTGCTGTGGATGTTTGCAACTACTGAAAGGGATACCCTTGTGAAAAATAAGTCTGCTTAATTGCATTAAATGTGCACTTGCAGTGTATACTTCAAATCTTAAAAGAACAGTATTTATTTTCTAAAACTGTACTTGCAAGATAATATAACATTAATGAAATAAAAGGGCAATTTGGTGTACAGGTTCTTAGAGTACACTTTCATAACAATGTTTTAACAAAGGGGTTAAAAATTATCCAAAATCAATTACATAACCAGCCTAGTGTTCAAAACTATCTCCTTACCTAAACTTGTAATAATGTGTTATGATTTGAGTGGTACTGGTGGATTTCCGTGGGAAATTCAAGCATATCTTTGCATCATTACGTCATATCTGTATACATAAAGGAGGAGTCCGGCTAGTAGTAGTATCGCATGTGAGGATGCTGCAGGTGGCAGGTCATTTATAGCCTTTTCTCACAGCAACTGGAATAATTAAATTGATCAATTTGCGGATTATAATCCAGAAAGGTCAATTGTAATCCGTAGTCAAAAGCAAAAGATTAGAAAGTGGCAGACATTTTACTTAAGCCAGGTGCACACTGTGTGATTTTAGCCACGATTCCTCTAAAACAGTGGTTGCCAACCACGTTCCTGGAGGCCCACCAACAGTGCACATTTTGCATGACACACCCACATATCTCGAGTCACTACTAATAAGCGGATGAACTGAATCAGGTGTGTTTGATTGAGGAGACATGCAAAATGTGCTCTGTTGGTGGGCCTCCATGAACGTGGTTGGGAACCACTGCTCTAAAAGATTCCTCTAATCATGGGCTAAAATCTGAAGTCTTTGATCGTAAGTTTGACATGTTCACCGACAGCCAATTAATGACGATCAAATTTTACCTCAGACGAAATTTTGGCAGTGTCATACAATTTGGCGCACAGTCCTGCAGTGTTACTTCTCCTACGACGGCCATCAAATTGTCTTCATTTTTCAAGACAAACCATGACCAAAATGAGTGCTAGAGATTCCTTTGTAGCCACCATTTCATTCCCATGTGTAATGCAGCTCACTGTCACCGAATGCGTCATTGATGATATAAAACTCTGGACGTTTTTCCTTGCGTGCATCTGTTTTTAACGCACCTTGACTATCCAACTGTCTGACATTAATGACAACTTAGATCTTACAGTGTGACATGGCTTACAGCGGGGATCATGTTCATACAGTTTGACAAGGAACAATTGTAAAGGACTTGTTCAGATGAAAATTGCAGCTTTAAGTACAAGTTTAAAAAGTGTACTTTGTAATAATGTCAAATTAAAAGTTTTATTTTAAAGTAATTACAAATATGGTTAAAGCAAGCAGCAACCTCCCGTGGTCTCTCTTGAAACCAAACATGAAAGTGACTTAAACTGCAGTTCATCGAAATCTTTATCCCCCCAAATCTTTATCCCCCTATGTCAAAATGCCCAACTTTACACCAGAAAAAAAAAAAAAAAAGTGTTTACAGCCTGGTACAAAAAGTGGTTTTGGTGGGGGAGTAGTTTTAGAACTCATTCATTTAAATGATATAAAGCCTTAAAGTTCTGCATAATTAAGGGCGTGGTCACTTTGAGTGACAGGTGGATTGCCATTTGTCTGCTGTCTGTTAGTCATCACGTCACCTCATCTCCACCCACGTCCCGCCTCTTTGCCATTTTTAGTTATCTTGGAGTGACGCGCTGTCAAGATGGCAACGGCCGACTTAGGTTTCAGAAATGCTCTTCAGAAACCTATGGGTGATGTCACAAACTACATCCGTATTTTTTTACAGTCTAAGGTTTAAAGCAAGTTTCAATAGAATTATTAAAGTATATTTTAGTTTACCATAAATGCTTGTATACTTTATCCATATTTCAAATACAAGATGTACTTAAGTCCCACATTAATGGATTAAAAATAAAAATAAATAATCACTTAAGTATATTCTTTTAAAGTATATTATTGCTATAATGATAACTCTTTTTCTAAAGTTTATTTATTTTTCACAGGGAATAATGTACTCAAAAAATTATATTTTGTCATTATTTACTCACCGTTGTCTTTACAACACCCAAGTTGTACTTGTCAATAAAATTACTGATGAAAATGTTGATCAAAGTTTAGTTAATGGAGATTAATAAACAGTTTAAAATGAAAGATATTGATGTAAATACTGAATATTTGGGGAAAACACTGCAAGACACCAGTTCAGTTACAATGCTTTACAATGTATTTTTGAAAAAGGAGAATCTAGATAGAATATGATAGTTTCAAATAATGCAGTTCCCAGTTAATAAGGTGAAAATAGAAATAAAAAAAAGTTCATGCTGCTCTTTTCCATACATCAGCAGTTCATAAAGTGCAGCTTTACAAATGAATGAAAGTCATACAGGTTTGGAACGGCATGAGGGTGAGTAAGTGATGCCAAAACATTTATTTTTAGGTGACCTAGCCCTTTAACACTCAAACTCACTGCTTGTAAAGACTTCTGGTGTCAGCAATAGATTTAGCGAGATAACACAGATAACCCAACAGCTGAGAGAGATAAGCAGTGAAGGAACAGACAGGAAAGAGCAGCAGCAAATGAAAAAAGAAAGGGAGAAAGAAAATAGAGAGAAACAGACAGAGGGCAACAGGAGGCCTTGGCCTCTGCTGATCCTCCGCAAATGATAAACAGACAATTAACTGGTCAATTCTACCCGTGTGTGTGTGCGGCAAGGACCAATGAGCCATACGCCCTGCCTGAGGACGGTCATTCCCATCACACACACACACAGACACACACACACACACACACACACACGGCCATCCGCCTCCAGGGGCCCATTCTATAGTCAACGCGCGACTGCTTCTTGGCACCCTCCATTATTTAGAAGCCCCTCAAACGAGGCAGCTCATTGGCAGTCCACTTACATGAAAAGGTGAGGAGCCACACCAGACCTGCTTGACTCCCCTTTGGACAAACGTGTGTGTCTGTGTGTGGGTGGAGTGGAGGCATGAACGCTTAAATAGATTGTTTGCTGCCCCTCCAATGTCTTCTGTGGCTATCCTCGGTTGGGTTCAAGTGCATCAAGCGTCCTTTGGTGCCTGCGTATAGGTAAATGCAATCAACAATGCTAAACTACAAGGACATGCTGAGGATAAAGACAGGAAATAACTTGAAAGGTTACAGTACTATGTAAGCACAATTTGATATTAAAACGCAGCTTCTCCTATCCAGTGTCATATGCAGAGAAACTAGAGCACGTCCATTTTGAAAAAGAAGTACATTTTAGCATACTTTTGACAGTAAATACTTTAAGAATATACTTAAGTGTAAAATGAATGTAATGATTTTGGATACTTAGGCCTAATTGCATGTTTATTGCATTACATTTATTGGACTTCTTAAAATTTAACATTACAATCTTTTTAATTATTGGACAAAAAAGCTCCACAAGTAGTAACCTAGAATACTGTCTAACACTTGATGGCTGCTCTGTCAAGTCCTCATCGTCAGTTAGGAACCTGAGTGTGCTCTTTGATACCAATCTTTCATTTGAAAGCTGTGATCTGTTTCATCTGTAAAACTGCATTCTACCATCTTAAAAATATATCTAAATTGCGGCGCATGCTTTCAATGCAAAATGCTGAACAGTTAATTCATGCGTTTATGACCTCAAGGCTAGGTTATTGTAATGCTCTACTGGGTGGTTGCCCTGCTCGCTTAATAAACAAACTCCAGCTGGTCCAAAACACAGCAGCTCGAGCTCTTACTAGAACCAGGAAGTATGACCATCTTGACACTGACATCTGTCAACACTGCACTGCTCCCTATTAAACATCGTATAAATTCTAAAATCTTGCTTATTACTTACAAAGCACTAAATGGTTTAGCTCCCCAGTACTTGAGCGAGCGCTTAACGCATTATACTCCATCACGTCTATTGCGGTCTCAAAACTCTGTCCAGTTAATAATCCCTAGAATATCAAAATCAACTGCAGGTGGTCCATCCTTTTCCTATTTATCACCTAAACTCTGGAACAGTCTTCCTAGCATTGTTCGGGAAGCAGACACACTCTGTCAGTTTAAATCTAGACTAAAAACGCATCTCTTTACTATGGCATACACACAGAACATTATCAATCTCTATTATTCAAATCAGTTAAATGATTGTTAGGCTGCATTAACTAGGTCAGCCGGAACCGGGAACACTTCCCATAACACCTGATGTAGTCGTTACATCATAAGAAGAATGGCATCTACGCTAATGTTAGTCTCTCTGTTTATCCCGAGGTTTACTGCAGTCAGCCGGATCCGGGCCGTATCCAGATCAGATGGTGGACCTACACCTGGACATGACCAACGCATCGCTGAAATGTCTGCAGAGAGCGTATCAATTAAACTCCCCCCTGTAAATGCCGCATCGACACTACATCCTCATTAAACCTGTCTCCGGCATGACGACTCCAATCTTTCGAACAATCTTACGAATATCTATTTACCTAATATGACTTAAGACCTGCAATGTTGCCAGAATTATAATCATACACTGTTTGTTCGTCAGCCAGAGGAGAACTGGCACCCCGACTGAGCCTGGTTTCTCCCAAGGTTTTTTTCTCCATTCTGGCCCTGAAGGAGTTTTGGTTCCTTGCCACTGTTGGCTTTGGCTTGCTCAGTTGGGGACACCTAAATTTCAAATATATTACCGATCTGCCCGCATTGACTATATGATCATTGAAATTAGCTGGATAACATCACCGTTTTCACCAGAGCGGCTGTACAGCCGAATCAAATTCTGTTGCATTATTTTCCTGTTAACACTGTGAAGCTGCTTTGAAACAATTGGACTTGTAAAAAGTGCTATATAAATAAAGGTGGTTTGATTTGAAATGATTGTTTATGTATTATAGTTTAAATTTATATTAAATACTAAATAACACAGTACAGATACAATTATAATGAAGTACTTGACAGCGTGTCAAAGTAGGCTAAAGCCTGGCTCAGACTACAGGAGTTTTAGACCAATTTATGCCTGATTTGCCCCTTCCGACAATATGAGAAAAAACGTCTCGTTTACGACTGTAACCTTAGTTCCCTGAATAGGGAACGAGACGCTGCGTCACCGCTTTGGGAACGCCTCTGCGTGATTGCGTCGTGAAGCATGTATGTCATCAGTCCAATAGAGAGATGGAACGTCATAGGCGGGTGACGTCATAGTTCCGGAAACTATAAAGCACACCGGCAAACACATGCCGTTAGCTTCTGAAAAGGCCTGAAACAAGGCGCTTGCAGGCATGCAGGGAGTATGGCAGGGTGACACAGCCGTAACCGAGACGTTCCCTTTCAAGGGAACTCGCTCTGCGTCACAGCTTTGGGAACGAGAATACCCACGTCCCCATACGAGACTGGATGCCCGCCTGTGGCATGGAGTTAAGAGGCGAGCACCCGAGACCCCGGAGTAGCATTAACATCGAGTTCATAGAACCTAATAAAGGTGTGCGGAGAGGACCACCCTGCCACATCACAAATATCCTGCAGGGAGGCCCCTGCCGAAAGTGCCAGAGAGGCAGCCATACTCCTAGTGGAGTCGGCCGCCACATAAGCAGGTGAGATGGCCTCGACCACCCACTTGCTCATCCTCTGCTCTGGGCCCCCCCTCGAGGGTGGTCCAAAACAGACAAACAGCTGGTCGGTTCTCCTCCACAGGGCAGCTCTGTGGACATATGTGTCTAAAGCACGAACCGGGCAAAGCAGATTCAGTTTTTCCTGGTCTGACATCGAAAAAGGAGGAGGACAGAAGGCCTGGAGAACAATAGGTCTCACGGGATTAGTGAGAACCTTAGGAATATACCTGGGCCTCCTGAGCGAGGAAGGCCTTGGCCATGCCCGGGGCAAATTCCAAGCATGAGGGTGCAACAGAGAGAGCTTGTAAATCTCCTATTCTCTTCAACGAAGAAATAGCAAGCAGGAATATAGTTTTTAAAGTGAGAAACTTCTCGGAAACTTCCTTGAGCGGCTGGGATAGGTCCCAGGCCGGCACCCTGGTGCGTGTCACAGGCCTTAGCCTCAGGGTTCCACGGAGTAAACGAGTTACTAGGGAGCTAACCCAGCAGAGAACCTCTCCTGCAGGAACTCCAGTACTGCGCTCGCAGGGCAGTTAACTGGATCCCACAGGCGATCTCTACACCACAAGGTGAAGAGTCTCCACTTTAGAGCGTAAAGTTTCCTCGTGGAGGGAGCTCTGGAGTGTAGAATGGTCTCAACAACCTCGGTTGAGAGACCAGAACTTATGAGCTGGGCCCCCTCAGAGGCCAAGCCCACAGTTCCCACAACTCTGGGCAAGGGTGTATGAAGACCCCGCCCGCCTGAGAGAGAAGGTCCCTCCTGAGCAGAATCTCCAGGGGAGAGCCGTCAAGGAGAGACATCAGGTCCGAGAACCATACTCGGTCTGGCCAGAACGGAGCTACTAGCAGAAGACGGGCTCCGTCCCGGCGCACTCTCTGTAGAACTCCTGGAAGCAGAGCAATCGGGGGGAAAGCGTACAGGGGCAGCCTCGGACACTCCTGTACCATTGGATCCAGCCCAAGAGGAACTGGGGGCGACAGGGAGAAACACAGACAACAATGAGCGTTCTCGTGAGTGGCGAACAGGTCCACATGAGCCCTGCCAAACTTCTCCCAAAGGAGTTCCACCACCTCAGTGTGGAGTCTCCACTCCCCGGGCTTCCACATTCTGGCTCCCTGGGATGTACATTGCCCTGACTGACAGCAATTTCCCCTGAGCCCAGAGGAGGGTAAGGCACACCAACTTGTATAAGCGACGGGACCTTAAACCCCCCTGATGGTTTATATAGGAGACCACAGATGTGCTGTCTGTGTGCACAAGCACATGATGGCCCCTGAGATGTGTCAGGAAGTGGCACTTATGGTCTCCCCTCAACCCGTCAGGGAGGCATCCGTGGTCAGAGACGCACGCTGACACGGTGCCCCCAGGGACAGGCCTTGGGCCAGAAACCAAGGATCCTTCCACATAACCAAGGTGCGGAGACACCGCCACAAAACCTTGATCATGCGAAAGGGGTTTCCCCTCGGGGAAAAACCCTTGGTCTTGAGCTACCACTGCAGAGGCCTAATCTACAGCAGACCCGAAGGAATCACGTTGGATGCTGCCGCCATCAGACCTAACAGTCTCTGGAACTGCTTCACAGTGAGTGACTGGTCTAGCTTCACCCCTATCATGGCCGAGAGGATCGACCCTATGCAAGGCTCTCACAGATGGGCCTGCATAGAGACTGAATCCCAACTCACGCCCAGATAAGTGATATTCTGCACAGGAGAGAGGACGCTCTTCTTGGAGTTGAGCCTCAGCCCCAACCTCCTCATATGCGCGAGAACAACATCTCGATGTTGGACCGCGAGACGAGCTGACTGTGCTAGGATCAGCCAGTCGTCGATGTAATTGAGCACACGGATCCCCTGCATACGCTAGGGGACAAGTGCAGAGTCCATGCACTTCGTGAACGTGTGGGGCGAAAGAGCTAGACCGAAGGGAAGCACCCGATATTGGTACGCTTCTCCCCTGAAAGCGAACCTCAGGTACTTCCTGTGCTGCGGAAGGATGGAGATATGAAAATATGCATCTTTGAGATCTATAGTGACAAACCAGTCCTCAGACCTGATCTGGGACACGATCTGTTTGAGTGTTAGCATTCCTGAACTTGAGCCTTGCCACTGCCCGGTTCAGGATGCAAAGATCTCCATCCTTCTTCGGGGCCCACCACAGTGGAGAGGACCCCGTTGAAACTGGGAGGACGACATCTGAACTGAATGGTGTACCCAATTCTTATACACTGCAGGACCCAACGAGAAATATGTGGCAGATTCTCCCACTCTGTCAAAAAATCTACTAAGGGAAACAGTCGAGACTGGCCTCTGATGTGCTCTGCACTGTGAGCACAGCGCCCTGAAGTGGCGAACCGGCAGGGAACAACTGGCTCAGCAGCGCTAACTCCCTCCTCGGAGGGCACGAGCAATCCTCGGATGACTCGCGAGGGCTCTCCACGCCCCGGCACTCGGGCGGGGTTGGTGGATCGACCCCATGAGGGCACCGTGGACACACAGGTACCGTATGCTGCGGTAAGCACCGTCCGTCCGCGGAGGGGATCACCCTCACAGTCCTGAGCCCGAAGACACAGCCCTCCTCGACACAATGACTATCCTCAGATCAGTCTTGGCTTTGGAGGGCTGTGCCTGAGAGCGTTGCGGCGCATTAAGCAAAAAGCTCTTGTCACATTCCTTAATCTCCGTAAGGTTGAGCCACAAATGCCTCTCCGTGGCCACCAGGGCTGCCATAGAACGACGACACATCTGGTCGTCTCCTTGGTGGCCCGAGAGCGAGATCTGCTGTCGACCGGAGCTCATTAATAACGTCGGCTCTGATCTCGTGGCTCTCACCCAGGTCTTTCAGCAGGTCCGCCTGATATGCCTGCATGATGGACATGGTGTGCAGACATGCAGCGACCTGACCTGCTGCCGAGTATGCCTTGCCCACTAACGAAGAGGTGACTTTAAGGGGCTTTAAGGATGGAGCCTTTATGGCGATGCGGACTGGGGTGAGAGATAGCTCACAAGTGTCTCCTCGACCACCGTCATCTGGCCATAACCATGTCTTTTCAACCCCGAATTATTGCTGTAAACGGACGTTTGCGGGGTGAAAATACGGGATGACATGGGCCGCTTCCATGACCTCGACACCTCGGTGTGGAGGTCTAGAGAGAATGGCAGGCTCCTACGTGGAGGCTGAGCAGATTGCGAGAGAGGAAGTGCTCGTCGAGTCTGCTTTTTACTGCAGCTCACTCATGTTGCGCTTGTGGCCAGTTGATGTGTAATCTGGCCACTGCTCTGCTCAACACATCCACAAGCTCCTCACTGGCAGGGGATTGAAGTGGCGAGTCCTCAGTCCCTGCCTCAATGCTGCAGACATCAAGCTCCTCGGAGGAAGACAACTGTAGCACTGCGGCCGCCCCCCAGGCAGGAGAATCTGCATTGCGGGCTCCCAAACCCAGAGAGGCGGCGCTGGATCTGCCGGGTGAAGGCTGAGATAGGGCAGAGCCCGTCTCCGGCCCCCTGACAGATCCATTTGCGAGCCCCACGACATGAGCCGCCGCTGAGCCTCAGCAGCAGCGAGGCCCGTGCCGCGGGGAACACGAGCCGGGACGCTCTCCTCAAAGAGCGCCCGGCAGGATCGCAGCACGCAAAGAGGCAGAGCCTCATAGTGCTCGCAGCCGGCACCCTCGAGTGCCGACTGCGCACATCGGGTGTGTATCCCCATCCGTGATGAAACGTGGACAGGGAGGAACACACTTTCTGAAGCGCTGCTCGCTCGCCATAACTCTCTTAAATCTCTCAATATATTTTTTGTAAAAAAACAACAAAAGTCTGAACTCAGACACAACACAGAGAGACGGACAAATGACACAGAGCGCTTGTTGAAGGCAACAGAAGCTAACGGCATGTGTTTGCTGGTGTGCTTTATAGTTTCCGGGTCTATGCCATCACCCGCCTATGACGTTACGTCTCTCTATTGGACTGATGACATACGTGCTTCACGACGCAATCACACAGAGACGTTCCCAAAGGGGAACGGGAAAGGGAAATCTTGTTCATGACATTGGCTGGTTCCGATGTTCAGCGGAGATTATCTGGTAATGTGAGGCGTTTACAGATCAAATCTTTAACCTCCTGATCTGCTCGCGGACACATTGGGGCCGCCCCGAGTTTATCAAACATGTTTGATATTTAGATTTTAAATTGTGAAGATTACCTCAGTTTTTCACAATAGCCAATGAGAGAAGTGAATAAGAGCACTTTTGAAATCGTGACCACGAAGCAAGCTGCTGTGTGTGTCCGTTGAACTGTGGAGATGGTGGAACGTTGCATGGAAGTGTTGCAACAACACGACTGCTTGTATAAATATAACTATATAGTCTTTGAAAACATGACAAAGAGCATTTAAAAAATAAATCCATCTTGGCCTGTCAACCAGTCAACTCCACCTTGGCTCCTCCCTCAGCTCCACCTGCAGCATCCTTGCAGCTCCACTGGGCTTCCTCGTCCCTCTGGCTCTGCTTGGTCAGTCACCACCCTGCCTATGTTGCAGACTTTTGGTCCTTCAGCTGTGCCTCATTCCTCTACCCCTTCAGCTCTATCAGGGTCCTCATTCACACCAACTCGGCCTCAGTCCTCTGGCACCCTGGCTTCACCTCGGCCACTCGTCCCCGCCTTGGTCTCTAGGACCTTTAGTGTTGCTCGATCTCTTTGATTTATCAGCTCCGCCTGGGTCTCCAACTCCACCAGCTTCGCCTCTGTCTGTCATCCCCCTGGTTTCGCCTGGCCTCTACATCAAGGCTTCACCATGGCTCCTCCCACTGTTGTCTCCTCTCTGGCTCCTCCCGTCATCTCCTTTCTGGCTCCTCCCTTGTCATGGGTTGTCCTGCCTGCCAGCTCTGTGCAATTTTTAGCTGGTGGGTAGAACTCTCTCCCTCCGGCTCCGCCTTGGTCCTCAGTAACACCAACTTTGCCTCAATCCCCTGGCACCCTGGCTTCATGTCGGCCACTCATCCACTCATCGGCTCCACCTGGGTCTCCAACTTCACCACCTCTGTCTGTCATCCCCCTGGTTTCGCCTGGCCTCTACATTGAAGGGTCATGAAACCTAAACCAAATTTTCTGAGATTTTAACAGAAGTATATGTGTTGAACATCATGGAAGACAATGTTATCATCTGTTAGTTTTGAATGTGGGAGAAAACGAATTTTAAACCTTTTTGCTCTATTTTCAACTTCCTGGTTTAAATTTGTCTTCATGTCAACGTCATAGGTTGTGATGTTTTCTCGTACTATAGTACGGCGGTGTCTCATAATTATTCATGAGACTGCGTGTCTTTATCCTATGAGAAGACACTTAATTCATGACAGCATGCACTTAATTATTCATGACAGCATGCTTTGATACGTTTTTACAGTCTATGGCTGATAGGCATTTTCCTCTGACTGGTGCTTCAAACAGTGAGATCGCATTGGCTACAGTAAGTGAGAGATGCATTAATGGATCAAAAACAAGTCTTTTTTTCCGCTTTGCATGAGTGTCTGCGATGCCTACGTTCTCTTCAATAGATCCTGAGTCTCCACACAATTCATGAGATTCACGCGATTCATCCACACTGTGAGTGTAACCACTCTTTGCGGCCATTTAACCGACCAAACGGCATATAAAACTCCACAAAATAAGCCTCAAAAGTTATCAAAGTTATGCAACAGCAAGTTGATATATATTTTCGATGCAGAGAACAAATTGCAAATGGCTGTGCATTTAATTGTGCATTGAATCATATCTGTCACAGGATATATGTATTTGTGTAATGGTGAGCTTACAAATCCATGTGTATAGTATTGCGTGTAACTTAATGGTAATTTGCAGCATGCATTTGTGGGAAGCTTTGGTGCTTTTAATGAGAGCGAAATAAAATTGTCTGAATCAGAAGCCGTTGATGTGCTGCCAGTCTCCCCTCGTCCCCCTCCACTCCACAGCTAAACCTTGTATAGCAAGGTTTAATCCTATATGCACTTGTATAGCATTTTTCAAAACTGTGGTGAGAACTGACTGCTGCTGAAACGGGGTTTCATGACCCTTTAAGGCTTCACCATGGCTCCTCCCATCATCTCCTCCCTTGTCCTAGGTTGTCCCATCTGGAGCTATTGTGGTCACTGCCAGTAAGAAAATGTTTGTTTATCATCTCCAATTATGCAAGACTTGCAGGCAAACATAGTCTCCTCTTTAAGATAAAAAAAGCAAGTGTAGATAACAGAACTGATGTGGTTGTGGTTTGTTTTTCATAAAATCTGACAAAATCCATTGTATATATAAGATAATTCAGACGTGAAAACGTGTGTAAAAGATAGAAAGAGACACTGAGAAAAGAGTCTTTCTAAAATAGTCTTTTCTTGCTAAAAAAAACAACAACAACATCCTAAAGGCTAACTAAACAGTGTGCTGGGTGGGTACACTCAATTGCTTCCTCCGCTCTTCCCCATCAAAATTACTCAGATTCGCTCATGTAAAACATGATTTCTAATTGCTATATTTAATATGTTAATGATTTAATTATTCTTTTAATTAATTTGTTACGACTAAATGACTGACTTAATTCAAGGGCTCTTGGCTTATCTGGGAGAGATGAACGAGTGAGTGGCAGTTGTTTGCTGATGAGTTACGCACAACACTGGGTTTAGAAAGACCAACTAGAGTTGTATTTAGACAAACTTGTGCACTGGAAGACTGTCTACAGAAGAGTCAGTGGGGCATGTAAAATACCATTTAGTAAATCATTTAGAGCCTCAAACTACCAGCTCATTGTTAATAGTTTATCCTTGCTCACACTAATCTTAAACTTTCCTGGGTAGCAACTGAAACCAGCTTTGTGCAACAGGCCTCTGAAATCACTGCTATATGTTTATGTTTCTGTATCTCTTTGTATTTGTGTGCAAAACGACTAATTATTACATTTCTACATAGTCCTCTGATACATTACAAAATACAACCCCAATATGTAGTCACGGCTGAAGTACAACGTGGCATGAGCTTGTCTCTCTACAGGAAAATCCTTCCAATAAAAATCTTAGAGCATGCAGTGTCTCATGTAGGCAATCATTAACAGGAGCACGTTTTGTCTTTAATTGCTACTGCTGTAATGTATTATGCAGATCATTTATTCAATTTGGAGTCAGTAGCCAGTGAAAAACACAATATTTGGACTTTAAAGGTCAAACATTAGTATTCCAAATTGTGTTGAGCTGTTTATTCTTTAGCAATTGCCTCACCAAATAAAACAAAGCACATGTGAGTTTTTAAAAGGACAGAAAAACTGTCCCTGATTGAAAGCACCTGTTTATTTTCAAAATAAGAATGTTATTATTTAATGATTTAAAAAAGCATATGTCTTATTAATGAAAAGTAAGAGCAGCTTTATTTCAAAAACAACTTGTTTAACATCAAATAGGCCTACTTCTCTTCTCATTTCTTTTTCACTATAGGCCACAAGAAAAATATGAAGAAAATAAACACAGTTATACATCGCGGGGCATACATCGATACCTTTATGTCTGATGCCTTTTAGTCTGAGTCTGTTTTGTCCGATGTCTTTATGTCTGATGCCTTTTAGTCTGAGTCCATTTCATCCAATGCCTTTTAGTCTGAGTCCTTTTCATCCGATGCCTTTATGTCTGATGCCTTTTAGTCTGAGTCCTTTATGTCTGATGCCTTTTAGTCTGAGTCCTTTTTGACCGATGCCTTTTAGTCTGAGTCCATTTCATCCGATGCCTTTTAGTCTGAGTCCTTTATATCTGATGCCTTTTAGTCGGAGTACTTTTTGTCCGATGCCTTTTAGTCTGAAACTGTTTCGTCTGATGCCTTTATGTCTGATGCCTTTTAGTCAGAGTCCTTTTCATGCAATGCCTTTTAGTCTGAGTCCTTTTCGTCTGATGCCTTTATGTCTGATGCCTTTATGTCTGAGTCTGTTTTGTCCGATGCCTTTTCATCCAATGCCTTTATGTCTGATGCCTTTTAGTCTGAGTCCTTTATGTCTGATGCCTTTTAGTCTGAGTCCATTTCATCCAATGCCTTTTAGTCTGAGTCCTTTATGTCTGATGCCTTTATGTCTGAGTCTGTTTCGTCCGATGCCTTTTAGTCTGAGTACTTTTCATCCGATGCCTTTATGTCTGATGCCTTTTAGTCTGAGTCCATTTCATCCGATGCCTTTTAGTGTGAGTCCATTTCATCTGATGCCTTTTAGTCTGAGTCCTTTTTGTCCGATGCCTTTTAGTCTGAGTACTTTTCATCCGATGCCTTTATGTCTGATGCCTTTTAGTCTGAGTCCATTTCATCCGATGCCTTTTAGTGTGAGTCTATTTCATACGATGCCTTTTAGTCTGAGCACTTTTCGACCGATGCCTTTTAGTCTGAGTACTTTTCGTCCGATGCCTTTATATCTGATGCCTTTTAGTCTGAGTCCATTTCATACGATGCCTTTTAGTCTGAGTACTTTTCGTCCGATGCCTTTTAGTCTGAGTACTTTTCGTCCAATGCCTTTATGTCTGAGTCCGTTTCGTTCGATGCCTTTATGTCTGATGCCTTTTAGTCTGAGTCCGTTTCGTCCGATGCCTAATTGCACAACACCTGACACCTGAGGTTGTTTTTCCTGAGACCTGAAGCCTTTCAGTCTGAGGCGCGATGCTGTTTTGTCCAATGACTGAAGCTTTTTAGTCTGAGGCATGACGCCTTTTCATCATATGACATCATATGGTCTGAGGATGTCTTAAAATGTACACTGTACCCCAGGGTAGGGTAAAATGCCCACATTCTGGCAAAGCAATTTGCTGTATACGATTACAGCAAAATCAGAGTACAAGCATGTTTTAGCAAAATAACAGTAGATAGAGATGAATATTTATTAAGTCAAGTCAAGTCAAGTCAAGAGTTTTATTTGTCACATACACAGTTATATACAGAATATACAACCGGCAGTGAAATGTAAACAGGTCCGCTCCATGGACAGTGCAAATTCACAGTTAAAAACACAAGGAGGAAATTATAATAGAAATAGAATAAAAAAATATATATATATATATATATATATATATATATATATATATATATATATATATATATATATATATATATATATATATAGAATTATAAATAATCAAGTCAAGTAGGAGAAAAAGTAAAAAAATAAGAATAAAGAAGTGGAATAAAATAAGTGAGGTAAACTGTGCAGTGAGTAAACTGTAGACTTATAAATATGTGGTTAACAAATGTATAAGAGTATAATGTGCAAACAGGTTTATAACAGGTTGTTACACCGTAACAACGAGAACAGAAAGTGCAGTGCAATGTCAGTATATCGATGGTCACGTGATGTTAAGTGACTGAGTTCAGGAGTCTGATGGCCTGGGGGAAGAAGCTTCTCCTGAGTCTCTCAGTTTTGGCCATCAGGCTTCGGAAGCACTTACCAGATGGCAGCAGCGTGAAATGAGGGTTTGCAGGGTGATTAGAGTCCTTGATGATCTTAGTAGCTCTACCTTTGCAGCGTTTGGTGTAGACGTCCTGCAGAGACGGGAGCGCTGACCCTGAGATACACTCGGATAAGCGCACGACTCTTTGCAGGGCTTTGCAGTCATGACATGTGGTTCCCATACCACGCTGTGATGCACTGAGTTAATACACTTTCTATCGCCCCTAAATAGAACGTTTTCAGGATAGCTGGTGAAACCCTGAATTTCCTCAGCTGGCGCAGGTGGTACAGTCTTTGCCTGGCTTTTTTCACCTGTGTCTGAATGTGAGCAGTCCAGGTCAGGTCCTCGGAAATGTTTACACCCAGGTACTTGAAGCTGCTCACTCTCTCTACTGGTGACCCGCTGATCATGAGGGGGGAGTATGTCCGTTGCTGTCTCTTCCTGAAGTCCACAATCATTTCTTTGGTCTTGCCAACATTCAGAGAGAGACAGTTGTCCTGGCACCATGATGTTAGTTGCTCCACCTCGTCCAAGTATGCCGTCCTGTTTTTGGAAATGAGGCCCAGGACAACAGTATCATCAGCAAATTTGATGATAGAGGTGGAGCTGTGTGTGGACAAACAGTCATGCATGTAGAGAGAGTAGAGCAGGGGACTCAGGACACAGCCCTGTGGAGCTCCCACACTCAGGGTGGTGGAGGTGGACTGGCCTACTCTCACCACCTGAGGCCTGCCAGTGAGGAAGTCCTCAATCCAGTGGCAGAGAGAAGGATTCAGGCCAAGATCCAGGAGTTTGGAGGTTAGCTTGATGGGAACTATGGTGTTAAAGGCTGAGCTATAGTCAATGAATAGCAGCCTTACGTAGTTCCCACTTTTGCTGTCGATGTGAGTGAGGGAGGAGTGGAGGACATGAGAGATGGCATCTTCAGTCGATCTATTGGGACGATAGGCAAACTGAAGAGGGTCCAAAGTGTCAGGAATGTAGGCGCAAATGGTGTTTTTAATGAGTCTCTCAAAGACCTTCATGACTATAGATGTGAGAGCCACTGGACGATAGTCATTTAGGCAAGAGGGTTTACTGTTCTTAGGGACAGGGATGATGGTGGATTTTTTGAAGGAGGTGGGGACCACAGATGTAGCAAGGGACTCATTGAAGATAGATGTAAACAACCCGGCGAGCTGATCAGCACAGGACCGCAGAACACGGCCTGAAATACCATCTGGCCCGGCAGCTTTCCTGACGTCCACATGCTTGAGTGCTCTCCGAACTTCATCCTCCGAGACAGAGATCACGTGGTTGTTGCTGCGCTGAGTAATTCCCTCTGACGCGCCACTTGGCGGAGTCGCGTTGCCGTGGTTACAGTCAAAGCGAGCGTAGAAAGAGTTTAACTCATTCACAAGCGACAGATCAGCGCTCACCTCTGCAGAGGATTTAGATCCAAAAGAGCAGATGGACCTCAGACCTTGCCACATGCGCCGGGAGTCGTTGAGTTGGAAATGAGACTCCACTCGGTCTTTATAACGGAGTTTTGCGGCTTTAACTGCACGCCACAGAGCATAGCAGGACGATCTGTATTCAGTCATATTCCCCGTTAGGAGACCGGCGTTGTAGGCGGCAGTGCGTGTGTTCACTGCAGTGCAGATTGAATTGTCCACCCACGGTTTCTGATTTGAGAAGGACGTTATTGTTATTGTTTGCATGGCTTGCTCTGTAAGCGTGTTGATGAAGCAAAGCGCCACATCTGTGAACTCGCTTACGTCAGCTGAACTCGCTCGGAACATGTCCCAATCCACATCATCCAGAGCTGCCTGTAGCGTGGTCTCTGAATGGGGCGACCAGTGCTTAACTTCCCGCCTCACCGGGGGTTCCTGAACGAGCCTTTGTCTGTATTCAGGTGTGAGGAAAATGGCGGCATGATCCGATTTGCCAAAGGCTGGTAGTGACCGCGCTTTATAGGCGTTCTTAAACGGAGAGTAGCAATGATGCAGTGTGTTTGCTCCACGTGTAGGACAGGAGACGTGCTGGTGAAAGTTTGGCAAGACTTTCTTTAGGTTTGCTTTGTTAAAATCGCCCGCGACAATGTACGCCGCGTCGGGGTGTTTGTTTATGATGCCGCTGGCAACATCATGAAGGCCAGATAAAGCCAGCGCTGTGTCTGCCTGTGGTGGAATGTAAACAGCAGTCGCAACGACCGCAGAAAACTCCCTCGGCAGATAGAATGGGCGGCAAAGGATTGTTAAACGTTCCAGATGAGGCGAGCAGGACCGCGAGAGAATGGTGATGTTCCTGGGGTCGCACCATTTCTTGTTGACCATGAAGCATACTCCACCGCCTTTGGATTTACCGGCCTCGGCTGTTCTGTCCATCTGAAAAACAGAGAAGTTCTCCGACGGCGTCACAGCTGTGTCCGGGACCGCGGGCGTGAGCCATGTTTCGGACAAACAAAAGATGTTACAGTCTCTCATGTCCCGTTGAAAATTTATCTTGGCTCTAAGATCGTCCATCTTATTCTCCAAGGATTGAACATTTGCTAGAAGAATGCTCGGGAGAGGAGGGCTGAATGCCCTTTTCCTCAGTCTGTTGCGTATCCCAGTGCGTTTCCCACGGTGTTTCTTGATTCTTCGCCGTCGACTCTGGCCATTGTTCAACTCGGCGTTCCGAGGAATCTCAGATGGCCACAGAGGATCGGCGAAAGTGTCCTGAAACAGTCCAGTGTAGAGGTAACCAATGTCCAAAAGAGTTTTGCTGTCATAGCAGATCAATGCAGATGATAAGTTTGTAAAAATTGAGAGTAAAAGAAAGTAAAATAGTAAATAAAAGCACAGTCTTCGCGGAGCGACCTGAACGGCGACCGAACCCGGCGGCGCCATTTTGTTTCTACATTTATTAATGAACCATTTTAAACTTTTTTTAAAATGTTGTTAGCTTATGCTAAATGGCTGGCTAACTAGCTAGCTGATGCTAATGTGAGGCAGTTTTTAAATATGAAGTCCAAATATTTTTATTCAACCACCAGATTACATTTGATGGAAAAACAAAGAATGTGATGTTCACAACAGCAATGTGTGACAGCAATGTGTGATGGTAACAACAGCAATTATGATAGTGGGAATATATATATATATAAAAATAAATAATATATTTATATATATTATATATAAAATAATATATAATATATATAAAATATATATATATATAAAATATATTTCCATTATATATATATATATATATATATATATATATATATATATATATATATATATATATATGGAAAATATATTTTCCTTAAATAACAAGTACTCCCTAACTACAGGCCTTGCTCTTCTCATATCATATACAACTGTGATGTTCTGCAAAACAACAAGCTTTAAAACACTTTTTTTCTTACTGTTAAAAATTATATCACTTAACGTGAAATCCGTTTTCTCTCAGGTACTTCACCAGTGTAAGCTTTGCGGTGAAAATTTCTACATCACTCTGGTCAACGTAGTCCATAGCAACAACAAAAACGTATCTTGATTTCATCTAGTGGAAAAACAGTATGGGGGCATTTTACCCCATGGGGACGTTTTCCCCCACTCTACCCTAATATATTCAGTGTGGCCACTGTAAACCCTACATATTTGCATTACACTCTTGTAGGGCAGACTTCTAGTTGGCGAAATGCAGTTTGTGTAAATACCTGCACAACGATAGCATTTTAGCATGATTACCTGCGTGAGGGTCGAGGAGAGTAATAGGAGATTAATTATGGGACTTCAGCACACGGCTGGTTCAGCGAGCGTGCCGTAGCATCTGTTGCTGAGAAGAGCTAATCTAGAATGAGGGTGGATTTGGTAGAGAGGTTTGCTCTCATCTGTCACTTTGCCATTTCCAAGAGCTGGAGCAAGTTTAGAAACCGCTGTGCTTTGTTGACGGTTCTTGGAATTAGACAGCAACCAGAGGTCACAATTTGCCTAATGCTCCAAAACAGGAGTTAGGAAAAGCCAGATCTATTAACCTAAAACCAAAACCAATATGGCCCAAAGCTGCTATAGTTTTGTCAAAGTGAGATTTAGCTGGAATTGTCTCTGCTGTCTGAGCTTTCAAAGAACTCAATCACATGGAATAACAGAGACAGAACAAACTGCTAGATATTCCTGTTTACCATGAAAATATTTGCCTTTTCTCCAGATCTGATGTCTGAGGGATTGTGGTAAACCAACATCATTGCAGCTTTCTTTAACCTATGAGCTCATGCAATCACTGATATGATCACTAAAACCTTTATTTTGATTTTCTATTGTGCTAATTTATTTAAATACAAAAGCCACATGTAGATGCATTTCTTTAATTCTCTCACTTCTGGCAATATGGATCAACAACTTTGATGACATCACTCTGCACTTCAGCTTCTCATCAGATTTTCTGTCCAATCAAATGCTTTCTAGAATCTGAAGTGTGAATAAAGTATGGTTTCACGTTAGTGTCACGCGCACTGCCGTAGCGCATACGCACAGTCTGCTCTGCTCATATCGGACCCATTTGAATTCTGCACAGAATGCTAAATTGCAAAGCGATATGGAGGAGATTATGATGAGAAATGTTTAGAGATTAGAAGGAAACTACAGCTTTACCGAGCTGAAAGGATGTAGACAAACTGTGATATAAAAAAAAATGCTATTGGCTGTTTGAAAAAAGGGGAGGAGCTGTTCAATATGTCCCACTGTCTTCCTGTTTCAGGGGAAATTACATCAACACATTGAATAATACTACACGTTTCAAGGCACTTTAGTGGGCCTTTAAATGCTGTAAAGAGATGCTGGTCACATGACAACTGTTAACTAAACATAGGACTTAATGAAAGATACTGCTTTCACCCATTGCTGAGTTTGTTGTGTGTATGTTTGTAATTACACATTGGTGATTAAAGAAGTTGCAATTTAGCACATTTAAAGTATATTAACTTTAAATGTAATATCAAATAACACACTAAAGTTAAACTGTAAACAGTAAAAAAATAAAAAAATAAATAAAAACTTACATTTGAATAGAAAATATGAGTACTTGTGAAAAAAATTGAGTTTAGTATGTTAAACACATCAAAATAAGTGTACTTCTTTAAAGCTTGACAAAAGATCATTCAAATATATATATATATATATATATATATATATATATATATATATATATATATATATATATATATATATATATATATAAAATGTACTTTACATTTAAAACTTAATTTGGCGTTACAAAAGTGCACACATAAAGTTCACATAAGTGAGCGTATTTTTTTTTTTTTTTTAAGTACACTTACTTGGACTTTTTCATTGATATTTGATTTAATATTATCTGCAAGAAATGTATACAGTTTTATAAATATACTTTTACGATTTGAAGTACACTACAGGTACACATCCAAAACAAATAATCACACTTTTTCACCAGGGCATCCTAGTTCATTTATTTATTTATTTTAAATATTAAAAAGTTAAAAAAATAATAATAAAAAAAATAATAATAAAAAAAATAATAATAATAATAATTTAAAAGAGCAAACAAAAAGATCAGGTTCATAAATTTAGTTTGCTCTGACTGCAATGTTTTCTAAAATGGAAAGGCAATTCCTTCGACGTACAGTCTTCCAGCTTCTGACGATCCCAGTAAAATGTATGTTTTTCCGATCGCACTCTGTGAAAAACATACACTAGAGAAAATGAATGCCTTCCTATGTGGCATACAACAAAATGATTACACATTTCAGAGCAATCTGCTGGTCCTGTGGTCCTAATCACTCTGTCGATAGCCCTTCCAGTGTGCAGGTGTGCTGTTACAGATGGTTTTATGAAGATCCATTAAAAATAATTTAGCTCATCGCTGGGCCCAGGAGGGGCTCATTGGCTGAGACTAGCACTTCCAGAGAGGCACTGCCCCTTCCCCAGCAACACTGTGAGCCATTGCCATGGGAACACAGGAGTCGGCCACCTGATAAAATCTCGGCAGAAGTGCAAGGAGGTTTTGTATATATATATATATATATATATATATATATATATATATATATATATATATATATATATATATATATATATATAATGCTAAATGTATAGGCTAATCCATTAACTATATGGACAATCAAGTGATATGCAACAGTGGCATTGTAACATTGATTACAGTATGACAGTGACATTATTTACATGCTCTGTGGGATGTTTGATTGGTTGAGGTCACATCATGTGGCTAACACTGTGTGATAGCCTATGTGAAAAAAAAAAAAAAAAAAAAAAAAAAAAAAATTCTCATTCAAAATATAGAATGTATATAAATAAAGATTTTCAAATTGAATATGTCATTCATTAAGATCCAATGTGTGATTTAAGTATTTTTGAGAAGTCTATATTTTAAATGTATTAAATTGCAATTCATTAAATTAAATAATAAAAAATGTAAATACATGACACACAAGTTTCAATAGAAATTACATAATATTTTAGTTTACCATAAATGCTTGTCAGTACATTCAGCAGTGCACTTTAACTATATTTCAAAGACAACAGAATTATGAAATTATTGAAAATTTTTGAAAATGACCTTTAATGTAGTGTGTAACAGTTCTAAGTGAATGAAAACATCCTGCAAAGCTTTAAATCTGAAAGTGCACCGTATATAAAGTTATTGGGTCTCATTCACTAAGCATGCGTACACACAAATTTGTGCGTGAAATTTTTAACGAACGATTCAAATCGAATCGTGCAAATGATTTTTAAAACAAATCACAATTTACCAAAGATTTCATAATAATTTTTTCGTTCTAAATTTACAAAAACTATAGGAACAACTGAAAGCACACATATGCAAAAAGAACTTACTATGTATGGCTTTATAATCATGTTAAAGGGGTACTTCAGTACTGAGAACATGAATGTGTATTTAAACTGGGTAATTTATGTGAAATTATTTTTGCATTTGGTGCCTTCTAGACTGAGAAAAGACAGAAAATCTATTTTGGCTCATGTGGATGAAAGACAACAACTCCCAGAATGCACTTGCTTCGCTGCCCTACGAGGCCACTCCCAAAGCCACGGCTACTGGTTATCACTGGCCCACCACGGCACCGCCCCTACCGTTGTTTTCATTTTCATAATAATACAATCATTTAGTTCAGTTAGAGAACAGACACTACAATTAAAAACTGAACGTGTCTTTAATATAATGTGAGTGAGCCGAGCGAGTGTCACGGCACAAACGCAGCAGGAGTCAGATTGACATTCATCACGTGAGTGTAGAGCTGAGGTAAGCGCGGGCGCGGCATACATTCATGGCACGTATTCAGTCTGGCACGTTTCCAGATCATGTCTATGGAAGCTTAACTTTTATAAGAATTCATTTGAAAAGTTGAAACACTCACTTTGCTCCGCACCACTTCGTTTACATGAATGCCTGCAGCTGCCCGAGCCGAGTGCTGTGAGATCAGTCCCACCCCTATGGGGGGTTGATAACATGCGGAACTAGCTCCTTCTACTGGTTTGTAGTCTTTAGCCTCTGGCCAAAAAATCCCCCGATGACGCAAAATGACGATATTTGCGTCATCGGAGGCTTTTTTCCAGAAATAAAATACATAAATCTCTCGTCTCAGGGGGATATGAGGGGGGTGTCACGGACTCAGCCACGCCCTCTGCACCAGACTCCCACGCTCCGCCCACTCGTTCCCAATCACCTGAATACTGAGCACCCGCACCTGTTTCCCATCACTGAAACCCTTTATCACCAGCCCTCACCCCACACTCTGTGCATCCAAAGCTTCCTCGAAACTCAACTTCTGGGTTTCCCCGAGATTCCTAGCTTCCAAGATTCCATGCATCCAAGCTCCTTCAAGATATCCTCCGTGTTCACCACTCCAGTTAAGCCTCTCACCTTTCCCTGTGTTTAAACCTGTTCACCAGTTCACTGTTTCGCATCCTGACTTCAATAAAACACGATCATTCAAATATACTATCGGGTTTCTACTGATACAAAGCTTAATGCTAATCGCTGAAGTATCCCTTTAAGAAGTTATATTTCATCCTAAAATGACTATAATTACATTGAAGTATATTGTATTAATTGTATTATATAATCCATATATTTAAATTATGTTGATAATTTATGTTGATAATCATTTCATTATGCTTATATAATGAAATTATTAAATAATACAATTTAATTTGATATTTAATACATTCGATCATATACAGTTAAAGAGTAGGAAAAGCTGCATTATAGCTTCAGCTGGAAGGTTTCTCTGAATAACGCAGATATGCGCTTATGCACAGCTGGCTAATGAGAGCTCTGTAATCTGGGTCTTTATAAAAGGTGTTTATTGTGAGAGCTGGTGAGAATGGCACAATTGGCATTGCTCGAGGATCCAGGCGAGAGCACATCTGTAAACAGCGGCAAGTTTGACGAGAGTGACAAAAGGCTGTGGAAAGCGTGTGCGGAAAGACCCTATATGGAGATGGTTTGGGTGTTTTATGTAAATGACTAACCTCGTGCACGCAGCCGCTCATTTAGTATACTCCAAATTCACTAACATCAGAACGAGGTTAAGAACAAATTCATGTGCGTACAAACGTTTTGTGAATCAGGCAGATGTTTTTCGTGAGAAGTTCTCCTGTGCGTACAAATGCAAAAGAATTAACGCAATTATTAGTGAATGAGACCCATTGTCTCTCAAAAGTAAGAGTCGACTCTGAGTCAATTAAACAAATTGTTTTTTAGCATAAACATTAGCATATTGCCCATCCACTTATTGCGCACAGACACCAGGGAAACCTTGAACCCCCTCAAACACTGCAGCTGATTCCTGTGGATACCGGATAGCATCATGTCGAGAAGACCCTGTACTCTACAATGTGCTTATTGTGTTTCATATTGTGTAGGTATCTGGCTAACAGGCTAACTCACGTTATTACTGTCTTTCTGAAATACTACTGTAAATCAGCTGTGGGCTGCAGTATTACCTAAAACTGTGTCTATTAATGCAGATTGTAATTCTTACTACTTTGACTAAAGATAAAGGATGGCGCAAGATTTGTTTTACAAACTTTAATGTTCCATCAGTCATTCACATTAGTGCTCGGCTATACACACACACACACACACACACACACACACACACACACACACACACACACACACACACACACACAGGTTTGATGATGGACGCACACTTGTTAATGCTGATGGTGAGGAAATACAGTTGAAACATCTCAATGAACCAGTTCTTCCGGTGTTTCCTCATCGATTCGGACTCGCGCTGGGATTGGTATAAAATAGAAGTCATTGTTACTGTCTTTACAGTGTGTACAAATGCTGAGCTTTAGGAAACTCCGGACGGCGCTGGAGTTCAGTTAAGGTAATGGGCGTTTGTTTCCAAAATATGCGCTGTACGCGGTAGACCAATCACAACAGACTGGGCCATCTGACCAATCAGAGTAGGTAGGCTCACTGAGAGGAGGGATTTAGAGAGACTGATTCAACCGTCTAGTGGTTTGAGAATCATTGAACATTGTGGTGATGTGCAATGTACATTATGAGAAAATGAAACCGTTGATGTTATAATTTTTGACCTTTGATGCATGTAAACCTGTTTTTGGAGACAGAAAACTAAATTAGCAAATTTTAAAATAGCATAATGGGGCACTTTAAAGGATTAGCTCACTTCAGAATGAAAATTTCCTGATAATTTACTCACCCCAATGTAATCCAAGATGTTCATGTCTTTCTTTCTTCAGTTTAAGGTTTTTGAGGAAAACATTCTGCAGTTTCAATGCAGTTTCAAAGGGTTCGACACAATCCCTTATCTAGCGAAATCTGTCATTTAGAAGAGGAAAAAAATTATTATACGTAGTCACGTTGGAAAAGTCACACGTGATGCAGGTGGAAGTACCGCCCCAGTGTTTACACAGCGAACATGAAAAGACTAAGTCAAACGGCCTTTACAAAAAAAAAGGTAAAACAATGGCTGCATCTGAAAACCTAGGCAGCTGACATGCCTCACTGCTGTATCAGGCAATGACAGGCGCACAAAGGCACCTCACAAAATGATTTCAGACACACTTCTGTGGCAGCGTAACAGTTTAATGATCTACAGCTAAATAGTTGACCTTTGTTTGGTAACTAAGCAAATATTTAATTATTACAGTAAGAATTTCTCGCTAGAAATGACATCAGAAGTGAAAAACATACATTTACACACAAACTGACCAGCAACCGCAACTTTCAGACGCCATCTTTTTCTCAACTGTCACTGAATGGAATGCATAAGATTGTGGGATATCAAAGGCAGCGAAGGATACATCTATGCTGCATTCAGATGAAGGTATCTCAGGAGGAAGGAAGTAAAGCTAACATTGGTTTCGGATGTACCTTGATGCCTTCCTACCTTGAAATGTGTCCTCCAAAGGCAGCATTTTCCAGTTTTCGGATGCAGCCATCGACAGCGAAGTTGGACGATTTTGAAGTTGGAGGAGAAAATGAGAGAGTTTTTTGCGCTACCCTACCTTTTTGAACCAGAGTACACAGACGAACGTCACATCAAGCCACGCATAAACTTTTCAACATGATTTTTCATGTTTAGAAGATGACTGAACCTTTAAATTAATTAAAAGGAATTAAAAGTGATATACACTAACCTAAAGGATTATTAGGAACACCTGTTCAATTTCTCATTAATGCAATTATCTAATCAACCAATCACATGGCAGTTGCTTCAATGCATTTAGGGGTGTGGTCCTGGTCAAGACAATCTCCTGAACTCCAAACTGAATGTCAGAATGGGAAGGAAAGGTGATTTAAGCAATTTTGAGCGTGGCATGGTTGTTGGTGCCAGACGGCCAGTCTGAGTATTTCACAATCTGCTCAGTTACTGGGATTTTCACACACAACCATTTCTAGGGTTTACAAAGAGTGGTGTGAAAAGGGAAAAACATCCAGTATGCGGCAGTCCTGTTGGCGAAAATGCCTTGTGGATGCTAGAGGTCAGAGGAGAATGGGCTGACTGTTTCAAGCTGATAGAAGAGCAACTTTGACTGAAATAACCACTCGTTACAACCGAGGTATGCAGCAAAGCATATGTGAAGCCACAACACGCACAACCTTGAGGCGGATGGGCTACAACAGCAGAAGACCCCACCGGGAACCACTCATCTCCACTACAAATAGTAAAAAGAGGCTACAATTTGCACCAAAAAGCTCACCAAAATTGTTGAAGACTGGAAAAATGTTGCCTGGTCTGATGAGTCTCTATTTCTGTTGAGACATTCAGATGGTAGAGTCAGAATTTGGCGTAAACAGAATGAGAACATGAATCCATCATGCCTTGTTACCACTGTGCAGGCTGGTGGTGGTGGTGTAATGGTGTGGGGGATGTTTTCTTGGCACACTTTAGGCCCCTTAATGGCAATTGGGCATGGTTTAAATGCCACGGCCTACCTGAGCATTGTTTCTGACCATGTCCATCCCTTTATGACCACCATGTACCCATTCTCTGATGGCTACTTCCAGCAGGATAATGCACCATGTCACAAAGCTCGAATAATTTCAAATTGGTTTCTTGAACATGACAATGAGTTCACCGTACTAAAATGGCCCCCACCGTCACCAGATCTCAACCCAATAGAGCATCTTTTGGGCGAAAGGGGGTCAAACACAGTATTAGTATGGTGTTCCTAATAATCCTTTAGGTGAGTGTACGTGTTGCAGTCTCAGCCCGATCTCATGAAAGTGCGCATCAATAGCACAAAAGTTTTGCTTGCATATGATACACAGTTTTCACGTGCATATGATACGCACTTTCGTGGCATGTAATACGCACAAGCCCACACCTCTAATCCTACCCAAAGGGTTAACAGTGCGTATCATATGCGCACGAAAAGTAATTTCTGCGTATAAATAGCACGACAAATACAATACGTTCTATAGATGCACAGGACTATGAGATTGTGTTGTGCAATCCACATTACCTAATGTTACAGCTCACCAGGTATTAGGGCGGATTGTAACAACATGCTGTAACTCTTTCCATTTGACATTAATTCACACACTTTAGGAAAGAGTTGTAGACTTCGAAACAACTAATTTGTATGTTTGAGATAAATAGTGAAATGGGTTTCTTGAATCAAAAAAACTTACATCCATCCCTGGCCTAGTCTGCCCTATTGGGTGTTTTGCTAGTAGGTGAATGATTCTTTCTCCGGATAGCGCTATTCTCCTATTAAAATGTGCTCCGTTATACTGCTTTTAAATTGACCATTTGACCTGGCTGTAGGTGTGTGTCTGTGATAAATAAAGGTTAATTGTAAAAGTTAATCTTTGCGGCTTTCCAAAGAAATGACGTTTAGGGGCGATCCAAGCTTTATAATGACCCACCACCTCACACGGATCCATAGCCTGCAGGCAGTACTCAGCACTAGTAATCTCCATTTAAAATTCTGTTCACATGATGTGTCATCTTATTAGTATAAGGTGGATTATCACAGTGGAGAGCAGTGCATAGGACAAGAATGAGTCTGTGGAGAATATTGAGTGAAGCAGAATTGATTAACCTGCTATGCTAACCATCAAAACAACATAACCCGCTACAGGCGGAGACATATGTCAGTCAATAAAAGTCAAATCACACAGCTGTACAGTATCAATCAGGTGCATCATAAATATTCTGATCATCCCGAAACATCTCTTGAATACAGAGTCCGATGTTTAGACCTCATCAAGTCATCATAACCCAGCACGACCTGTCCTCATTGGCTATTCTAAGGCCGTGTAGGTTTTGTTGTTATTTGCCTGGCCTTATTTATTTATACCCCAGGGACAACCCCCAAGTGCCCTTTAAGGCTATGATTTATACAAGACAGACATTGCCCTTGCAAGCCTGGCAGATAGTTTAACAAAATTGAATGAGATCAAATTTAACGCAACCTCCATTGGGGTTGGCCACATTATTTTCAAGTGCTTCATTACAATGGAAGAGAAGGCTGGGTATCTTCATTTGGGACACTGGAGACCTCAATTCATCACATTCAATAAAGAACTGGAGCAGTGCCACAACGCAAGGAGCAACTGTAACAAGTGCAAGCACTCGCTTGCGTATAGATTGCTTTTACTTAAGAAACAATGCAGAAGACTAAACCACAGATGTAAGGAACCGTCTCATTTAAATATGCCTGAGATGGAATGAAAAATGTTTCTTGAGGCTTTTAGTTAACTGAAATACTTTCAAGTAAAGAATTCAAATCCATTCCACGAACAAGTCTCTGATCATCTGTGCACACAAAAATAGCAGGGGCAGGCTAAAATCATTAGTCTCCAACAGGGGTGTGTTTCCTGAAAGCATTGGTAGCCAATTATAGTTGCAAGTTCTGTCTTTGCTAACATAAGCCGCTTTTCCACCTTCAGGCTGAAAGTTTCTAAGAATGGTAAGGAACTGTTCCAGTTATGTTTCCACTTGAGATTGGTTTGGCACGGCACGATTAGAAACCACTCTCGGTAGAATGTGTGTAGTGACATCGCCACTCAGGATTGGTCACTTGTCTTTTGCGTGGCTGCCGGTTTCTCAGTCGCTGACCAAGCGCGCCGTTTGAGCAAAGTTAAAGCAAGTTAATAATAAAAAACTGATTATCCTCCATAATGCGGTTGCTATATCTCATGTCAACTGTAAACTCTTGCATTACCAGGGCAATGGCTGGCGCATTTCTATTACATTCCAAAGAGCTCCACAGTGGGTAATGAAACCATATCCGTACCAGCTAGGCCGGATCAGCACGGAATGAACCAGAAGAATGGTCAAAAATTCCTATAAACACACTCCTTAACATTGTGGAAAGCCTTCTCAGAAGATCTGAAGCTGTTATATCTGCAAAGGGTGGACCAACTCTATGTTAAACCCTACGGATTAAGAATGGGATGTCATTAAAGTTCATGTGCATCAGGGGCGTTTCCTCCAAGGAGGCAAGGAATGCAGTGCCTCCTCAAAAAACTGGATGAGAAAATAATCTATCCAATAATCCAATTTATAATTGGATATGATTGGTTTATGCGATAAATCTCGCCTCTTGATTTCACGGATCGGCCTGAATGAAGATAATTATGTTGTTAATGGAAAGACTAATGAAAAAGCAAGTAAACAACACAGCCATTTAGATATCACCACTTTGTCACGTCAAAATCAAACTTGAAATGACCTGAAAACATGATGACTGTGGGGTTTTAGTGAGAAAACAGCTTGGGGAAATTAAAGGTGCATGTACAAACTTAATTCACATATATATATTATACATTATATAATCTATTGTATAATTCAATGTATATTGAAATATATATATATATATATATATATATATATATATATATATATATATATATATATATATATATATATATATATATATATTAGTTACTGCATTTAGTTATTATTTTGAAATAAATATAAAAATACTAAAAATTAAAAATACAAAAATACTAACTGAAATGTATATTTGGTTTTAATAAATAGAACATAACATAAAGATACAAAATAGAACTGCATTTGGTCTTTTTTTAATGTAATGTTTATTTAACCAGGAAAATGTAGTGTAACAGGGCCATAAATTTACATTTGATGTATATAAAAAAACGTGAGGACTTTGCCTTCTCAATTTAAAACACCACTGCACACCACTGATATGTATGTAAAGGTAGGCGTCCCGAAACTATACATTATATGTATGTATGTATGCATGTATGTATACATTTCTACAATAGTTCTTTCTGGTTCACAAATCTGATTCAATGTTCCGTTCAATATTCTCCCAGTATCAGCACGGGGACCGTTTCACCGTTTGTATCACTCCGCTTATGGCGACTGTCATGGCGGTCAAAGAAAATCCACCATATTTTTAGCCGAGAATGTAGTTATTTAGACCTCAAATATGTGACTCATATACATAGCGCCTATTTTACAATTTGTTTAGACGCTTTTGCAGATGTAGGCTCCAGGCCGCCAACTTCCGTTTGCTCATGTACCATGTTTCATCTCGGCCAGTCCCTCAGGAATTTGCCGCTGACTCTTATGTAGATAGTGGTTAAATATGTTTGTAAGTTTGTAAGTCTGTTTTTGTTTTTTTGTTAATTTATTAATTTCGTACTTTTTATATTATTTATATTTGATGTATAATCCTTGTTCATGGACTGTGATAACTGATTGTTTGTAAATTGAATTCTAAAATGAAAAATAAAATAAAATAAAATAAACCCTTTGAAATGTCAGTGGTTCACCGCTAGGGGGCGATGATCTCCGTGAACACATGAATCATGAGCAGTCTCTGAGAACCATTGAACAACCTGAACTCTGATCATTTTTATACATTTTTAGATGTTTTAATGAGACATTAGTATAATTAAAAGGAAAAATAGTAGTTAATAGTCTCGTATTGGCTTGTTTAGCTGAGCCATCCTTGGAACAAACAAAACAAGCCCGACAATTGATAAAAGAACATATAGACACTTAATATTTAATGTTATTAGATGATTAGTTAATTGCATTTTATTTTCAATAAAGCATTTGCAATAGATTTGTAAAAGGTGTTTTTATGCATGTTTGGCCTGAGTTTTTGTTGCATTTACCTTGTTCTGACCAGCAGGGGAAGCTGTGGAGACGGGTGTCAGATTGATTCGAAGCTTCAGAATCAGAATCAGAATCAGAATCAGAAATGGCTTTATTGCCAAGTGTGCTTGCACACACAAGGAATTTGTCTTGGTGCTGAAGCTTCCAGTGCACATATACAATACAACACAACATGAACACAAATATACAAATATGAAAAATAGTACAAAATAAAATAAAGGTATGTATATATATATATATAAGGTCACAGTTACATTTAAGAATATATTGCACTAGTTTAGAATATATTGCACTAAACAGTCAAAGTATTGCACTTAAAGGCGGCTGGGGGGGGGGTTGGGGTATTCAACTGTTCAAGAGGGAAATGGCCTGTGGGAAGAAACTGTTCCTGTGCCTAGATGTTCTAGTGGCCAGTGATCGGAGGAGTCGCCATCCTGACGGTAACAGTTCAAACAGGAAGTGTCCAGGGTGAGCGGAGTCTGTGATGATTTTACCTGCCCTCTTCCTCACTCTGGAAGGCCTGGAGGGCTGGCAGGGGGGCGCCAATAATCCTCTCTGCAGTCCGGATTGTACGATGTAGTCTCCTGATGTCAGATTTGGTAGCTGAACCAAACCAGACCGTGATGGATGTGCACAAAACAGACTCAATGACAGCCGAGTAGAACTGGATCAGCAGCTCCTGTGGGAGGTTAAACTTCCTCAGCTGACGAAGGAAGTACAGTCTCTGCTGGGCCTTTTTTACAATGGAGTCAATGTGATTGTCCCACTTCAGGTCCTGAGAGATGGTGGTGCCCAGGAACCTGAATGACTCCACTGTGCTGTTCATGATGATGAGTGGGGGCAGAGCAGGGCTGTTCCTCCTGAAGTCCACTATCATCTCCACCGTTTTGAGCGTGTTGAGCTCAAGGTTGTTATAACTGCACCAGACAGCCAGCCGTTCAACCTCCAGTCTGTAAGCAGACTCATCACCGTTTTGGATGAGGCCGATGACGGTGGAAACCAGTCTTTCAAATGACTTCATGACCACAGATGTGAGAGCGACAGGTCTGTAGTCATTAAGTCCAGTGATTTTTGGGTTTTTTGGGGACAGGAATGATGGTGGAGCGTTTGAAGCAACGGGGAACTTCACACTGCTCCAATGATCTATTGAAGATCTGCGTGAAGACTGGGGCCAGTTGGTCAGCGCAGGCTTTCAAACAAGCAGATGAGATGCCGTCTGGGCCTGAAGCTTTCCTTATCTTCTGTCTTTTGAAGATTTTGGTTACCTGCTCCACACAGACCTTAAGCTCAGGTTGGATGGCGGGGGGGAGGAGAGGGGGTGCAGGAGGTGTTGGGGGCGTGTGAAGTGCAGATCAGAGCGGGTGTGAGGTGTGAGATTGGGTTTCTCAAACCTGCAGTAAAATGCATTCAGCTCATCAGCCAGATGTTGATTCTCAGCAGGTCGGGGGGATGGTGGCTTGTAATTGGTGATATTCTTCAGGCCTGACCAGACAGCAGCAGGGTTGTTAGAACAAAACTGGTTTCTCAGCTTTTCAGAGTAGCTTCTTTTAGCAGCTCTGATCTCCTTTGTCAGTCTGTTCCTGGCCTGGTTATACAAGACCCTATCCCCACTTCTGTAAGCATCCTCTTTGGCATGACGAAGCTGTTTGAGTTTCCCAGTAAACCATGGTTTATCATTAGTGAATGTTAAGAATGTCTTGGTAGGAATGCATGTATCCTCACAGAAACTGATGTATGATGTTACAGTATCTGTGAGCTCATCCAGATCAGTGGTAGCAGCTTCAAAGACATTCCAATCAGTGCAATCGAAGCAGGCTTGTAGGTCCCGCTCTGCTTCATTAGTCCATCTTTTTACAGTCTTTATTACAGGTTTAGCTGATTTTCAGTTTCTGCCTGTAGGACGGTATAAGATGAACCACACAGTGATCAGAAAGCCCCAAAGCTGCCCGTGGAACGGAGTGATATGCATTCTTTATTGTGGTGTAGCAGTGGTCAAGAATATTACTGTCTCTGGTGGGACATGTAATGTGCTGTCTGTATTTTGGTAGTTCACGGGAGAGATTTGCTTTGTTAAAATCCCCAAGAATGATTAAAAGAGAGTCTGGATACTTTTGTTCAGTCTCAGCTATTTGTTCAGGCAGCTGTTGTACTGCCGCGCTGACACACGCGTCTGGAGGAATGTAAACATTCACGAGAATAAACGAGGAAAACTCCCACGGTGAATAGAAAGGTTTACAGTTTATGAAGTGGGCCTCTAGGTTAGGAGAGCACATCTTCTTCAGCGTTGTTACATCTGAACACCAACTTTCGTTGATGTAGAAACCCAAACCTCCACCTCTCGTTTTCCCGGTTAGTTCCGTGATGCGATCTGCTCGGAACAGCTGGAAGCCCGGCAGATGTAGCGTGTTGTCCGGTATGGCTTCACTCAGCCAGGTTTCAGTGAAGCACAGTGCAGCAGAGTTGGAAAAATCCTTGTTAATCCGGGTGAGGAGAAGCAGTTCGTCCGTTTTATTAGGAAGAGAGCGGAGATTAGCAAGATGAATACTGGGAAGAGGAGGCGGAGGCGCGCATGAGTTTAACCAGCGCACCGGCTCGCTTCCCGCTTGCGTCTGGCCGCGCGATTTAAAGAAACAGTCGCGACTCCAACGAGGATATCAAACAAAACGTCTGAATAATCAAAAACTGCAGACATATTGTCTGGTGTGTGTTTCCTAATGTCCAGTAGTTCGTGTTTGGTGAAACTGATCGGAAAAGAATGACTAAAAGCAGAACAAACAAACAAAAACAAAACAATAGCTGAAGAGCTCAACACCGAAGCAGCCATCCGCGGCGCCATCTTGTGTAATTCATTGTTCATTGTTAGTTCGTTAACTAATGTTAACTAACGTTGACTTCAACGCATTACGGCACATTTGCATCAACTGTTTCAGTGTTTCGAGAAGGCTTGGATCTGCCCATCACTAATTAAAAGAAGGTACACCGCCATCTTGCTCCGATCAAAGAGACTTCAACGCAAATGATGTCGTAAACACGACTTCTCACCTCATAAATATGAAAATTCCAGCAGGACTTGAATGCACCGTATATACAGGCAGACAAGCATAACAAGGGGGCGTGGTACATGGGAAACACCTGGGGACTAATCAACATGAAAACTAAAAAGAACTACGCGTAGCCTATGATGTACCCTGACGCGCACCTCTCCAAAAATGTAACAACGCGTCGATTCTACGCGGACCGCAAGTGCTGTGATTGGTCCGCCAGAACCCCTCTCAGGGGTATCATGCTCCCTTTGCATGTGTAACTACACGTCAACGCAGACAAGAATGCAGAAGTATAAATGAAAATCGACGAGTAGACAACGGTGTAGAGGCTACGGCGCAGGTCCGACGCAGAAGTATAAATCAGCCTTTAACCGACTGTACTTAGTAGACCGTCCAGGTATCTTTGGAATATTCTTTTCCACATACTACAATTTGGGACATACTAATTCTATTTTCGAATACTAGTTAGTATGGATAGTATGCAAATTGTGACTCAGCAATTAACTGTTAACATTAGTTAAATAATTACCAATGTAATTCCTGACATGAAATAATGAAATTAAATAAAATAGATATTTTTTTTTTTTTTTTTTTACTTTAGGCAACAAAAAAAAAAAAAAAAAAAAAAAAATCAGACTTTTACTCATATTGTATGATATGAAATATGATACAGTTTTATAGGTTTAAGTGCATTAGTTAACAAACTAACAATGAACAATACTATAGCATTTATTAATCTTAGTTCATTTTAATCTCAACATGAACTAATACATTTTTAAGATCAAAAGTTGTATCTGCTAACATTAGTTAATGCATGATAAATTAACATGATGAACATTTTACATGAAGAAAGGTTAGTTAATGCAATAATAATGGTAACAAATGAGACCTTACTGTAAATTATTACTGGTTTTTCTAGTATACTTGGTTCCTGGGAGTTGATTTAGATTTCAACTGTGGGTTAGCTTTAAAGGTTTTTCACAAAATATTTCAATTTTCACGGCTAAACTAAGCTTAGTTGAAGCGCTGTGGCAGTCTAGGTTGAAAACCCAGAGGAGTGTGATGAAGCAACTGGTCTGACCACATGTGTCCCTCAAAGAGAAGCCATCTTGTTCCTGAGCCAGATGTGACTGTTATGTCGAGTCTGGGACACACTGTTTCTTTGTAAAACCTTTCTTGTTCTTTTTTAAAAAGGCTTTTCTTTTTTGTTACCTCACCTCTACGTAACCTCACCTTTTTCTTTTAGTATTTTTCAAAGTAAAGCTCTCTCTTTGTTTTCTCTCTTTTATCGTGTCCTATTAGCTAGCTCTCTAGCTAACTTGCGCTCCCCTCAATCTAATATCACAGGCAGATGCTTGGGAGCCCCAAGAGAGTTTCTGTAAAATAAAAGCCTTAATGAATCGGCCCGACTGCTTCCATGCTTAGCACCAACTACATCTGTAATCTCTCTCACTGACTCTAACGGGTAACACTTATTATACACAGGATAAAAAAGGCTAAATTATTTCATACCACTATGTTTATGAGAGCAATTCTATTATAAGGTTCCGAAGCAACAATTCAGCCTCAACATGCCTCCTACAAAAGGAAGCTAAATGAAAAAGCTGTTTGTATAAAACACTGTGACTGAAAATGTAGACAGTTCAATTGTTTAAAACCCACCATCGTGTTGCTTGATTTATTTTTATTTTGTTCCTCCCTGTGGAAACAAACTATTGTCCACAAAATGATACATTCCTAGTGATCAATGCCTGTCCAAGTCAGTTTTCCTAATTTTATTAAAACCAGATTGGTCAGGATTTGAACCCACATTCTAAAAGACAATTCAGAGAACATATTACCATAACTTAAATACTGGTTTCAAGTTAAAAATTATAATTAATTGATGGAATAAAACCGTTTAATTTGCAAACATACAAAGTTCTGTCAGGAAACTCTAGATGGCGCAGGCTGATAGGCCCTGATCAATGATCAAAGACGCGAACAAAGAGAATCGCCCACGCCCGCAAGATATTTGGCATGCTAAATATCTGGACCTGTCGGGCGATTCAAAATCCTGCTGTGTGAAATGTGTTCTGACTGAAAAATACATCGGCGATGACCTACAGCCAATGAGAAAGCAAGATACAGGGCAGCGGGAGGTTCAGGGAGGAGCTATAGACCAGAATATCAGTATTTTAATAGATATATTTACAATTCTATCAAACAGAAACAAAGCACAAACATTTGCACGTCCAGCCGCAGCAGCAGCACATTGCAAAATTATTTATTTACCTCCAACTCTCTTTGCAGAACACAATCCTTGCTCCCTGTGTCTCCTCAACCATTTCCTCATCCATAATCTTTTTTTCTTTTTCTCTGCAAATCAGCGCACAGACAAAGCAAACTTTCTGCAGTTTATCATTTTTAATAACAATTCCACGTCTCGTGTGAGAGTTCCGGTCTGACGCACAATGACCTTGCTACTAAACCTTCAAATGCTGGTCAGCATTTTCTGTAGCAGTTGTAGCGCATTTTCAGAAACCCTCCACCATCCCCAGCTCCACTTGTATAGATCTGCTACAGGCATGTTCGGTATATTGTAAAGCAGCAGCATGTCTTACTTACTTACAGCAGCGTGTAGTTATGTATTGGTGGCAAGTCTCGTACTTGCTCTAAAGCAGCAATAACCAACAGCAATAACACCAGCAGCAGCAGTAGCGTATCTATTCCATCAAGACCAAACATATCAATATTGTCATATCCATTACCATGCCAAACACTGAGTTGTCATGACAGAAATAATTTTAATTAAAATAATAATTTTAATCATTACATCAAATACAACATTCTGTCATGAAACTCTAGATGGCACAGGCTGATAGGTCCTTAACTCTATTTGTTAGCAGTCACATAGTTTTCTACATAGCACAGCTGATTTGTTGCTGTTGCAATGTCTTAGAATGTATTGGCAGTAGCAAGTCTCTGTAGGTTCTCTTGAACGTTGTGTGGTTACCATTGTGCTGAAGAGAAGAGCTCATGTTTAGGTTGTGTTTGTCTACTTGAAGGTATAAACATTGACCATATATGCAATTAACATAAAAATCTGTCTTTTATGCTACAACTTTAGTTCTGTAACTCAGTTGAAAATAAAAATTCATTAGAAAAATAAATTGAAAATAATTTCATTAGTTGTCATAACATTTGTTTTGAGAGTGTATGTCACATTTCCTAAACAGTACAAGGCTATTCAGCCATCCATACCTACAAAATAGTTTTTAAGTATTGGTTTAAATTTAAAGGGTACATAACACACACAGTTTCTGCCAATTTCATGTTAATCTTGAGTACCTATAGAGTAGTACTGCATCCTTCATATCTCCAAAGATTCTATAGTTTTATAATATTTATAAAAGACAGATACGCTGTACCGATCCTTTCCGAAAACAGCCGAGCTTGTGCAGTGGGCGGAGCTAAAGAGTCACAAGCACACACAATACATTGTTGCATTATCCCTGGAAAACGTTCAATTCATTTAACATTCGTGTTGTTTAGACTATATGCACTTACGTGCACCGACTGCCAACAAAACATAGACTTTTGATGCAGTTTCACTCACTGCCTGTGATTTCAACTCATAACTGAGAACAAACAAACACACTTGCACAACTCCATTGCTGCTCCAGAAAAACAAACTGCTTTCCTTAATGCTGGGTTATTTGGGAAGCTGAACAAGGTTATCTTTCCCTCAAAACACACTTCTTTAGTGACATTGTTGATTTTGTGGTCTAACAACAAAATGACAGCGCTGCTGACGGCTCCCATAAACCCGGACAAAGCTCGTTGATGGGTGTACTCTTGCACCGCTCTGGTTGATGTGTGCATGCACTCATCGGGAAAAGTGCCCATACAAGCAATTCTGCCCTTTATGAAGCATGAGAATCCAACTCTTTAACAGTGTAAATAAGTCAGAATGCATGAAAGAGCCCCCCCCGCTCTTTAAATTATTTAAGGCTTTTTCACAGACAGGGCTTAGATTAAGCCTTAGTTCAATTAGGACAATTAGTAGCTTTTTGCCTTAGAAAAAAATCATTACTGGTGTGCATCTTGAGACAAAATAATGGCAATGACATATTTTAAGATGTCAGTGCAAGTTGTTTTCAGTTAAAACCGCTCAAACATACATTTTTATCTTGGGCTAGGCTTAAACCTTGTCTGTGTATCTGGGGGTAAATGTTTAAGTATTTTTTTTATTTTTATTATTATTATTTTTTTATGGTTATCGTCATCCTATAGGATAATATAAGGCAAAAAATTTAGCTACTGATGGATATAAATCAATGCATAATGCCCCCGATCAGAGGAATTCTTGTTATTATTATTTTAAAATGGTGTTTAGTCTGTCAATCAAAGATCCACTAAGACTTTAAATTTATTTCTGAAAAAGAAACACAATTATCTGATTATTTAGTTATGCAGTATAAGTCAAAGAACCTATGAAATGAGCATTGTTATTTAACAGCTAATTACTTAGATGCTGAGTTGGTAATTCTGCAAGGATCATGGCTCGATCCTTGAGCGTTTTGCTCTTTGCCCCATGTGAGGAAGCAATCACAAACTAATTAGCAATTAATGTGTATCCTTACTGTCCTCTAGCCCAATGAGGGGTGGCTTTCACAGGAGAAGACAACTACGTTCCCTATTATAAATTACCATCATGTTGATTGATGTGTTCGCAGAAGTTTTGTCATTGATGGTTGTTTTTCTTTTCTTTTTTTTTTTTTTTTTTTCCTTTTTGTTTATTTCATTATGCACAGTTATGGGTTTAATGGAAGTTTGGAGGAACAGGTGATGGGGCTAATTAGTCATTAGTAAAGAGTCTCAGGTCCCAAATGACAAGTGCATGCTTTACAAGGTCATAATTTGATTAAAGTGCCTGCGAGTGATAGGAGAGACAACCACAGCATGATTAACTTGTCTCTGGGTGAGATGTGGACCGGGCGCAGGGTAACTTCATGATGTGTGTTGATACACATGTGCCTATCTGCATATAGCCCTTTAGAGGTGACTAAATTACTTCACCACAAATTACAGGCAAATTCAGTAGTTGTAAAGTGTAATAGAAAAGAAAAAAAAGAAATTCTGCCATCATTTATTCATTATAAAGTAATTCCAGAATCATATGGGACTCGGGCAGAAATCATATTCATGGATGAGCAAATGTATTAATGATTTATTAATGTTACTGTAGTATGAAGCAGGATGGGGCTGAAAGCTGTTGGAGCGGAACGAGGCCATTGGAGCGATTGCAATAGCTGTGTTGAGCTATATAACAACAATTAGTTTTCTGTCGATGAATGTGTAACAAAGCTGAAATGCCAAAACAAATCACAAATGTAGTCTCCACCCATTTCCGTTTGCCAAAGTGGAAAAGGAAATTAGGTAATCGCATAAAAGGAGAAATTTAAACAGAAACCGGGAGGAGTTAATTGAAGAGATGAGTTACATAAAGCCTCAAATCCATGTGCGCTGAAAACCCAAAATAAGTCAGCGTCAAATGGGAGAACTGTTGCTGTGTGGTGTTAACTGAACGAAATAGAAAAGAAAGGTGAAGGTGAACGTATTTCTACTTACCTGGGCGGCGATGGCGATATTCCTCAGTTGCTGGAGTGGAACGCTGGGCCATTGCTGGAGTGGACGCGGGAGTGCAGTTCCGACACTCATACTCCCAAGTTAAGATGTTTCCAGCGCAGAGCGTTTTATTCAAGCTGGATTGACGATCGCCTGAAGTCTGTTTCGGTTTCGCCAACAAAGTCTCACCGTTGCTGAAGTTTTCGGCGTCCCTGCATGCAAGCCGGCTGGTCTGTTCCCCGCACACACTCATACACAATTTCCCCTTTGCACTTTCCACACTTTCCATTACTCAAACTAAGACGTGTGTAATGTACTCTATATATATATATATATATATATATATATATATATATATATATATATATATATATATATATATATATATATATATATATATATTTTTGTTATTCATCATATTTATTTATTTATTTATTTTTTTCTTTGACTACAGTTTGTTTCGCCATTTATTTTCTTTACCTCAACATTTTGACTGGCTTATTTTGTTTGTGGGAAAATCATGAATCTGTGACTTTTGAAACAAAAATGTTTGAATTCAGTTTGTTATTATGTTTGTGTTTCTCAACTAGAATTGAGAGTGGATTGTGGTTGTTAATTTTTTTTTTTTGTGTTTTTTTTTTTTTTTTTTTTTTTTTTTTTAAATGTATTTATCAGGCTGTCACCGTTACAAATGTATCCAAACAGTTGCTAATAAAACGCATAGGGCCAGATTTAGTAACCGCTTGCGCTAGCATAAACCCTCTTTTGGCATTAAAAAAACTACTTCAGGATTTACAGGAAGACACGCAGTGATGAATTAGTGCTGAAAAGGTGTGGACAGAGTTATTTTTGCAGCTAACTTTATTGCATATGCATTTGTAGGAGTTTCCCTTTCAGGTGCAAAATTAATGGGAGGAGAGTATTTAAATGAATCAAGCGAGGTGACTTACTAAGGTTTGTACTCGTCAATTTACTGGTGTTTTGTGCCATTATTTACCGGCCCAAAAAAAGAGCGTCTTAAACCAGACGCTAACAGGTAGATTGCGCTGGTCATTATGGAAATGATCTGGCTGCATCGGTGTTCATTAATTTGCACATCGTCAGTAGATCAGACTATCCACAGAACTATCCACTCCCATCAGCTCTTTTATGGAATTGTGCGCTCGCTAATTTGCCCTGTTTAGTAAATCTGGCCCATAATGTATTAAAGCGTCTTTGGTGTTTCCATGGTTTCTACAAAATAAAATCGAGGGTACGCAGGTATGATGTCATTGATAGACGATGTACGGATACGATCCATGTCCTGGTTAAAATTGTTCAAATCAAAGACATCTCTGTTAAGCCTGCTGCAGTAGTCAGTGTTGATGGTGTTACCAGTGTTCAGCTGCAACACCCACAGTCATTTTTTTTGTTTTGTTTTTTTGTTTGTTTTTTAATAGTTAAAAATCATTTAGTTCAGTTAGAGAAGAGACACTAAAATTAAAAGCTGAACGTGTCTGCTTAATAAAGCCTGAGCCAAATGAGAGTTGCAGCACAGACCAGCAGCAGAAGTCATTTATCACAAGAGTGAGGAGCTGACTGATAAGTCGACTGCAAAAGATTTGGTTTCAAAGCGATATGTAAAAGTGCCTATTGTGTTTTTCAGACCAGTCCCCACGGTTCGGCACACGTGATTTTGTGGATTAACTGCTAAGTTTAACCATCATAAAGTGAAAGTTTATCATTTGGACATGTTTTGAACTAAAGATTTAAGTATAATTAATTCTATTGTCTTTGAAATATGGATAAATGTGTATTGCCGAATAAACTGACAAGCATGTATAGTAATTAATCAATTGTCATTTCTATTAAAACTTGTATTTCATGTATTTAAATATAGCTGTAATTACACATTTGTAATAATAAAGTTGTAATGTTTTCCATTTAAAATATATTAAATTTTAAATATTGAATAAAACACTACAGTTAAAATTATATAATCTATTATATTAAAATTATAATCTCTAAGTACTTTACATGTGCTTCAGAATGATAGTCAATGCATCAATGTAAGTGTACTTTAAAGTACATAAAGAACATAATGATTTAAAGTACTTTTACTTTAAATGTAAGTGTGTTGAGAAAAGTGTGTTTACGTGGACTTATTTCATTAAGATTAAAATTGGCAAATACAGTTTTTTTTTTTTTTTTTTTAAATGCTTAAATACTTCTTAAAGTACTTTTTAAGTGTCACAGTATACACTCCATGTGCACCTTCAATAGGCTCACTTACAAGGGCATGTTGTTAATGTGACTAGATGATTATGCGACTCTTGACTCTGTCCTTCATTCAGTGCAGACGTGTTTTCTCTCTGCTCCCGCTGTGCTCTGGCGCTTTGGTATTTTGTCTTTCTTTTTCTCTCTGACCGCTGCTTGCTGGACTCCTGAAAATACTGAAATGGAATTGATTAACTGGTCAATCAGCGCGATCGATAGGATTTTCTCACAAAGGAAGGGTGCCCCGGGAGAACCCACCTGCCCGGACGGGACCTTTGCTGCAGGGTACGTGAGGGACGCATGGAACAACTGGCAAGTCCTGTGCCTGGAGGCTCTGTCCGTGGAGGATGCAGAAGATTTATACATGATTGGATTATTGATGGCGGGGTTCCTATTCTTTGGCTTTGGGATTGCCCTGACCTATCGGAAGATTGGTAAGACAGCTGCAAGCAAATTCACCCAGCCGCTGTTTGTGGAAATTAAGGAATGCTTCGGGCTGTGTGTGACCGTTTGAAGGAATTAGATCAGAGAGTGATACGACTTGAGGAACTGAACCGTAATAACGCAGTCCGGACTGCGGATACGCAGGGAAGAGTGGGCTCCATCGGGGGTCAGATCGGTGAACTTTTACGGACTGTAACCGGTCTGGCCATGAGGCTGGACGTAATGTCTAGGGAAACTGCACAGACCGGACGCGAATGCTGAGGACCAGAACTGATTGATTGATTGATTATGATCCGGACAAATTACCGAAGATCATCAAATGGATTAAAAATTGTATTTGCCTGACCTAATCAACTACCCCACGAACCTCACTTGTCCCTATCTCTCGGTTGGGAGGTCAGCCTGACAGCTTGGTCTGCTATCTTTCCCTGTGCACTGCCTTATCTCCCTTCAAGGAAAAACCATAGAACTGAACTCGAAAACATCTGAAGTTATGGCTAACATTCTCACACAACACAATCTCAGACTCACTCGCACCATACACAACCGATCCCGATCCCAGCCCCCCTTCCATCCGTCTGCCTGTCCTTATCTATCTCCTCTCCCACTCCATACAAAAATCCCATCACGTGACCACGTGTACTGTGTTATGTTATGTTTTGTTGTGTTTGCTATGTAATGCTTGCCAACTGCATTCTTGTATTTCTGGAGAGCGTGTGGCGGCGCCTGAAAAGGCTGCGGCCCGGAGGCTTGCTCCAAACTTCATTTCGTTACACTGTACTTGTACATGTGTAATGACAAATAAACTTGAAACTTGAGCTTTACATTTAACCTTATGTTATTTCAGAGATGCATGCTTATCTTCACAAGTAATACTATTACATTATAGTTGTTCTTTGGTGTCAGGTGACGTAACCTTGAGGCCCCAACACTAATCACTGTCAATGTCTTCCCTTCATCTGCTGAAGTGCAGCAGCTCTGTTATATACAGGTTGCCAAAACACTCAAGAAAGTTTCTCTCACTGAGGGACTGGTAGTAAATGCTGGCAGATTGGTGAATATGAGAAGGCCCTGATGTATGACTCCCATCTGATCGATAAACAGTTGAAGCCCGCCTTCTCTCTCCTGACCTCCCTTGTTCCTCTCTCTCAACCATCCCTTTAATGCCAAACTTTTCGACTTAAACTGTCAAAGCACTTTGATGAAATTTACTCGCCGGCTTTTGAACAAAAACGAATGCTAAATGTGCAGACCTGAAAGATACTACTGAAGCCATTTCTGCGCTTTGAGAAGCATATATGCCTGAAGCCGAATTCCATTCATAGTATGTATTGTATTCAAACTTTTCAACTGATGATGAAGTACATTCTGTGGGGAGAGACAGGTTTGGTATACTTGGGTACAATATATCACTTACACTTTAAAACACAAATTCACAATCTGTAATCTGTATTAGACATGCTTGCATTTTTTTGCATACTGCTGGAAGTGCACATATTTGGACGACACTGATTTGAAGGAGTATATGCGTTATGGATGTGAGTTAAGAGCGTATACAGTGTAAAAAGATTTTTCAAAGTTCTATAAAAATATATTGGAGTATGTTTTACAACAAAATACTTCAAAATGTCATGTTTAATTCAATGTGTTGCTTGATATTTCTTTATTTGTTACATATACTAGCAATTACTGAGTGAAAATTATTTCAAAGTAAATCCTACACCAATTTTTTCAGTGTATGTTATTTGTATATTGTAAAAATAAAAGTAAAATGTTTCTGTGAAAATATATTTTCAAAGGATAAAATAATGTTACAAAACCTGTTAAGTTATATGATAAAATGGTATATCATTAAAATATGGTAAAAATGTAAAAACCTTACTGTATATTTTAGTAACATTTGTGTTTTTTGCAAACAAAAAAGTATGCATTGTGTGTTATGACCCTGTAATTTATCGTTGTGTTCTGTTATATATTATTTACTTATTTACTGCCATAACAGCCCTAACCCGTCTAGGCATGGACTCCACTAGACCCCTGAAGGTGTGCTGTGGTATCTGGCACTAAGATGTTAGCAGCAGATTCTTTAAGTCCTGTAACTTGCTAGGTGTGGCTTCCATGAATTAGACTTGTTTGTTCAGCACATCCCACAGATACTCGATTGGATTGAGATCTGAGGAATTTGGAGGCCAAGTCAACACCTCAAACTCGTCGTTCCACCATCAAACCATTCCTGAACCATTTTTGCTTTGTGGCAGGGCACATTATCCTGCTGAAAGAGGCCACAGCCACCAGGGAATACAGTTTCCATGAAAGGGTGTACATGGTCTGCAACCAATGCTTAGGTAGGTGGTACGTGTCAAAGTAATTTCCACATGGATGGCAGGACCCAAGGTTTCCCAGCAGAACATTTCCCAAAGCATCACACTGCCTCTGCCAGCTTGCCTTCTTCCCATAGTGCATCCTGGTGCCATGTGTTCCCCAGGTTCCACACAGGTACCCGGCCATCCACGTGATGTAAAAGAAAACATGATTCATCAGACCAGGCCCCCTTCTTCCATTGCTCCGTGGTCCAATTCTGATGCTCATGTACCCACTGTTGGGGCTTTTGGCAGTGGACAGAGGTCAGCATGAGTATGCTGGTATGCGGCTATGCAGCCCCATACACAACAAACTGTGATTCAACAAAATGTTCACTTGCTGCCTAATATATCCCACTTACTAACAGGTTTTGTGATTAAGAGATAATCGGTGTTATTCACTTCACTTGTCAGTGGTCATAATGTTATGCCTGATCAGTGAACACACACACACACACACATGTATATATACTTATACAGTATATGCAATAAGGAGCTGTAAATTAGAAACTCAGAAATTGCTAGTAAATTTCACAAATAGTTAGAAAGAAACAGCAAGTAACACATAGCCTGGATGCCAGCCGAACTTAGCCCCACCCACAACATTTGAGGTCGGGAAGTTCAATCTGGACTTGATCCGTTATGGAGCAACTATGCTCGAACCAGAGCTGTTCGGCCCAATCAAATTGTCAGGGCTGGCTTTATACGATGATGGACAGATGATCAACAGTAACGTAATCCATGTCACCAAAGGGATCTTGGGTTGAATTTGTTTACTAAACGGAGAACTTGCTTGTATATGCATTCACCTTTACTATTTCTCTCAGAAATGATGATCGTGCTAGTAAGTACTCCATGTATCCTTAAATTCTTTTCACAGCACTGGCAAAGATCGTTTACACTAATCTTCTTCTTCTACTTCTTCCAGCGTGTGTGCAGTTGAGTTCTGTTGACAACTATGCATCGCTCAAGTCAACATACGTCATTTGCTCTGTTGCTCTGATTGGTTGTTGGTCTATTCAATTGAGTGCAGAGGCATTTTCTTTCCTGGTTCGGTTGAAACGCGCCCTATAATCACAGCCCAATGGAGCAGTATCAGACTCATATTCTGACTAGAATCTGAGTATGATGACACAAGGATAAGTAAAACATTGAATTAAACAAAATTTTGAAGTAGGGAAACTTAAATAGCATTTTCTTCTAAAACCTACTCCAATAATCTAAAGAAATAAAAATCCTTTAGTAGAGTGTGCAATGTTTTGCTAATTGTAAATTGCTCACAATGTGCTCAACTTTCAGAGTTTTAGGTTTCAGCATCACAAGACATGAGACGACTCTAAAACCAAAGCGGTGAACTCTGGCGATAGAAAATGTTTCATATGTATATGCTGAGAGACACGGCCTCTGTGCCAAACTCACTTTACGCTGGGTGAGTGATGAGCCATACAGAGACGTCCTTATGAATTTTTAATCGATTCGGTGTGGTCACATCTGAGACGTAAGGTCAGGTAAGACAGGTCACGGCTCTTTCACACACTATTTCTCGTGGTCTGACATAAGGATACCACAGGCAACTTGCATCTCATTAGCTCTCCCCCAAAAAAAAAACTTTTTCCCCTTGTGCGGCATGTAAATTTAGGATCCTCAAATTTGCAAATCACCTCTCTCCAAGTGATTGTGGGTAATTTAAGGAAATGTGCCAATCGATCTAAGAGGAGGTATTTTTAGGTGGCAGTCCCACTGAAGAACAGGGGGTCTCGCTCTCGTTTTGTCTCTCTCTCTCTCTTCTCTGGCAGCTTCTCATTTATATTCACGCTTCTCTGTAGGATGCAATGGCTCCTTGTGGATGTCATTCGGTGCCACTTTAACAGATGAATATATCTGGAATGAGCTATGGTGCTAAAGCACTCAAACAGATGTAGAGCCGGCATTTTAATTTCCTCACACACACGTACAGACGTGCATACCTCGCACACATACATCACACGAGGACGCTGAGGCAGAAATACGTGCCGTACACATGAGAGATACGGATGCAAAACAGACTTACTGCTGTAAAGCATAAATCTGAGGCTCGTCATACATGAACAAGCCAGTTTTCCTCTTATTTTATGAACGCCACAAAATATATTTCCAGCTTTTCTGGATCTTATTTTTTATGAGGAAATGTGTCATGTTTGTGATGGTCTTTTCGTAATGGCTGTGCTCTTGGTCTAATAGAACAGGGCCTTCGTATCATATTCTCAGCTTTCTAAGTTACAACTCGGAGACTGGGATTAGTTACATTACATTCACATTACATTTAATCATTTAGCAGACACCTTTATCCAAAGCGACTTACAAATAAGAAGAGCAATAGAAGCAATCAAACCAACAATATACAAGTGCTGTGACTAGACCCAGTTAGTCTAACACAGTGCACAGAGCAAGGTTGTTTTTTATTTATTTTATTATTTATTTTTTTAATGGATACATAGAATAGTAAGTGTTCGTATTAAAGGGTTAGTTCACCCAAAAATGAAAAGTCTGTCATTAATTATTCACCCTCATGTCATTCCAAACCCATAACACAAATCTTTTTAGTGAAATCTGAGAGATTTCTGTCCCTTCATTGACAGCTACGCAACTACCACTTTGACGCTTCAAAACAGTTCATAAAGAGATCGTAAAATGAATCCATATGAATTGAGCGGTTTAGTCCACATTTTCTGAAGAAACTCGATCACTTAATATAATGAACAGATTGAATTTAGGCTTTTATGCACATATAATCATTGATCAGCGAACATAAATAGAAGCTCAAACGAATCTGCTTGACGCACAAGAACAAACCTTGTAAAGTCTCGTTCACACCAGAGGACGATGCTGTTCTGTTTATTTTAAACATGTTTAATATTGAGAACTATATCTTTATAGTTATTGTTCTTGGTGTGAACTGGCCTTAAAACACGAGAATGAACTTCAATGTTTATATGTGAATAAAAACCTAAATTCAGTCTGTTCATCATATAAATGGATATTGTCTCTTTAGAAAATTTGGGACTAAACAGCTCATTTCATATGAATTTTTTTTAATGATCGCTATATGAACTTTTTGAAGCATTAAAAGTTTCAGTTGCACTAGCTGCCTATGGAGGGACAGAGAGCTCTCAGATTTCATCAAAAAGATATTCAAAGATGTTCCAAAGATGAACGAAAGTCTTATGGGTTCGGAAAGACCTGAGGGTGAGTAATTCATGACAGAATTTTCATTTTGGGAGAATTAACCCTTTAATGGGTCAAGTGTTGACGAAAAAGATGCGTCTTCAGCCGTTTCTTGAAAATGGCTAAAAGCTCAGCAGCTCGGGTTGAGTTAGGCAGGTCTTTCCACCAGTATGGAACAGTCAACGTAACGGTCCGTGAAAGTGATTTTGTGCCTCTTTGTGGTGCCATTCACTTTCAGAACACAAGCTTCTGGAGGGCACATAGGTCTGAAGTAGTGAGTTTAGGTATAGGACAAACATCAGTGCCTTGAATTTAATGCAAGCTGCAATTGGCAACCAGTGCAAGTTTATGAAGAGCAGTGTGACGTGCACTCTTTTCAGCTCGTTATAGACCATTCTTGCTGTAGTATTCTGGATCATTGAGGTTTGACAGTGCATGCTGAAAGGCCAGCCAAGAGAGCATTCCAATAGCAGTCTGGATAGAACAAGAGCTTGGACAAGTAGTTGTGTAGCATTCGTCAACAGGAAGGTCCTGATCCTCCTAATGCTGTATAAGGCAACTCTGCAAGACTGGGTACTTCTAGCGATGTGGTCTGTGAAGTTTAACTGATCATCAATCACAACTCCAAGGTTCTTGGCTGTCCTGGATGGAGTTATGGTTGAATGGAGTTGAATGGAGAAGTTGTGATTAAGTGTTGGATTGGCTGAGACCACAAGCAGTTCTGTCTTTGCAAGGTTGAGTTGAAGGTGGTGGTCTTTCATCCAGCAAGAAATGTCTGTCAGGCAGGCCGAGATGCGAGCAGCTACCATCGGATCATCTAGCTGGAATGAGAGGTACAGTGGTGTGTCATCAGCATAGCAATGTCACACTTTGTACCCCAAAATAAATCTGCCCAAAGTTTAACTGGAGTCAATCTATGTAGTCAAAACAAAAAATAAAAATAACAACACACACACACACACACATATACATATATATATATATATATATATATATATATGTATATGTATATGTGTGTGTGTGTGTGTGTGTGTGTGTGTGTGTGTGTGTGTGTGTGTGTGTGTGTGTATAGGTTAAAGTCTACTGAAAATTATTCTTGGCTATAGAACAAATGCAATTCAATTTAAAAATGAAATGCAAATGAAATAAAATAATAAAAATTTTCATTGTTATTGTCCTGTAATGAAAACATTGTTATAGTTTTAGTTTGTGTGTGTGTGTGTGTGTGTGTGTGTGTGTGTGTGTTACCTAACAGCAATAACAAAATATGATGATTAGAATTTAATATGAAAGTATGAATTTAGTATGAAAATCACCAAAACCTCTCTTGATGGTCCTTTTAATGCATTATGCATTTAATATATTTTAATATGCTGCATCTCATGAATAATCGTAACAACAGTTATAATACATTATAATATGCATCTATTTGTAATTACAACTTTGGGTTTGATCATTGACCTGATATTAATCAAAATATGACTTGTGCTCGAAAAAGGTTTAGATGCAAAAAAAAAAAAAAAAAACTAAATATCTGTTATAGGGAGACTGGGGTTAGTTGTCACAAAATGCCCAGGGAAACATTTTTAGGTATTTTGAAGTCATAAAGGCTATAAAACAAAATTAAATTTAAATTTAATTAAATAATTAAAGGGTTAGTTCACCCAAAAATGAAAATTCTATCATTATTTACTCTCATTCCAAACCCGTAACTCTTTCCGAACACAAATTCATTTATTTTTAATGAAATCTGAGAGATTTCTGTCCCCCGTTGACAGTCCACGAGAACGACATGAACTTCCGCAAGAACCAATAAGGTTTGTTCTTGCTCGTCAAAGCAAGAGAGGTTGAGCTTCTGTTTATGTTCACTGATCAGTGTTTATACATAAATTAAAAACTAAATTCTGTTTATAATGTCTCTTCAGAAAATTTGGACTGTCAATGGAAGGACAGAAATATCTCAGATTTCAAAAAAAGATCCAAAGATTAACGAAAGCCTTACGGGTTTGGAATGACGTGAACTAACCCTTTTAAAGTAAAATAAGTAAATAAATAAGTGAATACATAAGTTATATTTTCATTGGTTTTTTCCTGTTAAAAACCTTTAATTTAAAATCCCTGTAGATTAAAAACCTCCTCTTTTTATGTTTCCGTAGCTCCTCTGTGAGAGGGTCGCACCGCTCTCGCCCACCATGCTTGTCACAGTGACTTATAACTGAACGTTATTATAAAGTGTTACCGATTATTGAGTATAATCGCCAAATAGTTCCAGCAATTTCTCATCAAGACAATAATTTCCTTATTTGTTCAGTGCTTTATTTCTGACCAATTTGCGATACTAATAAGCTGCAAACTTGAAATTGATAATAAATCAAAATATGACATGCTCAAAATGGTGTCAGTTTAGTGTGTAAATGATCAAACAATTTGTTTAAAAAGGGGGGAGTTTAAGAACCACTGACTTGGTTTACAATGAGCTTGAGCATAACAGAGACCCTGCTTTGATGACATGAAGAATCTCTATTCAGCAATCTGGACCATGCATTCTATGAAACATCTTAATGGCCAGGGTCACTCATGAGAGACGACTGGAGAGCTTAACTTAATCCTGGAAATGCAATTAATATTCTACATACCTGTGTAATTATTAGAGCACTAAAATGAAAATATAACAGACAGGCAAACCACACTCCTCGAATACAAAACACTTCACAAAATGTCAAAAAAAAAAAAAAAAAAAAAAAAAAGATCCAGGGAGCATGCAAAAGACTTGCTTGGAGTTCAAGAAAAAGCATAGAAAAAGACAAGCACAAGTCGTTTTCTCACAGAACGCTCTCAATGGGGTTGTAAAAAAATATGGAGCACAAAGAAAAAAGAAAGAATAAGAAAAAAGAAGCACTCAACAACCTCTCTCTGTCCATTGACCAGCCAAAGGCACACAACTATTTTTCCCTCTCCCTGAACGCAATCATTTCAGAATTGATTTTCATGGCTGAGGGAGAAATAATGGGAATTCTTCTAATGTAGAAAATGTATGTGTTCCTTTTGGTTAACCAGTACAAACCATATTTCAGTCTTGTCAGAGAGGCTAGAAAAGAAATCTCTCATCCCAAGCCAGGCTTTTTCCCCTTTGGTATGAGACAACTCATCATTTTCTCAAATCAATCATATCAACTCTTCGAGCAGGAAAAGGGCTAGTGCTTTTCCAGGTGCTCCACCTCTATATGTAGGTCATCATATTACTGCGACGGCATCAGATGATAATACTGTGGTATTCTGACCAATACCATGGAACAGACACAGTACTTTAACCCTGTAAAGCCTGACAGTTGAAATAATAATCAGGGTGAAAAGAAAAAAAAAGAAAAAAAAAACTACAACGTCAGAAGAAACTTAAATATTTTGAAAATATCTGAAAAAAAAAAAAAACCTGATTGCATCTTTTTGTTGAGTATCACATCAGGTTTTTATGGCACATATAGTATGCTATAGAGCAAATAATGAGCTCATATACTCAAGGATGGAAAAAAAAAGCCACATTTTTATTCATGGGCCCAAACTGTTTGCTGATATTTATATGGTCAAAAAAAATTTTATTATATTTTTGATAGCCTATAATGTAAATCAATGAGATCTTCAAAACAGTACAGCAGACTACTTACATAAAATGCATATAAATATCACTTGTCACTCTATATCTCCAAATAATATTAGTAAGATGATATTTAAATAGGGTTGGGTATCATTTGGGTTTTTTACAATACCGGTGACAAACCGATACTTTTAAAATGGTACCGGTGCCTAAACCAATACTTTTAATTTAAAAAAAAAGAGCCACAAAACGATGGTGGATAACAATAAAGAATGGCTTTCTGAACAATTTTTTGAAACTTTAAAGTATACTTAAATATATAAATATAAATAAATACAAAACACAACAAATTCACTTACATTCACAGTAAAACCTAAGCCACCTACAATTGGTCTAATTTAACACTAAATAACAGTTACAGTACTAATAACAGCAAAGTAGTCTGTATTCTTGGTATGCTACAAACCAGCTTCAAGATTCAGCATTATTTTGCAGAAATATGACCATATACACTTTCTAAATATTTTATAATGCATCGCCTTATTGTTTCCATGGCGACGCATCGTGCTTCTCACATTCAAGATTCTAGATTCAAGATTCAAGAGTTTTATTTGTCACATACACAGTTATATACAGAATATACAACCGGCAGTGAAATGTAAACAGGTCCGCTCCATGGACAGTGCAAATTCACAGTTAAAAACACAAGGAGGAAATTATAATAGAAATAGAATATAAAATAATAATATATATATATATATATATATATATATATATATATGTATATGTGTGTGTGTAGAATTATAAATAATCAAGTCAAGTAGAAGAAAAAGTAAAAAATAAAAATAAAGAAGTGGAATAAAATAAGTGAAGTAAACTGTGCAGTGAGTAAACTGTAGACTTATAAATATGTGGTTAACAAATGTATAAAGAAGTATAATGTGCAAACAGGTTTATAACAGGTTGTTACACAGTAACAACGAGAACAGAACAGAATGTGCAGTGCAATGTCAGTGTATCGATGTTTATCCTGAAGTGAAGTCACGTGATGTTAAGTGACTGAGTTCAGGAGTCTGATGGCCTGGGGGAAGAAGATCCTCCTGAGTCTCTCAGTTTTGGCCATCAGGCTTCGGAAGCACTTACCAGATGGCAGCAGCGTGAAATGAGGGTTTGCAGGGTGATTAGAGACCTCGATGATCTTAGTAGCTCTACCTTTGCAGCGTTTGGTGTAGACGTCCTGCAGAGACGGGAGAGCTGACCCTGAGATACGACTCTTTGCAGGGCTTTGCGGTCATGACTGGTGCTGTTCCCATACCACGCTGTGAGTTAATACACTTTCTATCGCCCCTAAATAGAAAGTTTTCAGGATAGCTGGTGAAACCCTGAATTTCCTCAGCTGGCGCAGGTGGTACAGTCTTTGCCTGGCTTTTTTCACCTGTGTCTGAATGTGAGCAGTCCAGGTCAGGTCCTCGGAGATGTTTACACCCAGGTACTTGAAGCTGCTCACTCTCTCTACTGGTGACCCGCTGATCATGAGAGGGGAGTATGTCCGTTGCTGTCTCTTCCTGAAGTCCACAATCATTTCTTTGGTCTTGCCAACATTCAGAGAGAGACAGTTGTCCTGGCACCATGATGTTAGATGCTCCACCTCGTCCAAGTATGCCGTCTCATTGTTGTTGGAAATGAGGCCCAGGACAACAGTATCATCAGCAAATTTGATGATAGAGGTGGAGCTGTGTGTGGACAAACAGTCATGTGTGTAGAGAGAGTAGAGCAGGGGACTCAGGACACAGCCCTGTGGAGCTCCCACACTCAGGGTGATGGAGGTGAAGGTGAACTGGCCTACTCTCACCACCTGAGACCTGCCAGTGAGGAAGTCTTCAATCCAGTGGCAGAGAGAAGAATTCAGGCCGAGATCCAGGAGTTTGACATGACACACAGCAGCCACAATAGCGCTGTATCACAGATGTAGGCTATCAGTTTTATTACATTTTTTTTATTTTTTATTCAAAATATTCACAAACTTATTAACTATGTCATGAACTATCTGATATTCTGATTTTCAAATATGTGTAAGTGAATGTGCATTAGTTGATCTATAATGCGCCGCCATGTTAGTTTGCGCCTCAGAGAATCGGATCTGTCGGATTTACATCAGGTCTCACAAAATACATGAAAGTAAGTGAGTAGTAAGTAGGTGAACTGGAAGAAGAATAGAGTAAACTATATAGTTAACTATATAATGTGTATTTGATATAAATAAGACATAGTCAAATTATAACTGTCTGAAAGGATTGTTATTGCTGATTCCATAGACATCAGTGTGTATTTTTCCATAGACATCAGTGCTAGTACTTATGTACATTTAAATGTCTGAAACCTAAAATAAACATTAATAGTTGTGATATGTGACGAGTGCTGAGCACGTATGTCTCTGGCTCGGCGCCAGCCAAAGCACTAATTTAAGTGGCACCGAAATGAGGCACCGAAATCTGCATTCTGATTTGGTCCGGTACATACCAGTTATATAGGTTCGGTGTACCCAACCCTATATTTTAATTCTTAGTTTTATGATCAAAGCTCTGTTGTTTTTCTTGGGGGCAAACATACACTCACCTAAAGGATTATTGGGAACACCATACTAATACTGTGTTTGACCCCCTTTCGGCCTTCAGAACTGCCTTAATTCTACGTGGCATTGATTCATTGAAGGTGCTGAAAGCATTCTTTAGAAATGTTGGCCCATATTGATAGGATAGCATCTTGCAGTTGATGGAGATTTGTGGGATGCACATCCAGGGCACGAAGCTCCCGTTCCACCACATCCCAAAGATGCTCTATTGGGTTGAGATCTGTTGACTGTGGGGGCCATTTTAGTACAGTGAACTCATTGTCATGTTCAAGAAACCAATTTGAAATGATTCGAGCTTTGTGACATGGTGCAAAATAAAGGGATGGACATGGTCAGAAACAATGCTCAGGTAGGCCGTGGCATTTAAACCATGCCCAATTGGAACTAAGGGGCCTAAAGTGTGCCAAGAAAACATCCCCCACACCATTACACCACCACCACCAGCCTGCACAGTGGTAACAAGGCATGATGGGTCCATGTTCTCATTCTGTTTACGCCAAATTCTGACTCTACCATCTGAATGTCTCAACAGAAATCGAGACTCATCAGACCAGGTGTAACCCCTCCCGTTCGAACCACCCCGCTCCAAGCGGGACTCGAACTCGGGTCCGCCGGCATGAGAGTCGGACGCTCTAACAAGGAGGCTAAAGGCTGCAACCCCTAGCGTCAGTCGCTAGAGCGTCTCTTGAGATCAGAGGAGTGAGGTTTACTCGCACAGCATCTACTAGCTGGCCTCCGTTACACTGGCAACATTTTTCCAGTCTTCAACAATTTTGGTGAGCTTGTGCAAATTGTAGCCTCTTTTTCCTATTTGTAGTGGAGATGAGTGGTACCCGGTGGGGTCGTCTGCTGTTGTAGCCCATCCGTCTCAAGGTTGTGCGTGTTGTGGCTTCACAAATGCTTTGCTGCATACCTCGGTTGTAACGAGTGGTTATTTCAGTCAAAGTTGCTCTTCTATCAGCTTGAATCAGTCGGCCCATTCTCCTCTGACCTCTAGCATCAACAAGGCATTTTCGCCCACAGGACTGCCGCATACTGGATGTTTTTTCCTTTTTACACCATTCTTTGTAAACCCTAGAAATGGTTATACGTGAAAATCCCAGTAACGGAGCAGATAGTGAAATACTCAGACCGGCCCGTCTGGCACCAACAACCATGCCATGCTCAAAATTGCTTAAATCACCTTTCTTTCCCATTCTGAAATTCAGTTTGGAGTTCAGGAGATTGTCTTGACCCAGGACCACACCCCTAAATGCATTGAAGCAACTGCCATGTGATTGGTTGATTAGATAATTGCATTAATGAGAAATTGAACAGGTGTTCCTAATAATCCTTTAGGTGAGTGTATAATGCAATGCAATACAATGATGATTGAGAGATCATATGATGGATCATATTTCAGGCATATTAAAGGATTTTTCTAATAAATAAATAAATAAATAAATAAATAAATAAATTAACTAAAAGTATGGATAATCAAGTAAACCAAAGCTGTTTCAATCCAGTAAGTGTTCATCTTGAAATATTACGGTCAATAGGAATAACAATAGAGGGATGGCGTGAAACAAAAAATCAGATGACGAAGGCATGTAGTAGAGTGAGTACAGCGTGTTTTGGTCATGTTCATAATTTATAGGCTTTAGAAATGTGCATATAAAATATGATACAGTAGGCTTTATAGGGTTACAGAATACCATGGTACTACAATAGTGCATATCCTAATAAACAATGTCCAAATTTCTTCAAAGTACTTTTGGTATGCTCTAAATACCCTCATGTGTTTTGCCAAAAATGGCGTTGCATCTCTGAAATAAATGTTTATTTGAGTAAATTTGCTTCATAGAGATGTGTTGCAGAAGTGGGTACGTTTTAGTCTGTTTAGCTGAGCTTATTGATCAAATGGTGTCTGTGAACACAGTCTATGTTTCATTATTGAACTATCCATTCACTGGTCTATTATCAATGGATAGGTGTCATAGGTTATTAATGATCAATCTTTTTAGTGAATGAGACTATTGATTGGTGTTCGAAACTGGTACTTTTGGATTGTCCTGGTTCCTGTATTACTTTGCTTCAGCCTAAATCAGAAAAGAGTCCCAACTTGTATTCATTTTCACAGAGATAGTAGTATATCTTTTTTTTTCTTTTTTTCTATGGAACCAAAACAAATTTTTTGAAGAAAGTTTTTGTCCACACACTGAATGTCAGTGGGATCCAAAACAACAAAAGACCTCATTGACTCTCACTGTCTGTACAACTAAGTCATTTTTTTTCTTCTAAATATCTTCATTTGTGTTCTACAGAAGAAAGAAAGTCATACAATGACATGAGGGTGAGTAAATTAACATTTTCATTTTTGGTGAACAATCCCTTTAGGGGTAAAATACATGGGCTTGACTGCTAACCTGTATAGAGAAATACTAATTAACTATGGCATTAAGTTGCTCTTTACATTTACTCAGCATACACTGCCATTGCCGCAGGCTGTTTGTCAAAGAAAATCTAGGCCCAGAAGCAGCATGTCTTGTGTTGATCAAACTTCAAAACGTAGCCAGTTTGCTACCTCAGCTTTTGGCTCATGATCTCAAAACGATATTATCCCTGAGGCACTATGGGATGACATAAAAATATGCCATAATTTGCACATGATTAACAATTAAAATGCAAAGTTTTAATCAGTAGCATGTGTTACTGTGTTTACTGATTCTTCAGTATTCCTTTAGCAATCCAATTAGCATTGTTTGTTTTTCTAGGTAGGCTACAAGTACACACTAGCCCTTTTTCGTTAGCTGGACTTTTCATGTAGCAATAGAAAACTCGGTAACACTTTACAATACGGGTGCACTAATATGCATTAATTCATGCTTAACTAATGCACAGATAATCATGAGTTAATGTATGACTCATGAAGAACTAAGCCATTTATTAATGATTACTGCATCAGCAACTAATGAAGATTATATATGATTAATAGATTAAGTAATATATGAATTGCTATTAATTAAATATGACATCATGTATTCATTCCCTAATAACATATTATATTAAATAATAATGTAAAATAATGTGTTAATTACCACAATGGGTCAAAGCCATGCATTTCAACTTCCAGTTGTCTGCTTCAATCATTAGCTAACGATTTGCAAAGGTATCATTATGTTATGACTTTACTTGTCGAGGCACATGACTATTAACTAATTGTTAAGTATTATGTCATTGTGGTTATGGCTTTTGAATTAATTTTGAATTAGTTAATAGTCATATGCCTCAACAAGTAAAGCATGAATTAATGCATATTAGTGCACCCATATTGTAAAGTTTTACCCAAAACTCCAGCCCAGGTCATTGGAAAAACATGCCTATGACAACATTTCTGTAAAAAGTTACTTTTTTTTTTGCACGTTTCGTGACACTTTCAAAAGTAAAAAAAACACAAAAAAAACATTCAGTTTTATCCAAAACAGTATCTGATGACAGTTTATCACACTGGTTGTGTTACAAACGTGTTGGATGCAGCAGGGAAGAGTCAGAATCGAAAGATGATGAGGGAGTGCACTCAGGTGTGAGGCAGGGAGGAATCTGGGAAATGGAGTCCGGGACAGGCGTGGAATGTAACAGGTTGTTTGGAAATTAAATATCTAGTGCCTCTAAGAGGTTAATGCTCTATCGTGTTTGAAAATAATGTAATGTAATAATGTAAAATAATGTACTGCCTACACAAAACCCTACTCTAAACTGATAATGTTAAAGGCACAGTATGTCAGTTTCGCCACTAGAGGTCCCTTAATCAAAACAAAGGTGTAGCTTGATGACGCCATGAATGAGCGTGGAATTATGGGAGTTGTAGTCTTGACTCTTCACCTCCACAGCCGATGAAAAGAAATCTGACTCGGGCAGAAATTATGTTCACGAATGAACAAATATTTAAAAATTGTATTAATGCTATGGTGGTTTGAAGCAGGATGTGCCGAGAGCCCTTGGGAGGGAATGCTAATGAGAGAGACCTGCGCGAAACACCGGTCTCAGAGCTTTTATTATATTTATGCTGCAGTCGGCTGCTTCCGCTGTTTTTGCTGCATATGTGGGGTAACGCAATGCTGTTTTTCATGGTTAAAACAATCATACTAAATACATTTGAGTGTGTTGAAAGTTATGTTATAATGTTACTCATTCACTGCATTCACACGGTGGCTGGTATGAGAGACTTGTTGCACTTTGCAGTAATCTAGATCATATTAGAATATCATATAATAAAAACAGGATGACTAAATGACTTTCTAAATGACATTCAGTTTATTTTAAAATATACTGTATGATGGAGAAAGCTCTCTCTGATTATGTGAGCTACTTGACAAAATAATGTTGTCTCTGAGGCATGGTAAAAATGTTACTCGCGGTGAAAAAAAAAAAGCGATTCAAACAATAATGTGTTGCGCTGACAGACTAATGTGTTGCGCTGTATAACAATGATTCGTTTTCTGTCGATAAATGCATATGCAAACAGTTGCTCTCCTGTCTAATAAAATACATACTATATTAAAGCGTCTTTAGTGTTTCCATGGTTTCTACAGAAATCAAGGATAGTGCAGATATGACGTAATTTACAGGCGACGTAATGAACACTGGTCCATAACACTGGTTATTTCTCTGGATTTAAGCATTGTTGGAAACGTTTGGGATAATGTAAGTACACAGGTACTTTAATCAAAAATCTGTGATAATCTAATTTGTGCCTTTAACAAAAGCAAACTTGAGAAAAATGAGGTTGTACGAATTCATACAAATTAGCCACCTCCTACAAATACGTACAAATATTTGTACGTGAGATAGCATTGAATAAACCACATGAAAATAAGTCTTTATTAATCTGCTTTTGTAATCAAAGTTTGTGGAAAAAGGAATAAAAATTGTTGTTGTTTTACTGCCACTAGTGTTCGCTTCAACTGGAATCTGCAGTGAATTGTGTGTATAGGTAGAGGCATATTTTTCCAATGAGCATGGGTTGTAAAAACTCAGTGTTGGCCACATAAATGGTTAAAACAAAAAGGTTCAGCAGAGAAAATATTAAAGAGCCATTTCCAGCAGCCCAATGACAGATTGAGGGAAGCAGTGACTGAATCTAAGAGGGAGGGGAAATGAGACGTTGTTGGCATCAGGGCGCCAAGTTGGATGACAACTGCGCCCTTTATCTGACAAGCGCCCTAAAAATCCCTTTTGGATTCAAAATGGGAGCCGTTATCAAATTGTGAAAAGCTGTAGTCTGGAAATATATCATATACATGCAGCAAGCTGCTAAAAGGACACAGATGCTAGGCCCTGTCTGCTTCTTTCTCCATCCATTTATTTTTACTTCATCTCAAGTGTTGGAAAAATATCACAATAGTTCACAAGTACAACCCTGAAAGGTTACTGCCACAGTTATTCTTTCTTAAAGTAGTCTGCAAAACTTCTGAAATGTAGGCCTATGTGCTCAGCTGCCGAGCTTCGCAGCCAATACTGACAAGTGACAGCTGCCATAATTGTTCAGCTCCTCTGAGATAGTTCTGTAAGCTAGCATATTTGGGTAACAGTCTTATCTTCACCATGTCTTGAAGTCTAATAGCCTCTTGCATTTGCCTTTCCTTATTGAGAGGCTAGAAGCTTACCGCCTTTGAGCTGTCAGAGTTGTCCTCCTTTCAGAAGTTCAAAAGTTCAGTGAGTTGTTGGAGATCAATACAGTGCTCAAAGCGCTCTCTCAGTTAGTAAATAAATGCATTATATAGTCGATGTCAGATGATATTCAAAAGTCATTTGGATGCCCTAAATAGATATTTTTGTTGTTGGCTAAAAAAAATAAATAATTATTTGCTACACAAAAGCCAAATTTTGCTTAACACAGTGGCAAGCGGCATTTGCCGCCGGTACTAAAACATTTATTTTCTTGCGACAGGCTTTTTGTTGTTCAGTGGCTCATGAGGCACAGCATGGAAACTGAATGCTGCCTCATTTAAATTTCAAATTGAGATCAATTATTCATTTATGACTAATGCTGACTAATTATGGCCTCTTTTCTTGCTAAGGTTTGAAAATAAGGAATGTGAAAAAAAATTACTGTTGACTCTTAAATGTCCATATATGTATGTATATATGTAAGATGCACCTTTATTTTGACACTTATATGCAAACAATCTCTATTTACTGTTCTACACATTTCCGTCGAACTGTGACTCTTTTAAACTGTACATTGTGATGCAATACTGTCATCAACGGCTGCAAAAAAAACAAAACAAACACAGACAATGTATTCTCTCCTGTCCGACTCAAGTCATGGGTGTGGAAGTATTTTGGTCCCACTTTATATTAAGTGGTCTTAACTACTACGTACTTACATCAAAAAATAAGTACAATGTACTTTTTGTGTTCATATTGTATTGCAAAACACTTTATTGAGGTGGGATACGTGTAAAGTTAGGGACAGGTGTGGTGGTGTGGGTCAGTTTAAGGGTAAAGTTAGGGACAGGTGTGGTGGCGTGGGTCAGTTTAAGGGTAAAGTTAGGGACAGGTGTGGTGGTGTGAGTAAGTTTAAGGGTAAAGTTAGGGACAGGTGTGGTGGTGTGGGTCAGTTTAAGGGTAAAGTTAAGGACAGGTGTGGTGGCGTGGGTAAGTTTAAGGGTAAAGTTAGGGACAGGTGTGCTGGTGTGAGTAAGTTTAAGGGTAAAGTTAGGGACAGGTGTGGTGGTGTGGGTAAGTTTAAGGGTAAAGTTAGGGACAGGTGTGGTGGTGTGGGTAAGTTTAAGGGTAAAGTTAGGGACAGGTGTGGTGGTGTGGGTCAGTTTAAGGATAAAGTTAGGGACAGGTGTGGTGGTGTGGGTAAGTTTAAGGGTAAAGTTAGGGACAGGTGTGGTGGTGTGGGTAGGTTTAAGGGTAAAGTTAGGGACAGGTGTGGTGGTGTGGGTAAGTTTAAGGGTAAAGTTAAGGACAGGTGTGGTGTACAGATGTAATTACATGCAGGTAATTTTTAAAATGTAAGTACAATGTAAAAACATGTATGTACACAATAAGTGCATTTTATCGAATTTTAAATTTAAATGTTAGTACATAATAGTTAAGGCCACCTAATATAAAGTGGGTCCAGTATTTTGTATTTGCAAATTAAAGAGACCACAGATGACGAAAGACTTTCTTCACTGCAAACTCGGTATTCACGCAATTCATGCACACATCAGACAAGTTTTTTATTTATGTGTGGGGGGTGTTTTTATATGCATGTATCGCTGAAGTCTGACAGTCTTCAGAAAAGTATAGATGGCATTTTCTTTTCATGTTAACTCTGTATAATGCATAATAAAGTGTTTTAGAGTGCTGCAGGGATGACGTCAAAACCTCACTTACTGCCCCAACCGCTTGCTTTGGTGTTTTCTACCTAGCCTACCATGAGAAACGATCTTGAGCAATCGCCAGAGGATGATTTCATCCTGTATCCCGAGCCCAATGCAGAGTCTTTTGAGGTGAGGTGTGTGAGCTAGAAAAAGTGTCTTTCATCTAGTGCATATTGGTGGAGGTTAGTGCTATGTGTTGGGCTACTGAAGATTTGTTATATTATAAACTGGATGAGGAAGTGCCTGCTACACTACTGTCACCATTGGTTCCACCCAGTTCCAAGTCATCTAAGTCGTCGCTGGCTAAGCCCAGCTCCGAAACCATCACTGGTTAAGCCCTTCATCAAGTCTCTTTTATCGTGGATGGTCCTGCCCAGCCTCCCTCTCCCTGATGCACAGCCAAAGCCATCCAGCTTCGTCTCTGCTGTCTCCCTTTAGCCAGTGGCTCTACTCGGCTGCAGCTCTGCCTTGGCTTGTGGATTCCTCAGCTCCACCTCAAGCCTCCAAGCCCCAGACTCCACCACGGCCCTCCGAGCCATCAAGGCTCCACCTTGGCTCAATGCTCCCTTGGCTTCACCATGGACTGTCATCCCTCTGGCTCCATCTTGGTCCATCATCACTCTAGCTTTGCCTTAGACTTCTGAATCAGCAGCTTTGCCTCGACCCTCTACCCCTCTGGCTCTGCTGGTCTCCTCCTTCCCTTCCGGTTCCACCATTGTCCTCACTCCTTCCGTCTGCTCATAAGCCCATGCCTCCACCTCCTGTCTGTCTGCCTGCAGTTCCACTGTGGCCCTCCAAGCCTTCAATCAGTTGTCTCCCTGATTCCAATCAGTCTCTCCACCAAGGCCTCACCATGTCTCCTCCATTTTTCCAGCTCCATTGTGGACCTTCCTGTCATGGCTCTAGGTCATCATCTTGCTCCTCCCGTCTCTGCTCCAGTTCCCCCCGGCTCCTTCCATCTTCTCCCTGGTCATCGTCTCCTTGGTGTCTCTGTTTGGACTGTATTTTGCAGCATATGAATATGCTTTCCAGGGATGGGGAGTTATATCATAGTTATGTTTAGTTTCTGTCATAGTTTCTTTGTCTGTTTTGCCTCAGTTCTAGTCATTAATCAGTTGTCATGGTTTCTCATTATTCCACACCTGTTCCTTGTTCCATTGATTATCATCCTTTGTGTATTTAAGCCTTCAGTTCATGGCATGTTTTGTGGTATTGGCAAATATTGCTGGTAAATATCATGGCAAATATCATATCACTGGCTAAGAGAATCTACATTGGATCATATCATGAAAAAGAATTCTGATTTACATTATCATGCATACATAATGTATTAGAATATTTCTTTTTAAAAGTTCTTATGTGATCTATATATGGACTTTCAGTAAAACACAATATGAAGTACGTAGGTAGGCAGATGGCAGAAGTGATCTGGAATGACGTACTGCTGTCAAATGGGCAAGGCCCTGGAGTCCAACTCCATCTGTAAGAGAAAAAAAGAACAAAAAAATGAACTATGTACAACAGGAGCTTGAAAAACGAGTCGTCTGGACAACGTGCTCCCCTGCCTGCTCACTTAATTGCTCTCTTCTCTCTCTGGACTGAAATTCATCCTCCCATTCCTCTGCTAGAGGAAGTATAGCAGTGAGTGCCCCGAAGGCCCTTTCTCTTGTCCTCTTTACGTCACAGTACCTTCACAGAGAAAGAAAGTGAGTTTCCTGATGAAAGACAAAATGTGGCCCTGTGCCCACTTCACTAAATGCCAACTTCTACAAACTGCCAGTAGAATGATAGAAGGTCTATGGATAGGCCTGCACCAATGTTCCAGACATGCTGTTACTGACTAAAAACTAGGATTGTCCAATCAACGTGTTCATTTAGTGTTATTAATTACAAAACAAAATAATTATAGCTTGTAATGCAAAATATGACATCAAATGCATATATAGTCGTCACTATATCCCCCGAAAGTATATCTTAATAAGATGATATTTAAATGCTTAGCTTTATGATCAAAGTTCTTATTGTGTGGGGCAAAACATATAATGCAATGCAATACAATGATCGAGAGATGAACAAATTAATGTTATTCAAAATCCAGATGGGTCATATTTGATACTGTTTTTATTTTTCAAATTGCTTCCAAATTGTTTCAGTCCGGTACTAAAAATATAAAAGTTATTCTTACGTTTACTACGACAGAAGGTAGATAGTTGATTGTGTACAACAGGTTTCTCAGCAAGTTTTGATTACGTTAAATTAGAGGCCTTAAAAATGTGAAACAATTGACTTTTACAGACATCTTTTGTCTATCCTTTCACCATAATGTTATAGTGATGTGTTATATAACTAGTACTAGTTATATAACTAGTGCTGTCAAAATTAGCGTGTTAACGCATATGATTACTTTTTTCCAGTTTAACGCATTCAAAATATTTTATGCAATTAACACAGTATCCGTCTTTCAAAATCGAGTTCTCTTTCGCACTTGAACAAACAATAACACACAGAATTATGGCAAAATTCCAGCTTTGTCGAGTATTCTCATAAGAGCTGTCAGCGCGTCAGATGTCCGGCAGCGGCAGATCTTAAAGTGACAGCAGCCTAATAAACCAGCTGCTGTGATGTCTGGCATTAATGTTCATCAAAGAACAAAGGTAACAGAGGAAATTGTAGCTTTAATAAGGATTAATTTATATGTCATTTATTATTTATCCAATTAAGACTGTAAAGTGTTTGATAACTTAAATTTCTGTATATTGATTATATATGAAAGCCACAGGTAAATATGACATTTATTATAATGGGTTTATGTGAAGATTGTTTTAAGTTCACTTAAATTAAAAGTATTTTTTTAAAGCCTAATAAATGTTGAAATTGATAGATTTCAGCACTGTAATGTTGAATCATTAATGTTTCATCAGTAGCAGTATTAGTATCAGTGATATTTGCCTTCATTCATAAAAAGATGCCATTACAACAAATATTTCAAATAAACTGTCTTTAAGTTGTGTCTACAATAATTTGAAGAGTAACTGTGAAATTATTACAATATAAAAATATTAAAAATGCAGATGTTTTTAACATAACATTGCGAATAATCGCAATTAATAAAATGTGTGATTAATTAGTAAACAAATTTAATCGGCTGACAGCACTTTATAACATCTTTGACTTATCTTTATTTGGGGGCTTTTCTCTGCAGATATCGATGCATGTGACATTTAATTTATTAAGAGAATGTCAAGAAATCATCAAGAAATGTCAGGATCTAAAACTCAAAACAAAATACTCAGGAAGGATACTTATGGCGCTTTTCCATTACCAGTACCGACTCGCCTCGTCTCGGCTCGGCTCGGCTCTCTTTTCGCTCCGTTTTCCATTGCAGATAGTACCTCCACAATAGTACCTGGTCGTCATTAGCAATGCTGCAGGAAACTGCCGTGACGTAATCTTCTACGCGAAACACCCGCTACCAAACAAAGGAAAGTCTGCACCTCCTCGTTAGACCACGGCATTTTTCCGAGTTGCCATAATAGTAATGGGTATATCACGCAATCTCTGGCCAAACTATTTAAAAATGGCAGGGTTATTCAGGATACTCCGTCTGGCGCGTGCAATGATGACACAGTGAATGGTGACGATTCTCTCTGACCAATCAGCAGTCTGCCGTGTTTTCACATCACATTTTAGTATCGCCTCAGCTCGCTCAGAACCTCACCAGAGTTGATACGAAAAAAGTATCTGGAAGCAGGTACAGGTACAACTTTTACACAGTGGAAAACCAAACAAAGGCGAGTCGAGGCGAGCTGGTACTGTGTAGTGGAAAAGCACCATTAGACTAGAATCAGCTGAAACAGAACAACCAGTAAATCAGACAATAACAGAAAATTAAGAGAAACAGAACTTAAATACTCAAACAAACCAATCAATTAAATAAACAACTGGTGCGACTGACAATAAAATCAATGAAAGACCATAGAAATGAACTGAAAACTAATAAACGGAACTAAAACCCACCCAAAACAGACATATCACATAATATGTCATTAATTCAGTTTTGACAGCCTTGCAAACAACAGCCAGTTTTAGCTTAAAATATATTCCTTCCTGAGCTCAGCCTAAAACTGACCAAAATCTAACTGGATCATGGACGCAGTTTGTGTGCGTGTGCATTGAGCTCCATTGGAGGTGGCAGGCACAGGTGTATGTGCTATGTGAGGTGCTCCAGCAGGTTACGGGCAGACAGATGGTGCGGGTGGTGGAGAGCAGTTGTCTGTGTATGTGCCAGCCGCGGCCGCTCTGGCCCTTAGAGCTGCTTTAGCGAAGCTGCTGCTCCACAGCTCAATGTGCTTTAGCTCCTGGAGTGCTGACTGCAAGTACAGATTGCCAATTCAAGCAATTCTAGGATCAACCATGTATCAAGACCAAGTAACAGAAATCATAGCAGAGAAATTACAGATCAGCGTAAAGCTGGGGTCGGCAACCATTGGACCTGGGTAATCACTGGCACATGAGCAAGAGAAAGAGAGACGTATTCCCCTGTGAAAAAGAAGTGAAATTAACTGTATTAAATGTGCACTTGTAGTGTTTTTCAAATCTTAAAAGTATGTTTAAAAAACATGCAAATAATGTGATATTTCAATAAAAGATCAAGTGTACTTAAAGTATACTTTCATGGCTGTTTCTTAACACACTTTTCTGATTGTCAAATTATTATTTACTTTAAAGTACATTGTAAATCATTGTTTTAATGATTTTCATGGTTTAAAGCTGACGAACATATACTAAAGCATATTGCATTTAAAGTTTTTATATTTTTAATTACTTAAGTGCAACTTAATCACTGCAAATGTATAGGCCTAAATATATTTAAAACAATGACATAAGATTCAATAGAAATGACAATAAACTTTATTTTAATTGATCATAAATGCCACAAATATCTGTACATTCGGCAGTACACTTAATAACCATTATTTCAAAAACAAAAAAAGATATAAAGATGTACTTAAATCCTACTTAAGTGTTGTCACACCAAAAGCACTCTGAAGTTTAACTAATTGCATTTAACCTAAATTTAAACTACAATACCTTTTCATTTAAAGGTAGGGTAGGCAATTTTCCAATGCTAAGTTACTACCAATTCGTACATATTTTACAAGGTGGCTAATTCGTACCAATTTGTATGACCTCACTCGTACAAATTCGTATGATTTGTCTGATGGGTAGGTTTAATTCATACAAATTGGGCAACTCGTAAAATACATACGATTTAGCAAAAATTGTACGAGTGAGGTTGTACAAATTCGTTCAAATTAGCCACCTCGTAAAATACGTAGGAATTGCCATGAGATTGGGTTGCAATTTTCGTATTGATGGTCCCTTAAAAGTGCCCCTATTATGCTATTTTAAAGTTTCCTACAACAGGTTTACATACATCAAAGGTCAAAAAACACTTTAATTTTCTCATAATATACATTGGACACCACCACATTCACAATGATTCTCAAACGACTCGATAGATGAATCAGTCTCTCTAAATCCTTCCTTTCTGCAAACCTGCTCTGCTCTGATTGGCCAAATGGCCCAGTCGGTTGTGATTGGTCTACCGTGTACAGCGCGTGTTAGAAGCTAAATGCTCATTACCATAACTGAACTTCAGCACCGTCCAGAGGCTTCCTCGAGCTCAGTGATTGTACACACTGTAAAGACAGTACTGATGACATCGATTTTATCATAATCTGAGCGTGAGTCCAATGATGAAACACTGGAAGAACTAGTTATTCAACCCGAACCTCCATCGCAAGGACAACTTGAGCAGGACGTTTCTAATTTATTGCCGTGCACATGCGGAAGCTGTATAAATAACGGTGCACACGTTAGCCCAGCACTAACGTGAATGACTGATGTAACATAAATGTTTGTAAAACAAATCTTACACCATCCTTTATCTTTACTCAAAGTAGAACGACAGACAATCTGCATTAATAGACACAGTTTGAGGTAATAGTGGCACACAGCTGATTAGCAGAAGTATTTCAGCAAGACAGTAATAACGTGAGTAAGATGGTTAGCCTGAAACTTACACAATATAAAACACAAAACTATGTATTTTAAATGCCTGGTAGAAAATATATACATCATTAATTACTGATACTTACAGGTTGTGATTCTGAGGAGCAGGCTGGTCCAAATGAACTGGGTACTCTCCCATCTTTCACAAGCAAGCGTTTTGTGAATCCCGAACTGAACTCCAAAATTTGAGAAGCAGTCGTCAGTAAAATGACGGGTCAAGTTGTTTGTGGGTATAAAGTAAACTACAAACACTACAAATCACTGTTGCTGTCACGATGCGTTTCATGTTTAAAACTGTTAGTGGGGTAATCAATGCTGAAATTCTTAACATGAATTCTTAACATGAGTTAGAACCAGAAGCTGAGGCATAACAGTTAGGCATGCTTTAGCACATTACTTTAACCAGAACAGTTGTGTTAAAGAGCTTTTTGACAGTGGTTTTTATAAACAGTCCAGGGCCCATTAATATTAATTGCAGGCCAGAACAGAGAGTGGAGATACTGCATCCTAAGGCAGAAAATTTCAGCACTCATTTAGTTTAATCTATCTGTTTTCTATTAATTCCCGCCACATGAATACTAATCACTCAGTGGGCTTAATGGCCTCCAAAATCACATACTAGATTTCCACTTTCCAAAGTGACCTTTTCCATTCTGATAGCATCACCTGTGCTACATCACAAGGTAACAGTTTTATCTTAATAGGATAGGATTTGTGCAGGATGGCATCCTCTTTCACAAACTGCTCACATTTACATTTTGACACACAATGAATTGTTACCCAGGGGAGCTCTTTTCAATCTTGGTTAGCAAACAGAGTCAGCATCCAAATAAATGCCAGCGTTGCACTCCACTTAGACCTATGAATGGGGAGGTTCAATTGGCTCTTCAGGAGCAAGGCTGTATGTATGTATGTATATATGCCTAAAGCAAAATAGCTTTCAGATGGCAAATAATGAAAGTGTTATGGAAGCTTGTTTCCGACACAAAATAAAACATTTTAAAAGATAATTGTGAGTTTACAACTTGCAATTCTGACTTTTTTTTCTCAGAATTGTGAGAATATAAACGCAATTCTGACTTTATAACTCACAATTCTGACTTTTCTCAGAATTGAGATATAAAGTCGCAATTGCGAGTTATGAAGTCAGAATTGCGAGTTAAAAACTCCAAGTCCAGACTGACTTTGTATCTCACAATTCTGACTTTATGTCACACGATTATTCTGACTTTATAACTCGCAACTGGACTTTGTAACTCATAATTGCGACTTTATATCACGCCTATTTTTTTAGATTGATTCAACAAGGTGCTGAAAGCATTCTTTAGAAATGTTGGCCCATATTGATTGGATAGTATCTTGCAGTTGATGGAGATTTGTGGGATGCACATCCAGGGCACGAAGCTCCCGTTCCACCACATCCCAAAGATGCTCTTTTGGGTTGAGATCTGGTGACTGTGGGGGCCATTTTAGTACAGTGAACTCATTGTCATGTTCAAGAAACCAATTTGAAATGATTCCAGCTTTGTGACATGGTGCATTATCCTGCTGGAAGTAGCCATCAGAGAATGGGTACATGGTGGTCATAAAGGGATGGACATGGTCAGAAACAATGCTCAGGTAGGCCGTGGCATTTAAACCATGCCCAATTGGCACTAAGGGGCCTAAAGTGTGCCAAGAAAACATCCCCCACACCATTACACTACCACCACCAGCCTGCACAGTGGTAACAAGGCATGATGGATCCATGTTCTCATTCTGTTTATGCCAAATTCTGACTCTACCATCTGAATGTCTCAACAGAAATCGAGACTCATCAGACCAGGCAACATTTTTCCAGTCTTCAACTGTCCAATTTTGGTGAGCTCGTGCAAATTGTAGCCTCTTTTTCCTAATTGTAGTGGAGATGAGTGGTACCCGGTGGGGTCTTCTGCTGTTGTAGCATACCTCGGTTGTAACGAGTGGTTATTTCAGTCAAAGTTGCTCTTCTATCAGCTTGAATCAGTCGGCCCATTCTCCTCTGACCTCTAGCATCAACAAGGCATTTTCGCCCACAGGACTGCCGCAAACTGGATGTTTTTCCCTTTTCACACCATTCTTTGTAATCCCTAGAAATGGTTGTGCGTGAAAATCCCAGTACCTGAGCAGATTGTGAAATACTTAGACCGGCCCGTCTGGCACCAACAACCATGCCAGGCTCAAAATTGCTTAAATCCCCTTTCTTTCCCATTCTGACATTCAGTTTGGAGTTCAGGAGATTGTCTTGACCAGGACCACACCCCTAAATGCATTGAAGCAACTGCCATGTGATTGGTTGATTAGATAATTGCATTAATGAGAAATTGAACAGGTGTTCCTAATAAGCCTTTAGGGGAGTGTATATTCAAAATGCAATGGGGGAATAAATAGCTTAACTTTTTAATAATATTTAGTTAAAATATATATTAAAATATTATAGCATGTTCTCAAAGGGACTATTTGTAGAATTTAAAAACACTTGTTTTTAGTGACACCGGTGGTCATTAAGTGAACGTATTGCTCATGCTCACACTCACACTCAGTGCCTCGATATACTCATGGTTCTTTGCCTAGAAATAAATATAAGTTGGAAATACCTTTTGCAGCGGCATACTGTTAACATACATCCAGATGCCGCCCACGCTGCTGAGAGCGACATTTATATGAATATGTAAATATGTGCTGCACGCTTTCCTCTTAACAACAAAATAGACATACAACAAAAATAGCAGCAGTGAGAAAGCAGCATGGATATGTATGCACCAGCTATGTGATTCAACATCGAGAGATAATAAATAAATATAAATGACATTGTTATAATAGTTTGAATATAAAGTATATTTGAGACTATATAAACTATACAGATCTGGCTATGTGAGACTATAGATTGATATAATCCGTTTTCTTTGCATGACACATTGACATTACAGTAGGCAGATTGGTCCTTTCAACATTATCCTACACATTGTATAAGCATTTGTTTCATGTGTCATTGAACAGAAGAGAGGCTCTTGGAAGCGCATAAATGTTTTTTCCAACAAAAAACGCCTCAAGTCCTCAGTCTACAGGCTTTTATAGACAACCTAGGAAGTCGGGTAAGGTCTTGTTGTTGTTTTTTGTTTTGTTTTTTGTTACAAGCTGTTCACACACTGTCAATTTAAAAGTGATTAAATATGAAGATTCGTACATATAGACCCTTAAAAATAATAAGTGCCAAATTACATATCAGAAATGATACAGAGAAGACCCCTGTAGACCCTCATTGCTGTGTCACAACAGTGCTTAAGATATGTATATGCTATTTAAGCCATTACTTTTATGTCATTGTTGTGCCGTTTCACATTTTTTATGTGTTCTGATTTGTTATTATTATTTGTATATTAATATATTTAGTTAAAAAAAATTATTTTCAGAGCTTTATGACACTAACATGAATAAAAATATAGGCACTTGGCACGTTTGTTTTGAACTAGATGTCCATATGATAATTAATCTTCATCATCTTAGACATGATAGATTTGTCATGGACGCATTAAATATTAGATGTAGAAAACCCAGAACCAAATGTTTTTCTCCTTTTACAGCATGATTGTCAGGCATCCAGTCAAGTCGAATGTCTGTCGTCAGAATGCCATCTATATCTTGCTATTGTCAGTACTGTGTCACACAGACCCAGAACTCATGCTGTGTTGACTGGCTCATCTCTACATGACAGGTTTGGTTTTTCGTTCTTGGATCTGTGACTTTTCTGTTTATGCTGCCATAATCTACCATTGTTCTTTTGAATATTCAACAGGGACAGCTTATTTATTTGTGTAATATGTAAATAACCATTAAATGTGGAGGAACACGCTGAGCAATCAGACTCAGAGTCTTTTTGCCAATACTAATCAACTCCACTACTCCCATTGCTTTCACCAGACGTTATTCTTCACAGCAATGAATTCTAACCTAAACTCAACAGATAGCTTAATATTATCATAAATTAGTCCTTGTTATAGTATTTGTGTTATATTTGTAGTTATATATGTCGTTCACAAACAAGTTGGCTCCAATGGAAGTCGGCTCCCGTCTGCGAGACATTTTTTTTCTTTATTGATTAATTGGTTTGTACATGAGTATACATGAGTATAAGAAGTAGAAGTGGTACTAAATGAAGAGGTGTTGGGAGCCGAAAGAGACGTGTGGCAAACAGGGCAGGGCCGATAGCCATGGGAACGGAGCAAGGCCCGTGCCACTATTGCTAATGAACGTCACCTGCATGCCACACCGGTCTTGAGTCTCACGGAAAGGAGATCTGGGAGGATAAAAAGAGGAGTGATGACAGTGCAAGACGAGAGAAGACCCGGCCTGGACTTTATATTGTTTGTTTATTTTAGGATTAAAGTATGTTAAACATTTGCCGGTTCCCGTCTCCTTCTTCCCTGAGCCTTAACATTGCTACACTGGTCCCGAAAACCCATGGGAATGTAGGAACACGCTGTCAGAGATTCTACCGCCTGACTCATCAGACAAACTCGCTGCCAGTCGCCTGGGTTGTTGGGGGGGGTGCAGAAGAGTGAGGCCAGAGCCTGTTGCCGTCTGCCATTATGAGGAGGAGCAAGGAATGGGTGACTCTCTTTCTGGCTGCCCGAAACTGGAGGAGCGTCACTGTCGCCGTCCGCCAGGCATCGGAGAATTTAGAGGGCCATCCACCGAGGGCTATCCAGCACCATCACCAGGCGGTGAGTTTACCCAGCTGGTGGAGGACAGAATGGCAATGTTCTCTTTCTCTCCTTATCCTTCTGTCTCCTTTACTCTCGCCTCGTCTGTCATTACCCCCAGGCGCTGTGGCAGCTGTGACTGGGGGGATGAGTAGAGCGCAGTCTCAAGGGTACCCCCGTCCTGCGAGGGGCGATGGGGATATATGGAAAGCAGGGAGAGCAGAGAGCCGTAGGAACGGAGCAAGGCCGGTGGCATAATTGCTAATGAGCTTCACATGCATGCCACACCAGTCTTGAGTGTCATGGAAGGAGATCTGGGAGGATAAAAGGAGGACGAGAGAGGACCAGGCCTAGACTTTATGTTGTCTGTGAGGGGCTGCCGCATTACTTTCATTTTAAAGTTTGTTTATTTTATGATTAAAGTGTGTTAAACATTTGCCGGTTCCCACCTCCTTCTTCCCTGAACCTTTAATATTGCTACAATCCGGTTCTTATTGCTGAACTTAAAAACATAATTCCCATCACTACATATCTGGTTCCATTTACATCATCCTTATATACCATTCTCTTTTTTTTTTGCCATTTGTGACAGTGTAAATGAGACATTATCAGTAAATAATGCATACATTTTCAAGTGTTGGGGATAAGAGGGTAAAAGCATATTCCGACGAGATTCAGAATGTCCGACAGAGAAAAAGCAAAAAGACTGATATGTGCCAGCAAGAAAAAAAGTCAATCCTCTAAAGAAGAGCTCAGTCAGACATGTAGACAAAAAGGAAGTGACTGTGTGTCTGTGCTCACGGAAAGGCAAAGACCATTTGAAGATGATGCTTTTGATTGATGTGAGAAGATGAGATCTTAAGTCAGGACTGTGGGACGGCAGGAATGAGTCTTGCATTGGCCAGACAGCAGTTTGAGATGAAGGACAACCAGTAAGATAGGATGATAAGACGGCCAGGTCACCCCTCACCCCTCTGAGGTGAAGCCCTAGCACAAATGGCTGTTTCTGCTGATGGATGTTTGTCAAGGGGCCCTGTCTGAGAAGAGTGTATGGAGTTTGGCAATCAGTTAACCCCCCTTTCTGTTTTCCTCCACTTCAGTCTTCACCAGAGCTGATCCTCCCTATACGCAGAGTATGTAAGCTGCATAGGGCCCCGAACGACCAGGGAGGCACCTTGCTCTCAAGAATCAGCTATTTAGGGCTGTGTTTTAGTTTAGTTTTTGATTTTTTGCTTCCATCGATTATGAAAACATGATGCCGCTTTCTGTTCCTTTCCTTTAAAGGATTTTACCATACGTTGTCACCACACGTAACATCCAAATCAGTCGAATCATGTAAAGCCACGTGTAAAAGCACATTGAGTTGTGTAAGAGACACTGTTCAACAGACGGCATTCCGTCCGTGCAATCCGAGACGGAGAGAAACACGGACAAGTACAGGGCTTCGTGTGAGAGCCTGAATGGACAAATACACACAAAAATATGTCAGAATCCTTTTTGGGGACTTAAACGCATTCAGTTATGTCTTTGGTGAACAGGAGGGTTATTCTGTTAGCTGGGAAAGTAATCAAATGCTTGTCAGAGTATTAGTTCTGTGCATTTGGTCTTAAAGTGACCACAGCTGATAAACCCGCTGCTCTCACTGTCATTTAATGTTAATCAGACAACCAAAAAAAAAACCAAAAAAACAAGAGAATCATTCACTGCTCTTCCCTGAGTAACATTAGTAATTTCATAAGAATCACTGTGTATTTAATTCATGCAGTGAAGACTATGCATTGTTTTATTAATTAAATTTGTATTTATGTGTTATTCCATTTCTGTATGGTAGGGTAAATTGTTAATTTCATTCATTCATTCATTCATTCATTCATTCATTCATTCATTCATTCATTCATTCATTCATTCATATCTTTTGTTGGTTTTTGTTTCTGTTGTATTTATCCTATTGTTTTTTTTATCTTTTAACTCGTTGTTTGTTGACAGTGTACACTGCTCTAAAAGACTAAGGCATTCAGGGTCATTCAGGTTTTTTTTTTTTTTTTTTTTTTAATGAATGCACTGACAGGGGCCCCAGACAAAGTTTTGCTTAGGGCCCCCAGAAGTCTAGGATCGGCACTGGTCTTCACTTTCTGAGACCAGAAGCAATTGTCTAACTGGTATAGCGAGGATGAGAGGCTATCTGAGAAGCAGCTATAAACTTTACAGAAGTTCTTAATTGTTAACAAATGGAACAATTATAAGTGTATGAACACCACAAATATATAAACAATATTAGCACTTGGTAAAGTTCTATATTATTTAAAAGCAAGATAGCCAAATGAGGATTTTTCCCACAATCATTCCCAAAGGCATAAAAAAAAAAACTAAATTGCATTTTAAAGGGAGTGTCTTCTATAATCTTCCTTCCTGACCTTACTTGCGGTTTTCCATTGTTTGAGAATATGTCCTTTTGAAAAAGACGTGTGCTTAATGTAGTGTACTTCTTAAAAGTGTGTGTATATATATATATATATATATATATATATATATATATATATATATATATATATATATATATATATATATATATATATATATAATATAATAATAATAATAATTAAATAAATAAAAAGCTGTATTTGCAGATAAAACTGAATTTTGAAATAGGAGGCCATTTAACCCTCTGGGCCTCATTTGTCACATTAGCTATGTGAACACACAAACAAATCATGGACATGATTCAGATATGTTAAAGGGTTTGAAAATAAAGTCACACTTGGCTCCTTTGCGGTCAAAAATTACCAACATAGGAAGTTAATGGGAAATACAAATAAATATGAAAACTCAGAAAATCTTTGGTAAAAACTACAAATCAGCCCCTGTGTAGAACAAAAAGTGCACAGCAATGAAGGGGTGACACTCTGAAGTATCAAGAGTACAAAATAGACACATCTATTTTTATTGAATTTTGATGTGATGTGTAACAAAATGTCCGTTGTGTTCAGGTTTGAATGTAGTAAAATGAATGCAAAAACTGACACTTCAAATCAATATTTCAAACAAACAAAAATGTAACCTTGACAAAAAGTAGTCATTGAGAATGTCTAAATATAAATCCAATTCCACAACTTAATAAAAATAAGTATTCATGTAAAAAAAAAAAAAAAAAAAAAAAAAAAAACATTAGAGAATTCACTTATATATATATATACACAGGCATCTAGTGGTTACACCATGGCATTGCATAAGTTTTTATTTTTTTACTCCCACCAGATGGCACTAATCAACCTTCAAAATTTGGATTTTAAATGCCTTGTCTCTATTTTAACGTGGCATACTGAAAAATTATTATATAATATACAAACCCAATTCCAAAAAAGTTGGGACACTGTACAAATTGTAAATAAAAACAGAATGCAATGATGTGGAAGTTTCAAATTTCAATATTTTATTCAAAATACAACATAGATGGCATATCAAATGTTTAAACTGAGAAAATATATAATTTTAAGGGAAAAATAAGTTGATTTTAAACTGGGGACTGAGGAGACAAGTTGCTCAAGTTTAGGAATAGGTATGTTGTCTCATTCTTGTCTAATACAGGCTTCTAGTTGTTCAACTGTCTTAGGTCTTCTTTGTTCTTAGCTTCTCCTTTGCCAAATGTTTTCTATGGGTGAAAGATCTGGACTGCAGGCTGGCCATTTCAGTACCCGGATCCTTCTTCTACGCAGCCATGATGTTGTAATTGATGCAGTATGTGGTCTGGCATTGTCATGTTGGAAAATGCAAGGTCTTCCCTGAAAGAGGTCTGGATGGGAGCATATGTTGTTCTGGAACTTGGATATACCTTTCAGCATTGATGGTGCCTTTCCAGATGTGTAAGCTGCCCATGCCACACGCACTCATGCAACCCCATACCATCAGAGATGCAGGCTTCTGAACTGAACGCTGAGAACAACTTGGGTTGTCCTTGTCCTCTTTAGTCCAGATGACATGGCGTCCCAGTTTTCCAAAAAGAACTTCAAATTTTGATTCGTCTGACCACAGAACCGTTTTCCACTTTGCCACAGTCCATTTTAAATGAGCCTTGGCCCAGAGAAAATGCCTGCGCTTCTGGATCATGTTTAGATATGGCTTCTTTTTTGACCTATAGAGTTTTAGCTGGCAACAGCGAATGGCACGGTGGATTGTGTTCACCGACAATGTTTTCTGGAAGTATTCCTGAGCCCATGTTGTGATTTCCATTACAGTAGCATTCCTGTATGTGATGCAGTGCCGTCTAAGGGCCCGAAGATCACGGGCATCCAGTATGGTTTTCTGGCCTTGACCCTTACGCACAGAGATTGTTCCAGATTCTCTGAATCTTTGGATGATATTATGCACTGTAGATGATGATAACTTCAAACTCTTTGCAATTTTTCTCTGAGAAACTCCTTTCTGATATTGTTCCACTATTTTTGGCCGCAGCATTGGGGGAATTGGTGATCCTCTGCCCATCTTGACTTCTGAGAGACACTGCCGCTCTGAGAGGCTCTTTTTATACCCAATCATGTTGCCAATTGACCTAATAAGTTGTAAATTGGTCCTCCAGCTGTTCCTTATATGTACATTTAACTTTTCCGGCCTCTTATTGCTACCTGTCCCAATTTTTTTGTAATGTGTAGCTCTCATGAAATCCAAAATGATCCAATATTTGGCATGACATTTCAAAATGTCTCACTTTCAACATTTGATATGTTATCTATACTCTATTGTGAATAAAATATAAGTTTATGAGATTTGTAAATTATCACATTCCTTTTTTATTCACAATTTGTACAGTGTCCCAACTTTTTTGGAATCAGGTTTGTATTAGAATTTTTTATTATTATTGTGTATTTTATAATAATATAATTGTGTATAAATAATAATATAATTGTGTATTATTATTGTTGAAAAATATTGTATAGTACCATAAAATCCCCTCAAAATTGTAAATAATAATAAAAAATATTATTGAACAAAAATATATTACATTGGTTTCAGGAAAAAAGTTATATTTCAAATCAAATCAAATCAAGTCACCTTTATTTATATAGCGCTTTTAACAAGTCCAATTGTTTCAAAGCATCTTCACATTGTTAACAGGAAAATAATGCAACAGAATTTGTACAGCCGTTCTGGTGAAACGGTGATGTTATCCAGCTAATTTCAAGTATCATATAGCGTCAATGCGGGCAGATCGGTAATATAGATGAAATTTAGGTGTCCCCAACTGAGCAAGCCAAAAGCCAGAGGCAACGGTGGCAAGGAACCAAAACTCCTTCAGGGTCAGAATGGAGAAAAAAACCTTGGGAGAAACCAGGCTCAGTCGGGGTGCCAGTTCTCCTCTGGCCGACGAACAAACAGTGTATGATTATAATTCTGGCAACATTGCAGGTCTTAATTCATATTAGGTAAATAGATATTCGTAAGATTATTCGAAAGATTGGAGTTGTCACGCCGGAGACGGGTTTAATGAGCGTTTATTTGACTCTCTGCAGACATTTCAGGGATACATTGGTCATGTCCAGGTGCAGGTCCACCATCTGATCTGGATACGGCCCGGATCCGGCTGACTGCAGTAAACCTCGGGATAAACAGTGAGACTAACATTAGCGTAGATGCCATTCTTCTTATGATGTAACGAGTACATCAGGTGTTATGGGAAGTGTTCCCGGTTCCGGCTGACCTAGTTAATGCAGCCTAACAATCATTTACTGATTTGAATAATAGAAATTGATAATATTTTATGTGTAAGCCATAGTAAAGAAATTCGTTTTTAGTCTAGATTTAAACTGACAGAGTGTGTCTGCTTCCCGAACAATGCTAGGAAGACTGTTCCAGAGTTTAGGCGCTAAATAGGAAAAGGATTGACCACCTGCAGTTGATTTTAATATTCTAGGTATTATCAACTGGCCAGAGTTTTGAGACCGCAATAGACGTGATGGAGTATAATGCGTTAAGAGTTCGCTCAAGTACTGGGGAGCTAAACCATTTAGTGCTTTGTAAGTAATAAGCAAGATTTTAAAATGTATACGATGTTTAATAGGGAGCCAGTGCAGTGTTGACAGAACCGGGCTAATATGGTCATACTTCCTTGTTCTAGTAAGAGCTCGAGCTGCTGCATTTTGGACCAGTTTTGTTTATTAAGCAAGCAGGGCAACCATTCAAGGCAGCCATATTTCATATTTCAAGGCTTCAGTCACTTTTGACCGTGAAGGAGCCAAGGGTGACCCCTAAAAGAAGAGGACCAGAGGGTTAAGTGTACTTTAAGAGAGTACATTTTCATGTTTCTTAACACACTTAGGTACCTTTTAAAAAGTGCCCTTTGTAATAATGTCAAATTAAAACTTTTAATTTAAAGTACATTTTAAATCATTGTTTTAGTACTCTTTTGTTGTGCTTTATAAAAGTACACTTATTTTGATGTGTTGACAAAAGTACATGTAAAGATTAAGATTAATGCATACGTTTTTATTATTATTTATTTATTTTTATGCTAAAGTGCACTTCTTTCTGTCTTCTTTCTGCATGTTTGACTGAATTTGATTAATTTGATTTATTATCTTATTTTCTTATTTTTCAGTTTTATTTTGGGAGACAGTTAAGGTAATAGTCGGAGACGTGGAATAGTTCTAAAATTATGTTTTGCTCTAAACTGAACAAAAATAGGTTTCCTCTTGGGGAAGAAAAGCTTTCTCTTTCCTGGCCTTATTTGGGAAATTTCTATAAAAAATTTTAGTAGCTACTGTTTAAATATTAAAATAGTCTTGGCACTGAAGGCACAACAGAAACTGTTTTTTTCTTTCTTTCAGAAATCAGTGACTTGTTTACGTTATTTTCATGCTTTACACCAGTCGGGGGGATTTGGCTAGACTCTCTCAGCAGACTAATCTAGACTGTGTCATCTGTGAATTACATCATGCTTACATATTCACACTATGTACATCTATATAAAGACGAGCAAATGCTCACTCTAATATGATCATATTTATAATATTTGTCCTCAGAAGATCTCTTTAAAGGGTGAGGAGAAATGTTGAGAAAAATATTCTCAAAATATTTTAAACCGAACAAAACAGAACAAGAAACCCTTTTAACATGCTCCTTTGTGATAACCTTAATAACACTCATTGATAAGCCAAGATTGTATATAAACAGGAAAACAGTGCATGACATGAAACGAAGTAAAAGCAAACTAATTAAAAATTTGCAGTTGCAATGCATGCTGGGAAAGATGCACTGTAATTGGTACAAGACTGATAGCAGGAGTGGAATGAATCCTTTCGACCATTCATTAAGTTAAATAGGATAACTAATGGGCGAGACTGAACTGTAGTTATGATCACTCTTCATTTTATACCTGATTTAAGTCCTTATGCTGCCTAAAATGCATAAACTGCCCAGCAACAATGAAACCCAAAACCCAAGCCAACATATTCAATTAAATGCAGCTTCAGTCTAGGTAACTGCTGACATCATTGAGTGCATAACTTGTGCTCTCTCTCCGTTCTCACTCTTTATCAGGCAAACATAATTAATGGAAGTGAAGCAGAGAAACATGCTGCAGCTTTATAGATTTTTGATGGTAATCAGTCGGATTAATTATGTGATATATGTCCCTTGTTAAGTTAATCGCACCCGGGTAAATGCGATGCATGAACTTTGATAACAAACTGGCAGTCAGGCCCCCAGACTCCTAAATCAATTTGCCAAGTTCCACAAATCACTTAGTGCAGCTGCATGTGTACAATGTGACGTACCTACAAATATCTGAAATGGGAGGTTACATATTTGTTGAAAACAAAGTAGGGATTATATTAATGATCATAGCACTCATTTTGTGAGTGATGATCATTTTTGAAGATTTAGTAGATTTTGGGCCCTATCATATACCCGATGCAATGCGATGCCAGGCGCAACGTGTTTTTTGCTAGTTTCAGCCCGACGCTGTTAGCATTTTCACGTCCAGCGCCACTTTGTTTAAATAGCAAATGCACTCATGCCCATCTGTTCGCCAATGGTCTGAAAACAAGGTGTGTTCAGGCACATTTTTGGTGTGTTGCTATTTTGAGGCATCTGAAAATGACTCTGCCATTGACCAACAAAAACCTGGTCTAAAGTAGGGGTGTAACAATACGTCGATATAGACACCGTGTCCTAACTACATGCAACACGACACGTGATAAAAGGTATCTTTTCCATGTTAATTAGAGTTTTTGTCCTAACCAGCCGCGACGGCGACACACAATGATTCTGTTTTAGAAACGTTTCTATTTCTGCGACGTCGCTGCTGGAATAACACAAAACATGGCAATGATAATCTCAGGTAATGTTTATGTGCTTTATTTAATATTAAAAGCGTGCAATGTAACTTTGAATATCATTTAGTGCTCCCAGCTTTGTAACGTTGTCGTACTAAAAGCAACAATGGGTAATTCACCTCAGATCTTGAAATATTGAACAAATGGAAACAAGAACTTTCAAACTGTGAACAAACAAGTATATTCTATGACAAAGATTGTAGTCAGTATGTATTTTAGTAAAATTTAAATGGTGTAATATTTGTGAATTTGATTATGTAGGCTACTTATCCATTTCCTTGCGAGTGCCGTCAAGATTAATCTCTGGTGTGGTGCACTTGCCGCGAGAGCCCGCCCACACGCTGTTCTGATTGGCTGTGGTTTTTGATTGATTTGTCGCATCTTGTAGTCGCATTGCGTCTTGTGTAGACAGACAAGTTGCTTGTCGCTGGAATCTTATCGCGTCGCGTGTAGTTAGGACACGGTGTAAACGTCTCATAGATGAGACTGCCTATATTATATTTTAAAACAGCCAGTCAAAATTGTAGTCTACCACTCAGGGAATAGGTATTTAAAAGAGAGACAGATTATGGAGTGATATCAGAAATGACATCAGGCAATGGCAGCGCGAGATGTTCAGAAGAACACAAGAGCTAAACTTCTACAAGCTCAATAACATCCACAGCAAAAAAAAAGAAAAGAAAAAGAAGGTAAGAAAAATCCTGAAGTCTGAAAACTTTGCCCATTAATTAGATGTGCAAGGCAAGCAGGCAGGTTTTGGGGATGTTTTGGACAATTAAAAATGTGAACATGCACGTTGCACTGTTGTGCGGTGGACTTTCAGTGAATTAATAGAGTCGGCGTTTCTTTAATATCGAGGCTCCATAGTTTGCTTCTTGCATGATTGTTAGACCTGATGGTCTGCCTGAAAAAAGATGCACTCTCTTCCCATGCAGTCAAAATGAACGGTTTAATTTCTTCAGGCTCGTCCTAGTCGTCACCCTGACATGACAGTGCATAGAGTTAATTAGCCATTAATGTGAATGACTTGTTATTTTATTCTAGCTTTCTTTCTTTTTGCAATAAAGTGCAATAGGTATTAATTAGCAGTGGGCTAAATAGCAGCATGTTGAAATGATGTTCCAAATTGCGTTTTTTATTACAATGATAAAATTGTACAGTACCCTATTCAGGTAAGGTCAGGTTTGCTGATGTGTGTTTTATTTAGGCTATTTATTTATTTTTGTCCCTGGCCGATCGGAGACGGAGTTCAATGCTGATATTCTGGGATACAATATTCATAGCCAAAAGGCTATACTAGTAGGGACTTTAGCCTTTAAATAGCTTTGCTGCATAGGATCAGTATCCTTTCTAGAACAGGCAAGAGCTTTCTAGCCTCACGGCTCGCGTCAGCAGCGCCTTGCATCGCTCATAGACCTTAAAAAAATCAGCGGATGGCGGGCGGGTGCGGCTTTGAAAAATGGTCAAAAAATATTGGTGCAGATGGATGGCAGATGGATGATGAGTTTTGTGATGCGGTTGCGGATCTCTACCATGCGCTCAGATCGTTAAAATAGGGCCCTTTGAGATCAACTTTTAATTCTGCAAAAGTTGCGGGTCTGATATAAGGTACAAACCCGATTCCAAAAAAGTTGGGACACTGTACAAATTGTGAATAAAAACAGAATGCAATGATGTGGAGGTTTCAAATTTCAATATTTTATTCAGAATACAACATAGATGACATATCAAATGTTTAAACTGAGAAAATGTATCATTTTAAGGGAAAAATAAGTTGATTTTAAATTTCATGGCATTAACACATCTCAAAAAAAGTTGGGACAAGGCCATGTTTCCCACTGTGTGGCATCCCCTCTTCTTTTTATAACAGTCTGCAAACGTCTGGGGACTGAGGAGACAAGTTGCTCAAGTTTAGGAATAGGAATGCTGTCCCATTCTTGTCTAATACAGGCTTCTAGTTGCTCAACTGTCTTAGGTCTTCTTTGTGGCATCTTCCTCTTTATGATGCACCAAATGTTTTGTATGGGTGAAAGATCTGGACTGCAGGCTGGCCATTTCAGTACCCGGATCCTTCTTCTATGCAGCCATGATATTGTAATTGATGCAGTATGTGGTCTGGCATTGTCATGTTGGAAAATGCAAGGTCTTCCCTGAAAGAGACGACGTCTGGATGGGAGCATATGTTGTTCTAGAACTTGGATATACCTTTCAGCATTGATGGTGCCTTTCCAGATGTGTAAGCTGCCCATGCCACACGCACTCATGCAACCCCATACCATCAGAGATGCAGGCTTCTGAACTGAGCGCTGATAACAACTTGGGTTATCCTTGTCCTCTTTAGTCCGGATGACATGGCGTCCCAGTTTTCCAAAAAGAACTTCAAATTTTGATTGGTCTGACCACAGAACAGTTTTCCACTTTGCCACAGTCCATTTTAAATGAGCCTTGGCCCAGAGAAAACTCCTGCACTTCTGGATCATGTTTAGATATGGCTTCTTTTTTGACCTATAGAGTTTTAGCCGGCAACGGCGAATGGCACGGTGGATTGTGTTCACCGACAGTGTTTTCTGGAAGTATTCCTGAGCCCATGTTGTGATTTCCATTACAGTAGCATTCCTGTATGTGATGCAGTTCCGTCTAAGGGCCCGAAGATCACGGGCATCCAGTATGGGTTTCCAGCCTTGACCCTTACGCACAGAGATTGTTCCAGATTCTCTGAATCTTTGGATGATATTATGCACTGTAGACGATGATAACTTCAAACTCTTTGCAATTTTTCTCTGAGAAACTCCTTTCTGATATTGCTCAACTATTTTTCGCCGCAGCATTGGGGGAATTGGTGATCCTCTGCCCATCATTTTTTAAGGACATTAAAAACCATGTCATTAGTTTTTATTTATTTTTTTCGGTTCTGCACTGTAAAAAATATTATAATTATTTTATTATTATTATTATTTGAAATTTAAATTCATTTAAATTAAATACAAGATAATTGATGTACATATAAAAAAAAATACAAAACACTATTGCAGTCTTTCTACTTCACAATTTCACATTTCATTTAATGTGCCATTGAATGGTACATTTCCTTCTTATCTAATAAGTGGCTGAAAGCAAGTTCCCTTCCTCTAGTCAACCTTATGAGATCCTGTACCAAAAGAGGAGTACAGGGTAATTGATTCACAGAGTAGAGCTTTGCATGTATGAGGGCATTTGTGAACATGTGATGTAAACCTCCATAAAAGTTTAATAAAAGTTGTAAACCGGATCCCTGCAGGGCCTTGGAATGGAAAACAACATCTTTGCACGGCAGCACACATGCACTCTTGAATCTGTATGCATGCCTATATACTGTATATTTGTGTGTAGGCATGCACTTGACAAGACCATGAGTGATGACCTGCTTTTTGTAATGCATACTTACAGACAATATGTCCAATACAAGCCAGTCTGGGGAATGGAGAATTGATTTATTTCTCGCCTTTTAACAAAATTAACACGCACGCCACTGACATGCAATCACACCTTGAAATAGTGGCCGTATGGCAGAGCACATGCGTTAAATAATAGCCATGACAATGTGACAACACCTATTCTGAAGTGCCTAGCAGCTGAATTACTATTGCTATTTGATCTTCTGCTAAGATGCTGCAAGAAAAGAAGACAAGAATCATAAAACAGTGGCCGTTTCTCAATACATGTTCTTGTCTGTACTTGTGTTCTCGTGGACTTGTGAAACCTCATCAGTCGCTGCCCAAGTACAGTTCACATCTAGCCAAGTACAGTTCAAATCCCCGGATGTGTCCTTGATATGTCCCCTTTATCGAGGATGCATCATGAGTAGGGCTGTGAATCTTTGATTATGCAGCAGCGAATCAATTCGATTCACGATTCATAGGTTTTCGATTGGATTCAAGAATGATTTTTGCAGATTTGATTCGAGATGATTCACATTAAAATTCGATGTAATTTGATTAATTCGATTTGATTCTGCATTTTATTATATGCATTCATAGGATTATTAAAATGCTTCCCCCAAATATATTGTTTGTTTAACAGACAACAAACATTGTTTAACAGACAACATTTTTTCCACATACAAGACTTTTGGCCATTACGACCTGCTGTCTTTTCAGCATCTCCTGCCATGAGTGCCAAATTTTAAAGATTTAAAAGCATTGAAAAACACAGCATTTTGTATCAGTCTGTTATCAAAGCTGTTTCTGAACACAAAAGCACATCCTTTAGTGGTAGGGCTGACAAGAAATGTGAGACCGTGATGTTCTACTCCAAGCAAAATTAAGTTTACATAATTAATTGTTCTAAATTATTGCGTAAAATGAACAGACCTATTAATGACCCAAATGCATACATACAGTCCTAGTTGCTTTGTAAACTGAGAAAGAATAACCTTATTGTGTTTGACTTTATTTAGTGCTTTACCTCAGTGACCATTCACCCTTGAGATCAGCAGCCTCAGCCCCCCAAATCAGCCACTCCAGGCTGTTCCACCTTTCCACAGGGGCACCTGGCCCATCTGTGAAGGGTCCCGGCAGTGCTGTGCACCATTGTCCAGTATTAATAAGCTATTGATCCGTGGAGACATACTTTTTCAGCATCTGGGTCTGCCAGTCGCTCTCTCTTGCCTGTCTGTATCGATGTGTGAGCTGCAAAAAGCGTCAGTAATGGATACACAGAGGCAGCCGAAGCCCATGGGCATTGAAGGGACGGGGTATTTTTGTGTTTTGCTTCTCGTAAGCCTCTGTTTCGACAACCACGGGACCCCTGGGAGAAGAGGAAGTGCCGGCTGACATCAGAGCACTGGGTCGACTTAGGAGGCCACTCCCATTTACCCTGCTGCCTGACATGATGGATTATTTTAGTCTGGCCCCTTCAGCCAAGCATCACACCCCTTCTGCAGTGGAAAGCATGCATGTACATATTTATATTTATATTTAGCATCTGAGACTATTCCACTCCTTAGTTGTTGTTGTTTTGTTTTTTTGTTTTTATGACATCAGTCAGTACATCATGAACACAAATTTAGCAAATTCCTTGATACTCTGGGTTACCTTGATACAACTTACTGAAGTTGTATAGTCAAAAATACACAAAAAGAAGGTAAATTTACCTGTAAAAATGTAAAAGTGTTAATATACCAAATTACTAAAAACTACCTTTACAATAAACTGATAACCACCTTCATCACAAGTAGCTTTTCCACAAGCTGAGGTGAATTCTAATACACACTCTGAAAAATTATTTTTAATTGGCATCTATGGTTCCATGAAGAACCTTTAACCTCTTGACGCGCACTGACCCGACCTCGGGCTTGACATCACTTTGTTTATCATGGTTTACGTTTGTTATATAGAATACTGTTTAAAATATTAAGAATGATAACAAATTATACACCATTTGAAAGGGTTTAGTGTCAATCTACTGCGTCTGTTTTATGATATACACTCACCTAAAGGATTATTAGGAACACCATACTAATACTGTGTTTGACCCCCTTTCGCCTTCAGAACTGCCTTAATTCTACGTGGCATTGATTCAACAAGGTGCTGAAAGCATTCTTTAGAAATGTTGGCCCATATTGATAGGATAGCATCTTGCAGTTGATGGAGATTTGTGGGATGCACATCCAGGGCACGCTCTCCTGTTCCACCACATCCCAAAGATGCTCTATTGGGTTGAGATCTGGTGACTGTGGGGGCCATTTTAGTACAGTGAACTCATTGTCATGTTCAAGAAACCAATTTAAAATGATTCAAGCTTTGTGACATGGTGCATTATCCTGCCGGAAGTAGCCTTTAGAGAATGGGTACATGGTGGTCATAAAGGGATGGTCAGAAACAAGGTATATTGAGAGGTATATTCTCCAGGCATTGTCATTGTTGTAAATCTTGACAGACAAAACTTTTAGCCATTGCCAAGACAATTGCACATAGAGGCGCTTTTATGATTATGTACAGCTATGATGAACACGCATGATGATTATGAACATACATGGAACCTTTCCATTAAAAAAAAAAAAAAAAAAAAAAAAGGGTTCTAAGAAAAAAAAAGTTATTTTAAGAACTGTTCACTGAAAAGTTAATTGTGGAACCCAAAATGGTTCTTCTAGGTTTCACTGTGAAAACTTCCTTTTGAATCCTCATACACAATACAGAAAAACATCATAGTAACACAATCAAAAATAGAAAATCATTAAAAGCAAAAATTAACAGAATTAGATAAAATAAAACCCTACCATAAAAAAACCTAAGAAACATAGTTTCATAATTAATAATTAATAATAATTTCAAAGAAAAACATCAAATGACAGCTATTACACAGAGGATTCTGGGAAGGTCAATTTATGTTTCCCTTTTAAAGTGGAACTCTACACTGCGTCATGAGTTGACCCTATGGGAAGCCAGTGTCTAAAGCATGTTTGCTACATGCCAGTCTTTTGCTACTGCGGTCAGGTGACATCATAGGCACACACAGCTTCTTTGTCTTCATGAAGCCGTTTGTCTTAGTCTGACAAGCCAGAACCCACATCAAGATGTTGGGCTTGGGAAACCACCACTGGCAGGGTGGCGAGGGGCAGGGATAAACGGTTGTCTTTCAAATTCCCAACCACAACAACGAAGAAGGTGATGTAGTCAGAGCGACAGAAATGAGTCCATGGGGGAGTGTTCTGCATATAGTGTCTTGTGGAAAAGTTTCATGGAGAGATTCCTGTAAGCCAACAAATGTTATGGTAATCAAGCCCAACGACTGTTGCCGTTTTTGCAAAAAGAATTTGAGAATTGTGGGCGTGCTTGTGCATTCATCAAGTATCTTCGAAAAACAGAAGAAACCCCAAAGTATTGCCGAGACTACTGCATGGTGGCATGGCGGCAGTTAAAACACCGGCAAAGTCGAACAGAATTTGTCAGCACTGCTTCATCCTTTTATCAGGACTTGAACGTGACTTGCCGGTGTACTGGAGATGGGTGGAGGATGAAAAGAACGAGGAAGCCTCCACAGTAGAAACCATGACAGGTTGTTCAGATAAACATTCAGGTTCGACTCCGTCGAAGAGACCCAGGGCCTTAAAAAGTTCTGCCATATCCCTGCAAGTCCTGGAAGAGCTAATATTCGATTATCACTGAGTGCCTAATAAAGTGCCTAACAAAATGTTTAATAATAATAAAAGAATTTATTGTGTAGGGTTAGGTGTAGGGAGGACTTTTATTGTCCCATTAAGGTGGCATCCATTTAATTTATTATATTTAATAATAATTTTTACACTGTTATTATTGCATCCTGTTAATGTACAACAATACTGAGGTGCAAATAGTATGTATCTGTCAAAATAAAGTATAAATTGCATGTAATTACTATTTACACATATTGCAAAGAACTGGACATTTACATGGTGTAAATAGAATATAACTATATTTTCACTTAGTAAATAGCATCTACTGCAATTTGCACTTAGTGTAAATATCATCTATCGCTAAGAAAATATGCTATTTTCACTTGGTGTAAATAGCATCTATCGCTATTTGCACTTAGTGTAAATAGCATTTATTGTGCACTTAGTGCAAATAGCCACTGGCTTTCTTTTAAGATAAAAAGACACGGCATCAAAACTTTTCTGAAGGCAGCGACTTTCAGACATTTATTTAACTCCCCAAAAATAAAATCTCCACGGACTTGCATGCATGTTGTTAGATGAATGTTAGGCCTGGGATATACTAGATTATTTTCAAATATTAATAGATTTTAAAACAGTTTCAACCTATTTTTAGCATTATAATCCTCCAAATGCACACACTAGAAGATTCATCTGGACCACGAGACCACACAACTGTCGATTGTAGTAACATTTTCTCAGTGAGATGAGATCTCACGAAGACTTGCAAGATCAAACGTGACTTGACAAATGGAAGACGATCATCCGGAGAACATCCGGTTAGTGAAGCTTGCTCGCTCTCATTGGCTATTGTGGGTATCACGTCAGAGGCAGCCTGATCAAGAGTCATAATATCAAACACCCAAAATATCAACCAAGATTGCTTGGGGGTGCAAATTGGGCTTAAAATCTTAAAATCTTAAAATCTTCATGTTAGGCTGTGGCCACCCTAACATGAATGTTCAATTTCAGGGGTTCTCAACTCTCTCCTCTTTCCTGCAGAGTTTAGCTCAAACCTTGATCAAATTCACCTGCCTATAACTTTCTAGTTACCCTCAAGAACTTGATTAACCTGTTCAGGTGTGTTTGATTAGAGTTGGAGCAAAATTCTGCAGAAAAGTGGACCTCAAGGGCCAGAGTTGAGAACACCTTGTCTCTTTCAATGTCAGAACAGCAAATTGTTTGCGATTGAACCAAATAATAATCTCTGTTTATTGCTTGTCCAGAGATAGTTTTACAATAACTTGCCAGTAAGCAGAAGGACAGAACGTAAATCTATCACATTCAGAGGGAAAAATAATATGGATTTAGTTAAATTTTTAGGATGTGAGCTGCAATATTTCTTTCTATGTATTTGAGGACTTTATCAGACAAAACTCAACTAAACTACATAAATACTTGATCCCAGGCTCTCTTATAGCTAGTCTGTTATCAGCACCTACCCGTAAAACAGTCTTTTGAAGAAGGACATTTTAAAGCCTCGTATGTGTTATCTGAACAGTTTTGCCTTCAGCAAATGCATGTACATTATCTGTTCAATCATTGAAATGATTTTATTTGGCAGAACCTGTTTTACCAACAAAATATTACATCTGTAACTAAAGCTTTATGCTGAAGCAATCAATTCATCAGTTTGCTGAAAACTCCAAAGACCCAATAGAGAGACCAGCAGCTTTTCTTAGAAAGCCAGCCAGTGAACCTTGAATACTAACTTTGTCGTCCATTAGTGGAAAAAGACATTCAACATAAGACAAGCATTTGGACAGTCTGCAAACACCATGCTGTGCCACGGAGCAAAGTCTGGTTCCTGTCCTGTGCTCTAAATCGCAGAAGGATTGCTTACACACATGCAGGTGGGTGTCACGCATGACATTCGTGTGGCTGGACCCTCTGGAGAGATGCTCCATTTGGCCGCACAGGTGCTGACTCGAGAAAGCGCATGTGCAGTTGCTTCCTGCAGGCCTACTGGGAGCACTAGAGATCTGATACACTAGCAGAAAGCATTTCTGCTTACCTTCTCCTTATTTGTCACATAAATCATGCAATAAACATCCACAACATAGTTACTTTAAGGCACAGATGAACGAGGGACTCAATATATTTAGTTGATCTTTAAAGTCAATATCCTCTAAGAATAATTTGCAAAAAGTGAGTCACTATGTTCCACTGGCTTTTCAAAGAAATGCAAACCATTGTGCATATAGTTTGTGAAGAAAAATAATATAAGTGTTGGTCTCTCTTTTCTCCATTCAAGAATAGTTTGTAAGTGTGTACTTTTTCTATTGGAGTTTTTCTGCATTGATGTCATTCATCTAACAGTAGTTTAAAGGTAGTTGATTTAGGCAGGCAGTCCCCTGTTCATCATATTTGAGCATCAAAATTAAAATGGACTAGTTGAATAATATATGCAAAAAAAAAAAAAAAAAAAAAAAAATTAGTTTGTATGATTTATAAGCTGTTTTCATCATGAGGACCAAAAAACTGGTAATACTATCCTTGTGGGGAATACTATCCATTACTAGGGTTTACCAGGTACACACACACGTTGGGTTTTATGGGGGCATTATATTTTTATACTTCATATTCAACAATATTATTGATTTGACTGCACTGACACTTGAATGAGAACTGAACTGAGCTGGTAGATGATACCGTTTATCTGCAGAACTGCTTTATAGATGAAATGAACAAATTTGTATAACTGATGTTCTTTACAACAGAACTGAATCAACACTGAACTGACTTCAGCTGAACAATGACGCCATTTTCTTTTAGAGCCGCTATACAGCTGAAATGAACTGTTTGCATCTGTAATGCCGGGTGAAATCAGAAAACAAAGGGAGAGCTGGATCCATACACAAAAGGGTTTAATTACAAAATAAACATATTAACAAATCCACAACAGAAACCAGAGAACCAGGGAACAGAAAGAGCATCACCAAACATACATTCGTGTATAGGACAAGACTCAACAAGGAACACAAGAAACACTGGGGTTTAAATACTAGAGGGGTAATAGTCAAACAAGACACACCTAGGAACAATCAGGAACTAATCCAGGTAAGTACGGTAAAATGGCAGGCAAGACAATGGCTGCATCCGAAAACCTAGGCAGCTGACTTGTTGCCTCGCTGCCTTATCAGGCAATGACTTGTGTGGCAGCATAAGAGCATGAAGGCACCTCACGAAACCGATTTCAGACAGACTTCTTAGGCAGTGTAACAGTTTAATGATCTACAGAAATTAGAGAGAGCTTTGGGGAGAACTAAACAAATATTGAATTTATACAGTAGTAATTTCTCGCTAGAAAATGCTAGAAGTTGAAAACGTTGGTCAAAAACGTACATTTACACACTGACCAGCAACCAGAACTTTCAGATGCCATCTTTCTTTTTCTAGCTCAACTGTCACGGAATGGACCGCACAGGATTCTGGGATATCAAAGGCAGCGAAGGATACATCTATGCTGCCTTCAAAAATCCATCAGATGAAGGTATCTCAGGAGGCAGGAAGTGAAGCTAACATTGGTTTCAGATGTGCCTTGATGTTTTCCTACCTGGAAATGTGTCCTCCGAAGGCAGCATTTTCCAGTTTCAGACACAGCCTACAAAGGAAACAGGAACTGACAACCCATTCTCACTCCCAAGGTGTCAAAATCCGAAGCATGGTCAAGTGCCTTCCACAATGAAGACGCTAAAGGTGCCCCTAGGCATCACTATATCGATGCGAAAGGTACTCTATTGCTTTCAGTTGTTTGCCCAATGCATCAGATCAAGACATTTAATTCTTTGCATTTGTAAAAGCAGACATGATTTTATTAATATTGTAGTGGACAGCACATTCCAGGGTCCAGTTTATGGCTAGGCCCCTCTCTGCCCATAACAGTGGACAATGGTTTGCTACATTTTGATTGGATCCTGGTGGACTAACACAAACAAACTGTCCAACGCCATCAGATAAAGATGATAGGGCAACAGCCAGATACCTCTTGGAGGCCAAGAAGAAGACCTCTGGTACCAAGCCCAGGAAGGACAGGACTTCTCATTGGTCCACATGCAGTTTCTGCCCTTCACCCATCTAGAAACTGATCCCTAATGTCCTGGTCTGTGACTGCTATAAAAATTCCTCAGGACCTCAGCAGTAGTGAGTGAAACAAAGACCACAATGATCCATCCAAATCCATTCATAACTATATTTGGAAACCTTAAGACTGATGTAAAATACACACCTCCATTTCATACTTATTCAGAGAAATAAGTATTCTCAGTGACAGCCAATCTTACACCAATTCGGCTGTTAATTAACAAATGAATGAACAGTTCAATATTTTTCCATCATGTTTGGTGTCTATGCGTTTAGAATATTGCCAATGGTATTCTGGGAAAAGAAGGGTGGACCACACTGTGTGCCCCCTCTGATGCCAGCAGCCAAATCACAGCACTGGAATGGAGAAGCGCCAAATTGCAATCTCCTCCTATTCAGAAAAGGATAAAGGTACCCTTTCAACAGACACTCCTTGTTCTGGGTCTCTCCTCAAGAGAGATGAACAGTTCACCAAGTTCTGAGTCTATCCAGCAAAGATAAGACTGTGACAGAGCAACCAAGTTCTGAGTCTCCCCTTTAGAGAGACATAACAGATACACCGTAACATTCTGAGCCTCTGGTTAATCCAGTGCGACAACATAAGATCCGAGGATCTGAGTCTACAGCTTGTGAGGCAGCAACAAATACAACCATGTTCTGAGCCTCCAGCCTGTGAGGAAAGAGACATTAACAAACACTACGTTCAGAGTTTTAGTCCAGCGAGGCAACTACAGCATGTCCCGAGTCTCCATGCCAGAGAGACAAAAGCGGATTGACCAAGTTCTGAGTGTCTGTCCCAGAGAGACACAGAGACATTTGCAACAAGGTTAAACTCATGAGAGCAAACCTTCACTTGGAGGATCCTTCGTCTGCGTGTTCCAGATTAAGGACCTTCTGCACCTACTCCAGGGCCTCATCTGCGTGTGCCAGATTTTAGGACCCTTTGATGCTCCAGGAGATCAGCATCCCACAGATCTTTGTGTTCAAGGCTGTCGAAAAGGATTCCAGCTCCTTTCCCCACTGCATTGTCTCCCAGCACAACCAGTGGAAGAAGTCACCACCATCGGACTGCTTGCTCAACGACGTGGAGCGTAAATATCACTTAACCAAACTTCCAGAGACCTTGGTATTGTTGTATATTATCATTACATGATTTTCTAAGTTACATTAGAGGTAATATAACTGATGCTAGTTAATAACAAATAATCTTTCAGTTATTTGTTTGACGCATAATAAGGTTCTTCACCTTAGTTTCAGAGAAACAATAGTTTATCTTTCCATAAGGTAAGGCAACTCTTCCATAGCCACGCTCAACTTAATCACATGTATTTTATGCATCTTATGCACTTTATTCCTTTATCGTTCATTGTAATCATTTAGTAGTGATAGTTTTTCTTGTTTATGTTATGTTAATAAAATCAATTTTATTACAATTGTGTCTTCCTTGTGCTGATAATATAGAAGAGGCTGTACATGGTACAAACCCGATTCCAAAAAAGTTGGGACACTACAAATTGTGAATAAAAACAGAATGCAATGATGTGGAGGTTTCAAATTTCAATATTCTATTCAGAATACAACATAGATGACATATCAAATGTTTAAACTGAGAAAAATTATCAATTTAAGGGAAAAATAAGTTGATTTTAAATTTCATGGCATCAACACATCTCAAAAAAGTTGGGACAAGGCCATGTTTCTCACTGTGTAGCATCCCCTCTTCTTTTTATAACAGTCTGCAAACGTCTGGGGACTGAGGAAACAAGTTACTCAAGTTTAGGAATAGGAATAGGTTATCCCATTTTTGTCTAATACAGGCTTCTAGTTGCTCAACTGTCTTAGGTCTTCTTTGTCACATCTTCCTCTTTATGATGCGCCAAATGTTTTCTATGGGTGAAAGATCTGGACTGAAGGCTGGCCATTTCAGTACCCGGATCCTTCTTCTACGCAGCCATGATGTTGTAATTGATGCAGTATGTGGTCTGGCATTGTCATGTTGGAAAATGCAAGGTCTTCCCTGAAAGAGACGACGTCTGGATGGGAGCATATGTTGTTCTAGAACTTGGATATACCTTTCAGCATTGATGGTGCCTTTCCAGATGTGTAAGCCACAGAACAGTTTTCCACTTTGCCACAGTCCATTTTAAATGAGTCTTGGCCCAGAGAAAACACCTGCGCTTCTGGATCATGTTTAGATATGGCTTCTTTTTTGACCTATAGAGTTTCAGCCGACAACGGCGAATTGCACGGTGGATTGTGTTCACCGACAATGTTTTCTGGAAGTATTCCTGAGCCCATGTTGTGATCTCCATTACAGTATAACACATCACAATATTTGGCATGACATTTCAAAATGTCTCACTTTCAACATATGAATAACATATGAATAAATAGCGTAAATAAATGTAAATAAAATTATGCTGGCTGATTAAATTGAGAATCACATTCCAACATGTCATAATGGAGAAATCTGTACCAATCTGTATTGCATAAAGTGCTATATAAATAAAGGTGACCTGACTTGACTTGTACAAACTCTATATTCTATCCACTAAACCTACCGATCACAGAAAACTTTCTGCATTTTTACATTTTCAAAAAAACATCAGTTATAGGCTGTTATCCTCATGGGGACCAAAAAATATCCCCACAAGGTAAAGTATTCCGGATAGTGCCATCTTTGTGGGGACATTTTGTCCCCATAACGTAGGGTTTACCACACACACACACACACACACACACACACACACACAACGAATAAAGTTGCTATACATATTTTAGTGTTATATTTTGTAGCGTATGGACGGTGCTCATAAATGATCAACGGACCAATACTTTGATTATTTATAATGACTCAAGCAAGACCGGCGCCGTGAAGTCTACAGACCGACAGGTTAACGGTGCTAAAAGGACACAAACCAGGCCTCGTGCAGCTCATGAGAGACCATTATAAAACCAGCCCCCACCTCACACATACCAAAGGACATCCGAACAGATCATATGACTGTTAACTTAGTTATTCTTCATTTTAGGTGTACTCTTCCCTGTATGTATGCATGCTTTTTGTTATAACCATTTTAGATGTTTTGATAGGTTAGAAACTTATAGCCAGCGAAGGCTTAAAGAAAGATGGCGTCAATTCTCGCCATTCCTGTAACTCTTGGGTTAAAACCCCCATGTTTGGTCTCGAAATCTTTGTCTCGCAATTTGTAGGCCAGCTAGGCGGGTTGTGGGGTGCTATGATGCTATTTTGCTTTCTTTCATGCCAAAACCCCAAAGTCTGCATACCCAAAAAACCCCAAGTCTGCCCATTTGTGAGAGTCATAAAACATGTAAATGAGGTGAGACCTAAGACAAAGGGAGATTTCCCGCTTCTGAGTTCCTTCGCTCTGATTGGCTGTTCCGACCAAAGAGACGTGCCCCGTCACGGCCCTTTAAGAATGGGCCACAGACGGCTTCTCTTGCTCTCTGGCTCTCTTGTCCTTCGCCTCTTGTCCGGCTCCTTCGCTCTCTGTCCTGCTCTCTCGTCTTCTCTCTTCCTTCTTGCTTTCCTCTTCGCCACCTTCCAACGGATCTCATCACACAAAGGAACCAAAGTTGAATTTCCCGCGGACTCCAAGGAACCACCCGGCAAGATCGAAACACAGACCGGATCGCGGAATTCCCTTAAACACACAGTCACCTCCAGCTCACCACCAAGGAAACATATGCAAGTAGTCCCAGTCAGTCAGTCAAGCTGTCGTTATAAAGTTGAGCTCGGTCACTCACTCGGTCAGTCAGTCCACTCCCGTCAGTCAGCTGGTCACTGTCACTCAGTCAGTCACTTCAGTCGCTCACTCGCAGTCAGTCAGTCACTGTCTCAGTAGTCAGTCAGTCACTCGCTCACTCAGTCAGTCGGTCTCAGTCAGTCACTCACTGTCGTCACTCACTCACTCAGTCACTCACTCACTCACTCAGTCTCACTCGCTCACTCTCTCTCTCTCTCACTCAGCTCACTCAGCTCACTCAGTCACTCACTCACTCAGTCAGTCAGTCAGTCACTCAGTCACTCACTCAGTCACTCACTCACTCAGTCAGTCACTCACTCGCTCAGTCAGTCACTCCTCAGTCACTCACTCTCAGTCAGTCGCTCCAGTCAGTCAGTTTGTTCTCATTGTCACTCGCTCACTCACTGTTGTCATTTCACTCCGCTCAGTCAGTCACTCACTCACTCGCTCACTCAGTCACTCGCTCACTCACTCACTCACTCACTCACTCGCTCACTCACCACTCACTCACTCACTCACTCTCCACTCACTCACTCATCACTCACTCACTCACTCCAGTCACACCACTCACTCCACTCACTCGTCCACTCACTCACTCACTCAGTCAGTCACTCACTCACTCAGTCCAGTCACTCACTCAGTCACTCAGTCACTCAGCTCACTCAGTCACTCACTCACTCAGTCACTCACTCACTCCAGTCTCAGTCACTCACAGTCACTCACTCACTCAGTCACTCAGTCACTCACAGTCACTCAGTCACTCAGTCACCACTCTCACTCAGTCACTCACTCACTCACTCACCAGTCACTCACTCACTCAGTCACCACTCAGTCACTCACTCACTCAGTCACACTCAGTCACTCACTCACTCAGTCAGTCACTCACTCACTCACTCACTCAGTCACTCACTCAGTCACAGTCACTCACTCCAGTCAGTCAGTCACTCAGTCAGTCACTCAGTCAGTCACTCAGTCACTCAGTCACTCCAGTCAGTCAGTCACTTGGTCAGTCACTCATCAGTCAGTCAGTCACTCCAGTCAGTCACTCAGTCACTCAGTCAGTCACTCAGTCAGTCACTCAGTCAGTCACTCAGTCCACTCACTCAGTCAATCACCACTCACTCAGTCACTCACTCAGTCACTCACTCACTCACAAAAGTTGAATTAAGCCCTAGATATTAATAATTGTTTTAATCCGTTTTAATCAATTGTTAATATCAAAATTCCCCTCTGTGCGGATCTGTGCATGTTTGATCGTAACACGATTAAACGCGTGCATAAATCCCACACCATTTCCCCTGGGGCTAGATATTCTTTACAATTTAGTACTAGTTTTATATTTTATATTTTCATTTTTAATTTTAACAGGTTTTAGTGATTTTGTTATTTGTTTTTGGCATTTATATTTTTAAATATTTCTATATAGCGTTAATTTATAATAATTTTAGTCTATCAACTTATTCCAGTTAGCAACATTTCTACTTTACTTTATCATTTATTTTTTATCTATTTTAAAAATTTTATTTCAGTTACTAACAACAAATGCAGTTTTGCACATCCCTAATTTGCATGACAGATTATTCTGCTTAAAAGTACATTCATCTGACCTTGTTAAAAATTTCTAATTAATATAATGGCATCTTGATGTTCTGGAGACATACATTTATTCATGTGATAAAATAATCCAAACAACATTCTGGCACTTATATCAGATATATTGTTTAATGATCTGTGTATAATCGATGGAAATGTTCAAGTATGAGAGCAGTGTGAAGGCATCTAGTCATAAACAGATGTAGTGTGAAGAAAAGTAAAGACACAGTCATCCAAAACCTTCTGCGTCTGTCCCCACCTGGCCCTGTGAGGAGGATGTGACGCATGGACAGACATGCCGCGTGCCTTCATACACTTCAAACGAATGCAATCCATTTAATGTAATAATTTCAAGCATTGAAGCATCATTACCATAAAGGCAGATTGATTCACCGCCATTCGGGAGATGCCAACATTGCGAGGGAATAAAGTAACACAGACGGACAGCTCATTAATTCCCTCATGCTCTTGCATAGGACCGGCGTTTTTACACGCTGGAAATTTACAGTGCTGACAGACTAACTGGGCGCACTCCTAATTTGTATCATTTCATATTTGTTTTTGTTTTGCCGTCGTCTTTATTCTTTACTGCAAATTACAGAGTGCCCTGGGTAATCTGGCAAGTCCACCGAATGTTGATGAGCCGGCTGCAGGGATTTACAGTCAAAGCAAGTGCTGGGCCGGATGTTTATGATAATTGAGCCTGTTCTTTCTGCTTGGTCAATGCTCTCTTGTTTTTACCCATTTTCTATCTCTCTCAGTTCCACTGATCTCAGGTTGGTATTCATGGAGCTACAAATTTAGACTCACCATCCCACAACCTAATAAATCTCATCGTTTGGCACAGATTCATGAGCTTAAATAGGTGATTTGTATTCTGCTTATTTAAACTTGTTTTATTGGCCCCCTCTTGAAATGTTTTTAATAACAGCATTTTATCACCACAGGAGGATGTTGGGGACAAATTCTCATTGGGAACAGAGAAAAGGACATCCGTTCAGGCTTTGCTTGAATTGATTGAACAAACTAATGGTCAAAGAAATGTGACATAAGGTCATCCTGTGACTCAGCAGTACAGTCTTTCCAGAAGCCATATATCAGATATGATACAATCCCATTAAAACCATTGAACAGGTTTAAAGGTATAGACTAATTAAATGATTCAAAACTTTAGTCAAGGTTAAATGGCGATGTGAATTGAATTCGATACTGTTCCAGCGTCATGGTCATTTGGAAGCCACTGAGTGTAAAGTTCACCTCTCCAGCATGATATTCCTGAAAGAGACTATTGGCTCAATCACAGCGGGTGCAAACACTAGTTAGTTTGTCTTCTCAGGGCATTCTGCAGACCCAGCATAGGTCAGTATACAGTTTCTGTTTGTAAATGGAGACTACATTTTGTCAACTAGCCACTAACCATTAAGTCGCAACAAGCTTCATCAACCATGCTGATGACACCACAAATTCAAACCCTTCACAAGTGACTATCCTGATTAGTCCTATGTTTATGCACTTCATTTTATTGAATGTGCACTTGTAGTGTACTTCAAATCTTAAAAGTATACAGTATATGAAAAAAAACTGTACTTGCAGATATGATAAATGCCATTTAAGTGTACTTAAAGAGAGTACAATTTCGTGACCATGTTTTTAACACACTTACACACTTAAATAAAAAAAATAAAAAAGTTTTACTTTAAAGTACATTTTAAATCATGATGTTTTATTAATCTTTCATCATGCTTTAAAGTAGGCATATGTTTTGATGTGTTGATTAACATACTAAAGCACGTAAAGCACTATATTGCAATTTTATACTATAGTTTTACACTTTAGTGTGGTTCAATATTCTATTTAAAGTTAAAGGGCTAGTTCACCCAAAAATGAAAATTCTATCATCATTTACTAACCCTCATGTCGTTCAAAATACATACAGGTTTGACATGACAGAAGGGTGAGTAAATTTAAATAAACTGAATTATTTGTGCAAACTATCCCTAAAATAGTTTCTAAATATAAAACTAAAATTGCCAGTAGGTGGAGGTAAGTCTAAATGAGTAAGTCAGTGAGTCATTCATTTGATTCATTTAAACGGTTGATCCATTCAGGAATGAAGTAAATGGCTCTCTTTATGAAAACTGATTCATTCCGACACTGCTGTGTGAGGCTCGGAGATGCACAACAGTTCTGCTCTGGCTTTATGTGTAATATTTTCAGTGGCAAAATTGAGCATAAACAGGACATATCATGTCTAAAATAACATTATATTAACTTATTCATTGAACTATTGTATAAAATCAATATCACATTTGCACTCATGCTATTTGGGATGAAACAGCACTCGTATGATATTGCACTTGTTACTTGTGTGATAGCTATTGCTTAAGTATACCATATGATGTGAATATGAGACAAACTCATACAGGGGCATTTTTGCTCTCATATCTTGAATTCAAAGGGCATTTCTAACTGCATTCTATAGGCACCTTCATGTTTGCTCTCCCTCATGTTCATCACCAATCAACTATATGAAATGTAAGATGAACTGCGTGGGTCTGAGGCTGTGCTGGTCATTTTTCCATAACTAATTCATTAAATTCACATTAAATCGACAGCATAAAAAATCTTATTCAATTGCAATTAACATGTAAATTAAGTGTCCAAAAACATTACATTCTGATTGCCTTTAAATATATTATTTTATAGTATTCTTTTTAACGTTTAACCCAACATTTGGTGCTGCTGGGAAATGAGCTCTGACGAGGACAGTGATGATGGTATAAAACATCTGCTCAAACTGAACTCTTCCAAACTCCAAAAGGTAACAAAATATGCTTTATTTTATTCTTATGTAATTGTTACTCTAATATGTTAGCTATAGGTCCGGGTCACTAAAGACACAAAATATATATTATGATATTATTATTATAATAATAAATATAAATATTATAAAATAAATAAATAGTAATATTCATTAGCATTCATGGCTACATTTGAATTGCCATCAGTGGAGAAAGATGTTCTTAGCAGCCGCATATGGTGTATTTGCATCATCAACCAGCAGGGGCTAAAGGGCCATGCTAACTAACCAAACCTTGAGTCCTTCAGTATACAAGCAGGACCAAGATCAAAACCAACACAAACCAGTATAAAATAGAAAAACATATTTATCCACCTTCTCTCCTTGTCTGACCTTCTAGTTTAAACCTGACCCACTGCTTTCACATTCCACGTCAGAGCTGAAGGGAGCTTTGACATTGTGTGTCTCTGAAACAAAGGCCGGCTCCAGTTACTATCAATGAAGCATAACCAAATCAATTCACAAACAGTCTTATCAGCAATGAGGTACGCTTTGCCTCCAGCCGATTAACCTCTACGCATTAACTCTTTGCATACTAAACTGTTTGTATGCTGCTGTAACTATAGCAGGAAAGCTAAGCTTCATTTGTTTTTTGACAGGAGAACGTGAGTGTCCTGCCTTACAGTGGACAATCGAGAGGTGCCTGCGGTACAATCTGCAGAGTAAATAAAATTGAGTTTTAATAACTGACAATTTGTGCAGATAGAGAGAAATGCCACAGAGATTGATCCGCATAATAGATTTTAGGTTCTCAGAATGGCTTCTCTGCATATGCACATATGGGGGGTTTGTGTGTGTAACTGTTCTAGGCAATGCAAAACAAGTAACTCATTATGAGTAAAGTAATGCTTTTCTTTTTACATTCATATTGCAATATCCAAGTAAATAAAATAAAATAAAATAAAAAATCTTTTACAAACTAAAGATGTTGAATCGTCGTTTTGGATGGTGAATTATTGTCTGTTGAAACATGAAAAATCGATGTGCAAATAAATCTCCAAATAAGTCATCTCACGCTCTACATAACCCTGTAGAGCTGCGGTGCAGTTGGTTACAGTTTTGACGTTTAACGTTGTGTGTCGCATTAATAGTGACACAAAGATATTTTTAAATCCGATTTGAGCAGCCAGAGCGTACAGACTGAGACACATCTGTAAAAATTTTACTGGAATTGCCTGCCGAATCAAACCTGTGGTTTGAATCAGATGTGAAAAAAAAATCTCTTTTTTTTTTTTTTTTTTTTTTTTGCTGTCCAAAAAAATATTGAGCTGGCAGTCAAAACATGGACTTAGACCTTAGATTTAGATGCAAGTAAACATGTGTTCACATCAAAAATTGCATTTCAAATGCAATGCAAACCCAAAAGTATTAACATGTTACTTTCCATAAAATACTCATATAAAATGTTTGAACTATTACATTATATTGTTAGTAATATATTAAAGGTGTGTTTCCATGGTTTCTACAAAATAGAAATTGAGCATAACGCGGGTATGATGTCATTGACAGGCGACGCATGGATCCGTGTGGTTAAAATTGTTTATTTCTCTGGAATTCTTGGAAACATTTGGGATAATGTAAGTACACAAGTCAACAAAATATATAACATTGTTCTAGTGGTTTTCAGATATATTAATCCAAAAATCTTACATATTATGCCTTTAAGTAAGAACTATATGTAAAGTTTTCCAACACTTCATTTGCATGTTATTTGCAATTAAACTAAATGTTTTTTTTGTTTGTTTTTTTTGGTTTTCTTAAATGCAGTTAGCTAAACCCTAGAGTCACAGGCTGCGTTCCACTCCACTTTTAGACACGTACTTGTGAACTTCCCTAAGCACTTCCCCTCGGTGGAATCCCCGCCGCCATTTTGAAGTGTGTTCCACTTCGTGAAGTGGACGAGGGAAGTTTATATGGACAGACCCTCGCTCCCTTGATTTTGACACTTCATATGTACACTTCAGGCAGCTTCATCGACTTGGTCGCCATCGTGTCATAGCTGGGGGTGTGGCGTGGGGGTGGAGTCGGTGTGGGGGAAAACATTCCATTCCCCCCACAGTGGAAATAATTAGTTCATCTCTCGAGTCTTCGGGTTCGAGTCGTTCGTTCAATGTACCGGAAACAGAAATGATTAGTTCATCTCTCGAGTCTTCGGGTTCGAGTCGTTAGTTCAATGTACTGGAAACAGAAAAGATTAGTTCATCTCTCTCGAGTCTTGGGTTTGAGTCATTCGTTCAGGTCCCCGAAGGGTGAATGCAGAAACAGAAATGATTAGTTCATCTCTCGAGTCTTCAGGTTTGAGTCGTTAGTTCAATGTACTGGAAACAGAAAAGATTAGTTCATCTCTCGAGTCTTCGGGTTTGAGTCATTCGTTCAGGTCCCCGAAGGGTGAATGCAGAAACAGAAATGATTAGTTCATCTCTCGAGTCTTCGGGTTCGAGTCGTTCGTTCAATGTACCAGAAACAGAAAAGATTAGTTCATCTCTCAAGCCTTCGGGTTCGAGTCGTTCGTTCAAGTCCCCATAGGCTGAATGCAGAAACAGAAATGATTAGCTCATCTCTCGAGTCTTCGGGTTCGAGTCGTTCGTTCAGGTCCCCATAGGCTGAATGCAGAAACAGAAATGATTAGTTCATCTCTCGAGTCTTCGGGTTCGAGTCGTTCGTTCAAGTCCCCAATGTGAATGCAGAAACAGAAAAGATTAGTTCATCTCTCGAGTCTTGGGGTTTGAGTCGTTCGTTCAAGTCCCTGTAGGCTGAATGCAGAAACAGAAATTATTAGTTCATCTCTCGAGTCTTCGGGTTCGAGTCGTTCGTTCAATGTACCGGAAACAGAAAAGATTAGTTCATCTCTCGAGTCTTGGGGTTTGAGTCGTTCATTCAAGTCCCTGTAGGCTGAATGCAGAAACAGAAATGATTAGTTCATCTCTCGAGTCTTCGGGTTTGAGTCGTTCGTTCAGGTCCCCATAGGCTGAATGCAGAAACAGAAATGATTAGTTCATCTCTCGAGTCTTCGGGTTCGAGTCGTTCGTTCAAGTCCCCATAGGCTGAATGCAGAAACAGAAATGATTAGCTCATCTCTCGAGTCTTCGGGTTCGAGTCGTTCGTTCAAGTCCCCATAGGCTGAATGCAGAAACAGAAGTGATTAGTTCATCTCTCGAGTCTTCGGGTTCGAGTCGTTCGTTCAAGTCCCCATAGGCTGAATGCAGAAACAGAAATGATTTCATCTCTCGAGTCTTCGGGTTTGAGTCGTTCGTTCAAGTCCCCTGTAGGCTGAATGCAGAAACAGAAGTGATTAGTTCATCTCTCGAGTCTTCGGGCGAATCTCGTTCTTTTGTCAATGTGACAGCCGTGTTGGATACAGAAATTTGTTCATCTCACAACGAGTCTTCCTTACAAACAAGTGCATAGTTTTTGTTTGCTGAATGAAACAGAAATTATTAGTTCATCTTTTAGTCTGGGGTTATAATAATTGATTTTCCTATGAAGACAGGACACATTGGGTTGGTCAGAATGGATAGGCATAACAAATGTTTATTGCACATATCTTCTGATAATTTTATAATAATAAATATATTACAACATGCAGTCTTGGGTTAATATGAATTCAATGTTGTATATGTAATTAGTTCATCTCTGAGTCCAGGAAGCGGTCAATGTGACGAAACAGAAAAGATTACCTGAAGACGAGTCTTGAGAGTTGAACTGATCTTTTCTGTTTCAGGCATTAGGCTGAATGCAGAAACAGAAGTAATTAGTTCATCTCTCGAGTCTCGAGAGATGAATCTCGTTCTTTTGTCACGTGACAGCCGTGTTGGATACAGAAATTTGTTCATTCACAACCTTCCTTACAAACAAGTGCATAGTTTTTGTTTGCTTGTTTGTTTAGTTCAGTTTTTTAGCTAGTATAATAATTGATTTTCCTATGAAGACTGGACACATTGGGTTGGTCAGAATGGATAGGCATAACAAATGTTTATTGCACATATCTTCTGATAATTTTATAATAATAAATATATTACAACATGCAGTCAATAATATGAATGTAATGTTGTATATGTTTCTGACATTCAGAAGCGGTCACGTGACAAAAGAACGAGACTCGTACCTGAAGACTGACTCGAGAGATGAACTAATCTTTTCTGTTTCTGCATTCAGCCTACAGGGACCTGAACGAACGACTCAAACCCGAAGACTCGAGAGATGAACTAATCTTTTCTGTTTCCGGTACATTGAACGAATGACTCGAGCCCGAAGACTCGAGCGATGAACTAATCATTTCTGTTTCTGCATTCAGCCTATGGGCACTTGAATGAACGACTCGAACCCGAAGACTCGAGAGATGAACTAATCTTTTCTGTTTCCGGTACATTGAACGAACGACTCGAACCCGAAGACTCGAGAGATGAACTAATCTTTTCTGTTTCCGGTACATTGAGTGAATGACTCCAACCCGAAGACTCGAGCGATGAACTAATCTTTTCTGCTTCCGGTGACTGCATGCGTTGCATATGAGGCTGTCACGGGCCAGATCAGACATGAATAAATAAAGTGTACTCTGATTTCACTGAATGTATCTGTTATTTTCTGTTACATGACACTTTTTTTTTTTTTTTAACCCATTTGGGATTACATGTAATGTCATAATTATTTCTATTCTCTTTATAATATGGTTTGTTCTGCCGAATGTACTGACAAGCATTTATAGTAAACTAAAATATACTTTAATGTGATTTATTGAAAATTGTAAATCATGTATTTAAATATATTATTATTAATTATTCATTTTAAAAATTGTAATGAGGAAGTTGCCATTTATTTAAATTATATTAACTTCATCATATTTTAATCTGTAATGTCTTATTCAATATTACATTTAAAATACTTTACATGTGCTCTACTATGTTGATCAACACATCAAAATAAGTAGTCACGGTCTTGTTACTAATAGATGTCTCCCAACTTTTGGAACATGTTCACTTTACAACATTGACTTTGGCACATCATTTTGGATGGTGAATTATTGGCTGTTGAGAGCATAACAACTTTTAAATTCAAGACATAATTTTATAAATTGTTGGGCCTATGTCATTTATGGTAATGTAGGTACATTTTCACAGTATGATTGTAAGGATGTATTTAATTTTGTAGGATAAACAATTGTGGTACATTATTGCACTTGATGTCCAATGTAAAAGCTGAGTTCTGAAGCAAAACCCACTGAAAAAAATTGTTTCTTATAGTTGTTGTTTCTCCCATTTTTTGCAGCACCATCACTCCATCTTTCACTGTGAAGAAAATGCAAGATCACAAAATGTCTTACATGTTCTGTTAATTCTAAATAATGACCTTATAGTTCTGAATAAAATCGTTTTTTAACTCCGTCTGACTGCTGTAGCAGGCTATGTCTATCACCTCAATTGGTGGTAACAGAAATCACTTCAGCCCTCGATGGTTGTAGTATTTAACAGCACTTCACTTTAAGTCTTATACAGTGGAGTCCCCTGTAGCACTCTGACCACATTTTCTGTACTTAGCACTGTTCCAAAATGCCTTGTTACCTTTGGTTGTCCTCTATTAGTTCTGCAGACACAGTACCAATAAGCCTGAGGGGTTTGGGAGACGTCCAACAGCAACTTGACATAAAGGATTTCTGAAGAACACAGGGAGCAGTGCTGAAGAAATGTAGGCCACATACTGTAACGTTTGTATTGGCCTTTTAGTACAGTGGACTCAAAAAACCTTGCACAACATGAAAACGTGATGCCAACTAATTGATATTACCATGGTTACGTTGAATTAATTATTTGTAGTCAGTTTTGTTTACTTTTGTTGATACAGTTTGTTGTGTAGACTTTGCCATCATTATTTCAAAAGGTTCAAAGTCTTTAACTGAATTTACTATCTTTCTTTTTACACTTTGCAGATATCAGTCATCCATTTAGGCTGTTAATAACAACAACAAAAAAAAAAAGTCTGCTCAAAATGACTTTCTTTTTTTTCTTCCCCTAGTCTCAGATTAGTTCATATTCCAAAACATACACTTTATGAAGTGTTTTTCTAAGAGGTTTATTTATTTTTTTAAATAAATTGGCACTGGGCATTAATATGTATAATTCTTTTGTTATCCACACATTTTAAGAACGAGGGGAGAAAGCAGCACATTTGTTAAAGGCTTGCATGCATTTATTTTTATATTTCCAATCCAGTTTTGTATTACACATCCAGTTCAATATGGGTTTAGTAAAGAGTACCAACTTGCGTCAGCAAAATAGCTTTCATTGCACATTTTCAAAAAGTAATAAGAAGTGGGGTAAACTATAATTCTCGGTTTTGTGGTATTGTGTTCAAACAGTATGTCTTTACAGTTTACATGTAACTCAAAATCAATCATAAATGTCTTCATATTTATTCAGAAATGTTGCATTTCATAGCAAGCTCTATCTGGCAGCCCAGCATTTTAATAATAATAACTGTGGGATTTAAATGTGAACCTTTAACTTTCTCTTCCACAGTAATAATTAAGGAATTAAAATCATGCTGTTAGATTTAGTGCATCCTGAGGACCAAATCAAGTACATTTTGACACTTTTGTTGTAGGGGAGAGCGGGGCATAAAGTAACGCTGGGTTAGTTGTAACACACATGGTTTTAAACTTCCTACACATGACAAAACTTAGTGTATTTACTATACCATATCAATGGAGACAGAAATAAAAATTTGCACCAAAATTCAATAGCAAAGGTAAATTTCTTACTTGAGTTAATCTTTCATCTCTGTTTTTTTGTGTTTATTTAAAATAAGACAAATCTGATATTTTAATCTTATATCTGATATTTAACAGTTGAGCTCGTTCTTTAATGCTGATCTAACAGCAGAAGGCACAAGCTGCAGTTTAAATCCCAGTTGTGCAGGTGGGGCATGTTGTCACACTGTGTTACAATGAGCCCCTATTAGAACTACACTATATTCTATACTTTTATGAACTCTATTGAGAAACCATGAGAAATAGGTGAATAAAGACTGAGAGTCAATGCTCAGAAATTATTAAATATTATTATTGTTTTGAACTATGCTGTATAGCGGTGTTTTGTGGTGTGTTTGTTGTCAAAAATGTGTTTATTTTCAATTATTAAGAAATGCCATTATTTTATATGAAAAAGTTGATAATTGTATTTTATTGACAAAATATTTTAGTTTGTCTTGTATTTTCTTTTAAAATTATTATTATTATTATTATTATTATTATTATTATTATTATTATTATTTTTATAACATTTCAAGCTGTCATATGGTCATGTTACAGTGTACCCCACCTATGGGGCATGTTGTCACATTTCACTTCCATTCTTTCGGGGTAAATCAAGAAAAAAGTATACACTGTATTAATGAAACAAAACCACATAATTGTACTAGACATGTGTGAAATTAATGTAGGGAAAAATAAATACTCTGAACCCCAAGTGGATGTCCCGCTTTCCCATACAGTCTGGAACTGAATCAAATTGTGCTAAATATTGTATTCAGTTTCCTTTTCCAGGTGTTTCAGTGCTAGCACAGCACTAATGTTTGCTTTATCTGTGCAAAATAAGTAGAGTGGTTTCAAAATGCAGTCTTGGATACCTAGATTCCACCCCCTCATTAGCTTAATTGGCGCCTTTTCGGGCGCCTGTCTGCAAATTGTCAATTGAGACAACCCTTGAAAGATGTCGTGATACTTAGCAAATTGCCTGTGATTCACAACCTGACTGTGCTATGATTATATTGTCAATAGACTCCATGATTAGGACGGCACATAATTCGAGGTGGGAATTAGTGTTTGTTGTAGCTATACTGTTGAATGCGTCCAATTCTGAGACACTCGTGTAATATTTTCTGGGTTGAACAATTTGGCTGCACTCCCCTGCTTGAAAATCTACCATTACTGGTCATCATAAGGTATGTTTTGCCTGCTGGGACCAGGTTGGTGGTTTGCTGGTCCCTAGCATGGGAAGCGGGAGTGCTGTTGGACAAGCTACACCAGCTCAGTTTTACTTGAGAACAGCATGACTATGCTTGTCCAGCACTATACCAGCTCTTACTCAAAAAACCAGCCTGGACCAACATGAATTCATGATGATTTATGCTGGATTTTTCAGCAAAGTCAAAGGGTCATGCATTTGTAAGGACCGGTTTTACTGCTAAGACAAAAGCTGAGATCCAACACCCTGCATTAAAACAATAAAACTCAATCTGAAGAGAAGATCTCACAGAGAAACTGTAGGACACCGCCCTGACCAAAACCCTCTCCCCCTCTCTACCTCCCTTTCCTCCCCTTCCCCCTGATTCAAGTCCCAGAATGCAGATATACTACATATGATTTATCTTGTGAATCTATTGTTTTATCCCTTTCATGTCTGGTGTCTTTTTAAAGGTCATAGTGCGATTGGTAAAATGGTCTCAACATCACTGAAGTCACTGATAGGGTTAGAAAGATTGAAACATATGAGACTTGTGTTCTCTTTTTGAGTGGTCTCTCCAAAGATATCTGATCTTCTCCCCCAAACTAGGTGTTTGTGTTGCAAATAGTTACAACCCTTTGTTCTGGTCTGGGTATTTAAGGAAGGGTGGCAGGGCTGCCATTGGGGAACATTCTGTAGACAGAAGCCCCCATGCAGTGTTGTGTCAGTGTCATAAGAGACACGCACACACACTGTATGTATTGTGCCAGATATGACTCTTTGAAACTATTTTCATATTACTTAATTGTATTTTATGCTGAAAGTTGTGTACCATGGATTCATGTTTAATTATGTTCTTTAAGTTCTGTCTGGCCAAAATAAATGTTAATCTTGATTTATTCTGTATTTTCATAAATCATTACTCAAGTAGTGTCGCATGAGGAGTTTTGTAGGAGTTTCCGTAAATCTTTCTGTCAGGGCAGATTCATACCGAGGACCCCATGACCGGAGCATGGCGCTAAGCATGAGGGGCAATCTGATTTCTGACTGTCACTGTTATTATCAAGTTACAGCTCTCGTGACTATTGCTAAAATTACACTTTCTGTTATGAGTAAGCATTTGCGACTCACTTAAAGGTAAAATAGTTCACTCTGTAATCCTCTGTAATATCAGAACTGACTAATTTGCGTCCGTGAGGTAATGTAATTATAATCGCGAGCATTATCCTCTGAGCGACTCCGGGTCCCATGGAGGAACGAGTATTTGAAATTAAGAGATACTAAGAGAAATCAAAGATCTAAATTAAATCACAACTAAAATTATGATCAGCTGTTAAGTTACAAATGTAACAAATGTAACAAAGTTACAAAGAATTGGAGTAAGATCAAATTATTCATGGAGTCAGATTTAAAATTCGATGGTCATAAATTAAGTGAATCCAACAGAAGTGCTGAGAAGGCGAACACGCAGAAGTCCTTCGACCAGGCCGTTAGATTCCGTCCTTGGGCTAACGGATGGACCTTACACATTTGCTGGTTAGCATAACTACACCATCTCACTCTTAAAAATAAATCCTCTGCTCTTTATTGATATTAATGGTTCCATAAAGAACCTTTAAAATTCATGAAACGTTTCCATTGCACAAAAGGTTCTTTATAGAAAGCCTAAATGTTCCCCTAGGGCCATTTTTCTGGTTGCATTTGTAACATCAGTAGGAACTTAGAAGTGATGTAAGCCAGCTGACAGCAACGTCATTTAAGCAAGGCATTCAACAATATTAACAACTGTAGAATGGAGGACGCCATGATTGGAGCTTTGTTTTTGTTGTGTGTTGTGGAATTCATGTAACGAGTTATGCGATGGAAAGAGTAAAAATGAGGGCTAAGAGATGAAATCTCTTACCACAACTCACGGAATCTCTTACCACGGAATCTCTTACCACAACTCAATCTTGTAAATGATCAGCATTCAAACAGTCAGCATAAGCTGCGTTTCCACCGAAATCACCCAGAACAATTTTGTCCCAGGAACCAGTTTCTGTCTGCGTTTCCATTGCGGTCTAAAATGCTGTGAAGACTAGGCAAATAGTCCGGTGATTTAGGACTGTGTGCGACTTTCCAGTTCCTGCTGGATTTTTGTCCTCTGCATATAAGCTTAATAAAGCCTGAACCTTGTCATCTGACCATCGGCCGTAGTTTTTAAACTCCATTGTTGAATTGAATAGCAAACACCTCTTACTTACATGCACCACAACAGACTTTTAAAAATGGTGGTTGAAATAAAATGCTGTGATCAGTCAACCAATCAGCATGTTCAGCACCCAAGTCCCACCCCCGAAAGTTCCTTAACTATGAAACGCAGCTATATACTTACGTCACTGGTAGTTGTGCTAGGATAGACCATACTCTGAAGTAAGAGCTAATTTAGTTCCTCCAAAAGGTGTTGGGGGAACCTAGAACTAAAATCATTCCCAGTTCCTGCAGTACTTCAACCAATAGTTCTGGGAACTATGAAAAGGTTCCTCCGGTAATATATATATATATATATATATATATATATTTATTATTTTTTTTTTTTTAAGAAGAGGCTTTGTTCTTTCTTTTGATATATTTATACAACAAAATATTCAGAAAATGATCAAAAATGCTGATGCTGGCTGGAAACAAAAAAAAAAAATGCTGGTGGGGAAAGAGTTAAAGGTGTCATGAACTGGCTTTTTTAATTTTTTATACTGTTGTCTGAGGTCAACTTATGACGTTCTTGTGGTTGTTACATTCAAAAACATCATAATGAATAAGTAATAGGCTATTTTCTATCCTGGTTTTGAGGCTCTCTCCTGCACGCTCAGATTTTATGGGCATGCCGCACTGAAGCAAGTATAGGTCTCTGCAGGTTAGTAATAGGAATTACCATATCAGTGGGCGTGGCCATAAACAGAGGGACGTTTTCACTGTTACCTGATTTGCCCACGTCACAGTGTGGGTAGGGTTTAGAGGTGGGGTCGGGTGAAGGGGATCATTTTCATTGCGTGATTTATAAACACCCATCAGTTTGAAAACACCCACAAATTTAGAAACGCCCACTTTTGTTCTGCAGAGACCAGTGAAGACTTGGAAGTAAAAGCCCATGGCTAGGATTGGATAAGATCTGCATATTTAATGAGCTTTGGCTCCCTCATCAGTACATGTGGGAATTGTTTTGAAGTGTGTGGAGAAACGGCAACCCGGAATAATTCATCCCACAGGGCTCGCAAAACGTCTTTATCAAACAAACACAATGATTTATCTCTCATCCACCCACTATTGATTGGAATGTTATTTTTTGTATTACTTGGCCCGCCCGATCGGTGGATATAAGCACAACCTACACACACACACGGCATGTACGTTCCAGACAGCATGATCAAAACTTCCGCAATTGTATTTTTCCTTCAAATATCAAGTCAAGAGAGTGAACAACGCACATCAAGAAAGGAATGTTATTTCACTATTTAAGATTTGGTAGCCCGTCTGGAAAACACATAGCCCCGGGACATTGGGCTTTATGAGCCCTGGCCCATACATGTCAGAGTCTGATCCCGAATCGCAATAAACCAACAACACCACAAATAAACGATTCTCCAGCACTTTGACAGCGTGCTAAGGTATGTTCAGTTAGACACATACACATAATCAATAGATCTATATCAAACGACATGTAACAATGCAATACTATCACATATAAAAACATTTTTACTCACATTAGTGTGTTGCTTCATTCATTCATGTAATCTCATCCTGTCTGCAAATCCAGTCTCTTGTTTACAAACAAATCCGTGATCAGAAATGAAAGAACAAATGCGCATGTCTTTGACTAACAAGGACATTTTCAGCTTTCGTATTCTTATATTACCATGACCTTTTATATATCAAAAGCTCAAGGGAAAGTTGATTTCTCAATTCATGACCCCTTTAAGAGAGTGTAATCCTGCACTAGTGGAGCAACTTTGAGATGAATTGGAATGATGACGGATAACTTCCTTCAGGTGATGTAGCTGCAATTAATTTAGTGCTATGTCAAAAATCAAATTCTTTGTACATATAAGATGCATTTCACAGCATAAAACATCCCCCCATTATAAACTAGAGTTGTCAAAAGTACTGATTTCGGTACTGAAATTGTGCTGGTATTGTCACAGTAAAAAATGTTTAATAATAATAATTGACCTAATAAGTAGCAAATTGGTCCTCCAGCTGTTCCTTATATGTACATTTAACTTTTCCGGCCTCTTATTGCTACCTGTCCCCACTTTTTTGGAATGTGTAGCTCTTATGAAATCCAAAATTAGCCAATATTTGGCATGGCATTTCAAAATGTCTCACTTTCAACATTTGATATATTATCTATATTCTATTGTGAATAAAATATAAGTATATGAGATTTGTAAATTATTGCATTCCATTTTTATTCACAATTTGTACAGTGTCCCAACTTTTTTGGAATCGGGTTTGTAGAAGGGCTATGGCCCTCTCACCTTCTACTCAACTTGAGTCATCACTTGATTCAGTGACATGGCATACAGTGTAGAGTGGTATGGGGAGAGAGAGACAAACAAGGGAAGAGATCATCCCTCAGACCAGCAAGACCAGCATTAGACCAGTTTTAATCTGCATAAACCATCCTGCAATAAAGTAATGTGCTAAAAACACTCAGAACACATTAACAACCATGGCCCTGTCCCAAATGGTACACTTCATGTGGACTTGTGGACTTACCCGCAAGGTGTCCCATTTGTCATTTTAGGTTTGGAAATTTTGCATGGGAATTTACGGAAATATATGGGAATTAATGGGCATAAACTGAAATTTAAAAATTGCAGGTTGGCGTATAACAGGGAACTTAAATGTAGTTGAAAAAAACATCTTGCGGCATCTTGGTTAAAACAGACAGATTTAATGCAAATTCAGTTGAAATCCCTGCGCATTCCTTAATCACATACACACACACACACACACCATTACTGTAGGGCTGTTGAGGATTGAGAGAAAAAATGCAGAAACCAGAGTCCATGACGCGTTTATCAATACAACATTTTATGTTGTATTTTTATTGGCTAGTCAGTAGACATAGGTCATAGCAGCAAACACACTGCAAGATGATCATGCTAAATTTATAACACTGTCAGAAAAGTATCACAGGCTATCTTTGGATGGAAGACAGTGACAATAGATGTCTTGAATCTCTCTTACTGTATGACGTAGCACCACCGTTTAGAAGCCATGACCACAGAAATTGTCAAGATTGGTTATCTTTTGTCTGGGACAGCCTAAAATCAATGTGTACTGGGCATTAACCACATATTTTGAACTCCTCTCCTGGAGGGCCACTCTCCTGCAGAACAGTGGCCCTCCAGGAACTGAGTTTGACACCACTGGTCTAAACCATTTACCGTTTTGGTCTATTCGCCTATAAATAGCCTAGCCAAGTTATAATAGCTTACACCATTTACCTTATCTGATATGAATAGCAATCGCAATGACAAGCGTCAGCATTGCCAACTTTTCATTATTTTATAACAACCTTTTTCAACAAGTCAAAACAACAGGAACCTGCTCATTAGACATCTTTTCAGATATCTGAATTTCTTTCCTTAACAGGGGAATTTTGTTGTCTGATAAGGCTATCACCTGTAGCCATAAACACACCTCAAGCTGATTCATCCACACCAAAACAATGTTCCTGCACAAGTAACTGCAAGTGTGTTTAATGCTGCCCTCACGTGCTATCGGGAATTTCGTACTTCCTACTTCTGAAGTCATGATTACGAGCTCATTGCTTTCTCATGTCCAATTTTCAACTAGGAAACTAATATTTATGATAATTCCAAAATCACATGAAGGCAGCTTATGTACACCCTGTTTTGTTCAGTTTACTGTTGGTTATCGTCATTAAGTGTGATGTGCGTGTATGTGTCACGTGAAATGAGACAGAGGATTAAATAGTGAGTGAACGATGAGCTTTATTGCAAGTCACTGATGAGAGTGGTGTAACAGGGTCAGATGTAGAATGGACGCCTGGAAGTCAATCACTTGGCAGTGCAGGGACTCAATGGGCAACCCAGATCCTCCGTGGAAGAGAAGGGAGTGATCAGGAGGGGGATGTTGGGGGACCGGGGCTGGTGGATTAATATGTGAATGAAACACAGGCTTTAATTTGGAGACATGAAAGATGGGATGAATTCTCTTGTACACTGGAGGAAGTTTGATGCGGACTGCCACCGTTCTAGGGACTTTGGTGACAGTGAACAGGCCGATGAATTCGGGAGCTAACTTATTACAAATGGAGCGGAGAGGAAAGTTCTTGGTTGAAAGCCACACGCTCCCACCTGGAGGAGAGTCTCACGGGCTCCGTTTCATGTGCGGCGGCACCTCTGGATGAAGGTGTGAGCGGAGGGGTCTGTGACTTCGGATTCCAGACTAGGGAAAATAGGTGGCTGGTACCCTAAACTACATTCAAATGGGGTGAGATCCATGGAGGACACTGGTAGGGAGTTGTGTGTACTCAACCATTGAGAAACGTGCAAGGATGAATCTTGTCATCCAAGGAAGAGCGCTGGGAGAGAACCGCACCTACCCCCACCACGAACTGACGTGAAGGATCAGGGGCTATCAGGATGAGAGCTGAAACAAAGTTGCTTTTCAGTTTGGAGAATATGGCTTCGGCTGTATCAGACCACCTGAACGTCGTTCTGGGGGAGGTCAAGGCAGTCAGAGGAGCTGAAATTGCAAATAAAACGACGGCAAAAATTGGCACCCCAGAAACCTCTATAGGTACTTGGCCATTCCACCACAGCCTTAACTTTGTCGGGATCCATGTGCATTCCCTCAGACAAGATGTACCCTAGGAAAGGAACAGACTGTGCATGAAATGCGTATTTCTCCACCTTGACAAAAAGCCCATTCTCTAGAAACCTCTGGAGCACTCATCTGATGTGCTGAATGTGTTCCTGGAGAGAAGAAAATATCAGTATGTCGTCCAAGTAGACAAATTAACTGATCTACCATTTCTCTCAGCATGTCATTGATGAGTGCTTGGAAGACCGCAGGGGAGTTAGACAGCCCGAATGGCATGACCAAATATTCAAAATGGCCCCTAGGGGTATTAAATCCAGTCTTCCACTCATCCCTCTCCCTTATGTGAACCAAATGATAAGCATTGCGTGAATCCAGTTTTGTGAAGACGGATGCTCCCTGCAACCTCTCAACGGCTGAAGACATCAATGGCAAAGGATATGTATTCTTTACCGTGATGTTGTTCAGCCATCTGTAAATCAATACAAGGTCACAGAGAGCCATCCTTCTTACCCACAAAAGAGAACTCTGCCCCCACTAGAGAAGAAGGGCAGATGAACCCGGCTGCTAAAGAATCAGAAATGTATTTCTCTATGGCCTCCCTCTCTGGAGTAGAAAGGGAGTATAACTTGCCCTTAGGCGGAGACGTACCTGGCAGTAACTATAGCACAGTCATAGGGATGATGCGGAGGCAGAGAAGCAGCACAGGACTTACTGAACACTTCCTTCTGGTCGAGGTACTTGTTTGACAAATTCACCGACTCCACCTGCAAAACAAAACCAGACACAGACGAACAGGCAGAAACAAGATAGGACACGTAACACTTATTACTCCAGGCCGAGAATTGTGGCCCCAGTCCACCCTGGGACTATGCTTAATGAGCCGGGATGGCCTAGAACAATGGAGACCAGCGGAGAGTCCATCAGAAAAAAGGAGATCGCATCAGTGTGGTTGCCGGATGTGATGAGTGTTATGGGAGAGAGATGTTAGGGAGTTCTTGTCCATTGAGGGCATTAACAGTAATCTAGCATGTGAAGGAAGTGATGGGAATTTGAAGTTGTTGGGCTAGTGTCAGGTCCATAAAATTACCCTCGGCCCCTGAGTCCACTAATGCTTGACAGTGGTGAAAATGGGTTGCCCATTGCGGTCTTATCGGAAGGAGGGTCGAAGATGAGGGCTTTTCCATGGACAGCCCGCCCGATAGTAGCCTCATACTTACTACCGGGCTCGATCTTAACGGACAATCATCCAGAAAGTGTCCAGTGCCTCCGCAATATAAACAAAGTCCTCTGGTTCTCCGTCATTGCCTCTCCTCCCGGAAAAGCCAAGATCTGCTTACCTGCATGGGCTCGTGATGGAAGGTCGGGACTGACTGTATTGCTGCTGGTGGATGGATGGCGCGAGTCTCGCTGGAACCGAGGCTTGGTGTGTTCGTTGCTCCAATCGATGTATACGAGAGCGTCAACTCGTAGAGCCAAATCGATGAGTCCGTCCAAGTTCCTGGGAAGGTCCAGCATATAAATCTCCTCCTGGATATGGTCAGCCAACCCTTGCAGGAACATGTCCCACTGCGCCTCTTCGTTCCAAGGTCCTAAACTCGATAGAATAGTCAGACACCGGACTTAACCTGGCGAGGAGCCGCAAGTGTACGAGCTGCCTCGCGCCCCACTGCAACCCGATCAAAGACCATCTTCATCTCGTTAGAGAGTGCCTGGAACAAAGAGCAGCATTGGTGATGATTCTCCCACACCGCCATTCCCCACTGAGCCGTGCATCTTGTCAAAAGTTTTAGTACAAATGCCACCTTAGACTGTTCAGAGGCGAATGTCTGTGGCTGGAGAGAGAAGAACGAAGAACACTTGTTGATAAAAAGCTGGGCTCACCAGAATATGCCTCCGGGATAGGCATACACGGCTCATGTTGGTGGTACGATGATGTGGGAGCGTGGGGAACAGGCAGTGGGTGTGGCACAGTGGGACTGTGTAGATGTTGAAGCTGTTGAGTGAGCTCGGACACCTGCACTACCAAGGTTTGAAGCCATCTGCTTCAACAGCCATCTGCTCTTCCTGCTGATACATGCGAAACCTGCTTACGGACAAGAATCCTGTCAAATCTGGTACACTTACTGAATCCATGTTGGTCAGATCATTCTGTCACGTGAAGTGAGACAGGATTCAATAGAGAGTGAAACAATGATCTTTATTATAAATCATTGATGAGAGTAGTGTAACAGGGTCAGATGTAGAAAGGATGCCTGGAAGTCAATCACTTGGCAGCGCAGGGATTCAATGGGCAACCCAGATCCTCCGTGGAAGAGAAGGGAGCAATCAGGAGTCCAGTCACCGCTGAACACAGACGGGAAACAATCCCAGATGATCCTCAGGTAAAACCGGCAGAGCGATCAGAAATCCAACAGGGAATCCACTGCAAACTCAGGAGACTGGCCAGGAGACAGACAAACACATAAACAAAACCCAACAATCTGACAGACACAAGACGCATGACAATGAGTATAAATAGACACACATAATGAATGGCAGCTGGTGCTGATAATCAGCTGAGTGATAATCAGCGGCCACACCCACACACACACACAGAGCGAGAACTAGTCAGTGAAATCTCTGTTCTCCTGAGAGTCTCCTGTGTATTTCTGTTTGGGGATTAAAGACTATTAGATTGAATTCCTTCGACGTTGGATTGAAACCACAACTGACAGGTATATGGTTGCAGGTATATAACAATCATAATGCACTTACTAAAAAAAATAAATGTCAGAAAATATCAGTTCTGCTGTTGTTCATAAATACCAGTAGTGACATTACAACGGGGACGGTGTCATGTCAACATTAGTGTCCCAATGCCTGGGTCTTCACTGTCCTTGGCAGTGCTTGAATTTTTGTGCACAATATACTGACCTATTGAGACGCACCTATAGTGTAGCTTTGTAGTCGCTGTTCCTGCAACCAAAAATGGAATGTTTACCATACATTTGGCAAACAGTATTAAAAATGTAAATCTTTTTATTAGTTTAAATCTCAACAAAAATAAAAGCCAAGCAACAAGCATCTTGTCAGCAAATATTGAAATTGTACAATTTTGCTTCCATTAATTTTAAATGTACTGTTGGACTTGTTTTGCTAATGCTCACTGCTGTTGATGAGACATTTCAGCTGTCCTTAACCGCCAACAAACGTGGGCTAATTTGCATCTCATTTATCCTATTCCTCCTTGTGGAATTCTGCTTCTTTTTTTCCCTCTTATGAATTCTCTATTTTCAATCTACATTACCGTCTTAATCCCAACTCATTAAGGAATACTCTTGAAGTTCAAAAATCCCCTCCTTCCTGCCTTCTGTCTTCACACTATGATGGATGGACAAATTCCTTTCTCAATGTTTGGGCCCGAGGAGCTTGATTAAAAAGCCACCTCTCCGACCCTCGATGAGTGTATGGATTAAACATGCCCACTGATTGCCTGGCCATTCCTCCCACATTCATAATTGAAAGCTGTAATGTGTACCAAGTGCTTATTAATTAAAACCATGAGGTGAAAGGCCCAAGGGGGACATTATTTAGGCCTCATTAAAAATTAATAATGTTACTTAATTGTTCTTCTTAATATTATCGCCACACACAAACCGTAACAGAATAAAAACGCAAAGAAGCTGAGTCGTTACCTTGCCAAGCGGATGTGGCATGTTTTGCATGCTGTTTACAAATTCATGATGCTTTATTCATATTTTAATTAAAGAGGGGGTGCAACTTGTTTTCATGATGAATCCCTGAGCAACAGTTATAATGCACAGCTATCTTGATCAATCAGACAAGCTCAATAATGAGGTGAGGAAAATCTATTCACTTTACTGAAGATATAGTCACAGTATGCTCAAAACATCAATTAAATCTGATTTATTTTAGTAAATTGGACACATGCAGTCATTTGTTTCTATACCAAGTACTATTACGATTGTTATCTTTAAATGTATGTAACTATACATCAGTATGTTTTTGAGATATATCAATTTTTTTTTTAGGGTTAGTGATATTTAGTTTGGGGTGTAGAAACTGGAAAGGGCATATTACTGTGCACTTTATGGGACATAGTAAATTACTTTTCAGGATTTTCCCTCTGCCAAAGGGTATTGTCAGAAACAAAGCACCTCACTTGCATGCATCTCTCCTTAACCATGTCAAATGAATAATAATAAATAAATATTTCTTATGTTTTCTGTATCATTTGTATTTTGAAAAAGGGGCAACAGTTACTCAATGTAATTTGGTATATAAAATACCTATTATGCTATTTAATGATTAAGTATCGCATTTCAATGGAAACTTATTTTTACCATTAGTTGCAAAAAAAGTTAGAATCATCCATAACTACATTTCAACACTTCTTCTCACGAATTTGAAGGCTGATATTAGATATTGGTATGAAGAGTAAATGCCATATTATGCAATTAAGCATTACTTTTAAAAAATATGAGAGAGACCACCTCAAAGTTTAATACTTAGGATTAGAAGTTTGTTAGTCCTTAACCCTACAAATGAGCAATAGTAATAGTTATGCTTATTTAACCAAACACCACTATTGGAATATTTGATGTAACATAATCATTATAGTCCCATTCACAATGCAGATGTGATTTCCATTCAACAAATATATTTAAAACACATTCCTTTGGCCATTATTACTTTTAACATGGGAAAAAGCACTACTTAAGCAAAACAAGATACCTTGAGAGCTTTTTAGATATACTTTTGAGTTATTATTATTTTCAAAACCATACAGAGTCCCGAGAGCATTACCTAGTTTGCTTTATCTTGTCAAGTGCATCACAGCTAATTTTCTGTTGAAGGCGTGAATGATGCTCATTGGACCGAGACAAGTCCAATAAATACCTAAGATAATGAATAGCTTGTTTTCCGGCAAGCTGCTTTGACATTGGCGCTTGTTGCTTTGGAAGGCTTTCCTACGTGCATGTGCTGCGGATTTCCCTCGGGTTCTCTTCCTTTGTATGCTCAGGCATCTAGCATGGGCCCCAGCACACCTGGTGAAATTAAAAGATTTTGAAGAATTTCAATCATATCATCAGAGCCTCGCGTTTGTACATCGGATATGGGAGGAGTGCGCTAGAGAAACCAAGAAGAAAGAAGAGGAGAGGGGGAGGATGAAGAAAGGCCAAAGCCAGAGTAGAATTATTCAAGGAGAAATGGCACCTGGCCTAAGGGAAATCAAGGCTGCCTTCAACAGGATTACTCTTGGCACAATACGGACACGGTCTTGTTTGATGTACCCCTCCCATCTGTCTTGTATGTAGTCTTTTATCTCACTCTAAAGTAATATAGTCTTCACTGCAATTCAATAATGGCTCAGCCGAGCCTGTCAGGCTGGGTTTGCTGGTTATCTCACACAGTGAGTCTCCGTATGGTGTGTTTGTGTGCATGTGAGAGCACATGTTGGTGTCTGTACATGTGTAGGGCAGGAAAAGGCGAGTGTGAGTGAATGTGTGTGTGTGCTACGTTGCATGTGAGAGTGTCTGAGTGCCGGTTTATCCCCTCTGTGATCTAAATGAGAACTCAGGACTGGTGATTTGGATGAGGATACAAGCATGATGGTATACCTCAATGTCGCGTAGACTTTTTAAAGAGAACTTGTATCCTAATTGGATGAAAGAGGAAGATAAACGCCAGCCTAACCCTGGAAATCAAGAATGACATATCTCTGCGAATGCTAGCAATTTAGTCAGTGACTGACAGCCTTGTTACTTTTTGAGCCTCTTTTGCTAAGAAAAGAGACAATGAGTAATGCACAGAACCATTTAAATAACACTCGCTCACACAGTTGATGATAGAGATGTTGAAACAGAAATAAATGGAATAAAATAATAAAAAAATGTGTTGTCAGTACATAGGAGCTTACCTATTTTTTTTAAGTGGACCAAATAAGAACTTAGTAGTTCTCCATAAAAGTGTGTTAGGCCCAAACAGCGTACTTGATGTATATTCACGGTCTTGCAGACTTCACCGTCACTTGAAGTTTGTAAGTTTGTCCAAGGGACTGTACAGTGTCCTACTTTATTTAATAGTGTTCCAGTTCTCAAATCTGATTTGATGTGCAGTCTTGAAAGAGTGCTCAAGAGAAAAGACACAGGCTGTGTCCGAAATGGCATACTATCGTACTACTATTACTATTTTTGCAGTATCCATAGTATGCACATTTTCTGTATGCATGGAATACTATTGGGTAACTATCCGAAAACTATTGGGTAACGCTTTAGATTATAGCCCGGAAAGTACTCTGTAAGTAAAGCAAATTTACTGTAATTTTACTTTCTGTAATTATAGTGTAACTATAAAGTAAGTTTGTGTAGGTATAAGGGAACAATATGTCATGGGGAATAAAGGGGTAACTATCAGGAAAATTAACAAATTATTTATACTGTAAGTATTTTTTAATTAAAGGTAATTATCTGTGTAGTTACAGGGTAAGTGTGAATCTACGGGCTGTAAATTAAAGTGGTGTTTGTTCCCCTCTTGTTTCATGTAGTTACAGAGTAAGTATGAATCTATGGGCTGTAAATTAAAGTGGTGCTTGTTCCCCTCTTGTTTCATGTAGTTACAGGGTAAGTGTGAATCTACGGCTGTAAATTAAAGTGGTGCTTGTTCCCCTATTGTTTCATATATTTACAGAGTAAGTATGAATCTATGGGCTGTAAATTAAAGTGGTGTTTGTTCCCCTCTTGTTTCATGTAGTTACAGGGTAAGTATGAATCTACGGGCTGTAAATTAAAGTGGTGTTTGTTCCCCTCTTGTTTCATGTAGTTACAGGGTAAGTGTGAATCTACGGGCTGTAAATTAAAGTAGTGTTTGTTCCCCTCTTGTTTCATGTAGTTACAGAGTAAGTATGAATCTATGGGCTGTAAATTAAAGTGGTGCTTGTTCCCCTCTTGTTTCATGTAGTTACAGGGTAAGTGTGAATCTACGGCTGTAAATTAAAGTGGTGTTTGTTCCCCTCTTGTTTCATGTAGTTACAGGGTAAGTGTGAATCTACGGGCTGTAAATTAAAGTAGTGTTTGTTCCCCTCTTGTTTCATGTAGTTACAGAGTAAGTATGAATCTACGGGCTGTAAATTAAAGTGGTGCTTGTTCCCCTCTTGTTTCATGTAGTTACAGGGTAAGAACAATACACAACACATACAAAATCTGATATCACTCGGAAATATTTATTTGAAAAACAACTTAAATCTAAACAGATTTATTACATTTCTTATTCATTTTTTTAAATAAACTTTTCATTTCAAATAATAACGTCCAGACAGAAAGAGGCACGTTTTGTCCCTTTTTTGTTTCTCTTGCTTGTCTTCCTCTTCTTGTTCCTGTTCTTCTTTTTCGTTATTTCCACTGATGGATCTTAAGAAGAATCCCATGTCTTTTGATATTTTGTATTATTATTTATTAAAAGAAAAAGTACACCAAGAAATGATCTCATAATTTACTAATCTTTTCACATCCGACCAACTGTTACCAGCGTGTGCAGTAAAAAAGCTTCAAGCTTTCATGATGTTCATCTGAAACACACGCGGTAACTGGCATCTCTGTCTTCTAGTCTTGTTTGTTTCTCATTGCTATTATCATATATTATGTTATTGTTTGTATACTGACAGCATCTGACATCCGCATGACCAGAGTTTCTCGGCACTCACATCACACTTCAAGTTACGTCAAGCGTGAACTTAACCCTCGCATGCACACGCAGATGACTGCTAGTCGGAAGCAATAGTCTACAGTTGAATTTTTTTTTTTATATATATATATTTTTTTATTATTATTATTGTTATTGCTGTATGTGCTGTTTGATGCTTCAACTTTTAGGAACCCAAATGAGTTTTCATTAGCAGAGATTATTTATTTTTCTGTGTTCATATGAAGAAATAAAGTTGTATACATCTCGGATTGTGTAATGACAAATAAACTTGAACTTGTGGCATGAGAGTAAAAGATGAGTAAACGGTGAGGACATTTCTGCGTGCACTGTATTTTCAGTGTAACAGTTACAGAATACTAGCTAGAGACATAGGATTCCTTCTTAATATTCACCTGTGGTAAGGATGAAAAAGAAAAGGAACAAGAGGATGATGAAGCCAAGCAAAAGAAATTAATAAGTGTTGTAAATCTGTTTTAAAAATACTTGTTTTTTAAAGGTTTCTGAGTGATATCAGATTGTGTACGTGTTTTTATTGTACTTACCCTGTAACTACATGAAACAAGAGGGGAACAAACACCGCTTTAATTTACAGCCCGTAGATTCACACTTACCCATGTAGATTCTCTTTACTTATGTAGTACTTTCCGGGCTGTAATCTAAAGCGTTACCAACTATTGTTACATAACTTTTACTTTAAAGGGTTAGTTCACCCAAAAATGAAATTTCTCACATATGTACATAATCACATATGTAAGACATAATCAATCAATCAACAACTAAGGAAACAAAACTGAAAACTAGGTCACAGAACAAAACATGCCTACTAGGGAAGTACAGTGCATCCAGAAAGTATTCACAGTGCTTCACTTTTTCCACATTTTGTTATGTTACAGCTTTATTTCAAAATGGATTGAATTCATTATTTTTTTCCTCAATTCTACAAAAAATACAAAAACAACCATCTCTGCAGCACTCCAACAATCAGGCCTGTATGGTAGAGTGGCCAGACGGCACATGACAGCCCGTCTGGAGTTTGCCAAAAAGCACCTGAAGGACTCTCAGACCATGAGAAACAAAATTCTCTGGTCTGATGAAACAAAGATTGAACTCTTTGGCCTGAATGGCAAGTGTCAAGTCTGGAGGAAACCAGGCACCGCTCATCAACTGGCCAATACCATCCCCACAGTGAAGCATGGTAATGACAGCATCATGCTGTGGGGATGTTTTTCAGTGGCAGGAACTGGGAGACTAGTCAGGATTGAGGGAAAGATGAATGCAGCAATGTACAGACATCCTTGATGAAAACCTGCTCCAGAGCGCTCTGGACCTCAGACTGGGGTGAAGGTTCTTCCAACAGAACAATGACCCTAAGCACACAGCCAAGATAACAAAGGAGTAGCTACGGCACAACTCTGTGAATGTCCTTGAGTGGCCCAGCCAGAGCCCAGTGAATATCTCTGGAGAGATCTGAAAATGGCTGTGCACCAACCTGATGGAGCTTGAGAGGTCCTGCAAAGAAGAATGGGAGAAACTGCCCAAAAATAGGTGTGCCAAGCTTGTAGCATCATACTCAACAAGATTTGAGGCTGTAATTGGTGACAAAGGTGCTTCAACAAAGTATTAAGCAAAGGCTGTGAATACCTATGTACATTTTTTTTTATTTTTATAAATTTGCAAAAAATTCAAACTAACTTCTTTCATGTTGCCATTATGGGATATTGTTTGTAGAATTGAGGGGAAAAAGTATGAATTTAATCCATTTTGAAATAAGGCTGTAACAACAAAATGTGGAAAAAGTGAAGCACTGTGAATACTTTTTCGGATTCACTGTATGCATATTCGGAAGCAGCCCATCTTTATGAGTGAGTCATTGAATCATTCATTCAAATGATTTGTTTAAAAAATGCTGACTCATTCAGGAACAAAACTTGATGGTCTTTATTAGCACATGAATATTGTAAAATATTATACAGTTAAATAAGATATTTTGCAATTGAATTGGGTGTGTCATTGTGGTACACATACCAACAATGTCAGACCTCTTACTTTAAAGTAAAGGCTTTGTGACCCTTGGCATATTAATTAATATTCCCTGACGAGGTCACATACCTTTCTTGTCTCTGGTATTTATCCATACCACTAAATTCATGAACATCTTGCCCTTTAAATTGAGCCATTTTCAGCATCACGTTTGTCATTGCAGAAGAAATGGACCAGTGGCTTTTCACACGTGATTAATCATAGTCTAAATATTTCAGTAAAAGGTCTAAATTGCCCAGTTGGACTTCCACCAAGACCTTAGGCTTGTTCGACTTCATGCAGCATTGTGCAGACCGATCGGCAGCTGACTTGAAGCAGTGCATGCTGGTTAGGAATTCTGTACGACTTGAGACAGCGCTGACGCCATGTCACTGTGACGTATGGCATCAAAGTACAGCGAGAGCTTTTCAAGAGCAGACGGCTGACTCAGCCGGCACAGCTTCTCAAAAGCGGATGCATGGGCTGTGATGACGACACAGCTGTTCTACGACTGGCCGAATTCACCGCATGACAATGACACGTGTTTCATATTTATTCTGACCCCTTCAGTTCCACTAATGGTCACAAATTTGTATTTTTTTTTAATAGTAAAAGCTCTTGTCATGTAATTGCGATGTTATATTGTGTCATGTTTATAAAAATAAAACCCCACTTTATTGGTATGTTGAACTTTATTCTTGTACAATCAGACTCTGTATTAGGCAGTACATAAAGTATTAAGTGAAAATATCTCTGAAAAATCTGTGTATTTGAGAAATATTGCATTTTGTTTCACTTTGGCTGTGATAAAGTATGCAAACACAGCATGAGTGTCACTACTGGAAGCAGAAAGTGTCTAACTTCACATTGACCGCTTTCAACTCCTCGCTGACTGCAAGCAGCAACTCTTGCCGATCGGTAACATCCAGCCACAGCTGAAGTCGAAAGCATCTTTTCTTATGTGTGTCATGTGACAAAAATACAATCTGGCATAAAATCGAATGGTACTTTTTTCACTGCTTGGGTAGTCACTGTATAGTCAATAGTGGCTCAATCCCAAAACAATAATAACCAAATATGATGATATTCTGGAGTTGTTTACATTGAGAGTTCGCAGTAGTGCTGCAATACACTTTTGATTGTTCAGTCATTAAAAACAAAACTATCAGGAAGATGAAACAGCATGACAACTTTACACAGGTCCAAAACAGCATCTGTTGGTTCATTTTCCACCAATCTTATTTTCTCCACTTTTGGGGCATATAAAACAGAACATATACACAAACCACACACCCTTTGCCAGCCACACACTTCCCTTCCTGCCTATAAAGAAAACCTTTTCAAAGGCCGCATTGATTTCTCAGCATATATTGTGATAAAATGAGTTCCTCTCTAGTGGCCCCTAACAGCCCTATTTGAACCCTTCTTATTTGGCAGAGGCATAGAGGGACTGTAAATAGAGATGGGAGTCCAGAAGGGTGAGGGCAGCACTCCAGGACAACTCAAGGACAATCACATCTCCCGAATTTCATAGGTACAACCTTGAATGCAATTCTGGCTAACTCAAGGAGGCCTCATCGTTTAAAACAGAAAGATAATCTTATCAGATTTTGTTTGATTTTTTTATTTTATTTAATTTTATTTTATTTTATTTTATTCTAATGCATTTACAATTGAACTGAATTAAGCTCTAAAATAAAGTGTGTAATTTTTCCAAACATTCTCCTATCCAGTTTAATGTGCATCTGTTTGTCCAAACTATAAAGGATGAGGGTAAAAGGTTCAGCAGGGTTCTATATAGAACCCTAGGATTCTTTTCTTTTCTTTTTCTTCTTCTTTTTTTTCTTCTTCTTTTTTTATTGAGCAAAATTGCAAATTAACAAAACAGTACAAGGTAGGAGATCAATGACACATGTACATATACAGAAGAGAGAAAAACAAAAACAAAGAGAAAGAGAAAGTTGCTGAAGTAGTTGTAGTAGAAGTAGTAATCATAATAATAATAACAATAATAATAGTATTAGTAGTGGTAGTAGTAGTAACAACAACAATATTCATGAAAATAATAGTAATAGTAGGAGTAACATTAGTCTTTTATAATAACAGTAATAGTATTAGTAATAATAATAATAATAGTAGTAGTGGTAGTAGTAGTAACAACAATAATATTCATGAAAATAATAGTACAGTAACAATAACAGTAATAGTATTAGTATTAGTAATAATAATAATACAGTTATACTAATCAATAAAGTTATTGTAGCTATATACTATTCAGACCCTCACGCCCATCTGTTCGCTGGTCTGTGTTCAGGCGCATAGTTGGTGCGTTGCTATTTTGAGGCAATTGAAATAGACTGCGCCATTGACCAGCAAAAACCTGGTCTAAAGTCAATGGCGCAGTATTTTTTGTGTTATTTAAAGGGTGTGCTAGTAATAGGCGCATTTAGGCTGGTGCACAATGGACGCACACTCTGCTTGTTACACACACAGTGACGCACAGCAGCACACAAACATTTTTAAATATTAAAAATAAAAGGATTCCTCTCTGGAGAAGCATTCAGTCTTTCCGCTTACAAATTCCGCCATGTAAATAGCGAATCTGCCATGGTGCAAGCGCAACTGGCATTTAAAGGGAATGGGAGATGAGACTCTGATTGGCTTATTGCATTTTACACCCAAAATATGACTCATTAGGAGACTAGGTACAACCCTTTTGGATCATGCGCCTGGTGAGCCAACTAGCAAAAGTGGATTTGGACATGCCTTAAGTGCACCTGCGCCGTGCTCTTCAGACCATGCGCTCAGATCGTTAAAATAGGGCCCAAAACATCTGTTACTTTTTCAAATAAGTACCTTAAGTTATTTCGTTTTATCATTGTGACAGCAGGGCGAGCGAGAACTGTGAGAGAGCGGCGCGAGGCCGGTGCGTGATTCAAGATGAGTGCCAGCTGTGCATCACACTGGTCTCGAATCCTCTCACGGAGGAGCTCGGAAGCATAAAAGGAGGAGCGACGACAGTGAAGGACGAGAGAGGACCAGGCCTGGATTTTACGTTGTGTTTTGTTTGTTTTATTATGTGTGTGCGTGGCAGTCGTCCATGAGGGGCTGTCTGCATGTTTACTTTCAGTTGGTGTTTTGTTTATTAAAGTTTGTTGAATGTTCGTCAGTTCCTGCCTCCTTCTTCCCATATCTACATACGTCATTACAATAATTTATTGATTGACAGCCCTCTTGTCCCCATGAGAAATCAGGGGATGTTTGTTAAATTTGAAACATTAATTAAAACTACATCCATAAAAAGATCCCATGATGGGAACTCCTAAAAGGTTCTACATATGAATCGCCTGACAGAACGCTTAAAGGTTCTATATAGAACCTTCTCTTTTAAGAGTGTTTTAATTTTGCAACTGATGAACATCACATGTAGTGCCCTCTTCAGCAATCAAGAAAACAAATATTTTGTCTCAAAAATCAAGGGAAAAACAAACTCATATCATAAAAGATAGCATTCCATCATTCCAGAAACATTTGAAGAATCTCCATTAATATAAAGTGAAGAATCACTGTTTTTAAGATCATTTTAGCTCTCAGTTCTTTGTCTTTAATGAAGAGATGTCCAGGCCACATTGGTTTATCCAAGCGGTTTATCATGATCTATGTATCTTTGATTTTGATACAATAGAAAACCAATCATTTGTGGCGCTACGCCAGGCAAAGCATTAGTCATCATGCCTTTGACATCATCAGCGAATTGAGTCATTTGTTTAAATTAAAACCATTCATTTGTAAATATACACTTATAGGCAAAAGACATTCTCTGCCTCATATTTTGATCTATGGAAGAATAAAACAACACTGCCTGTGATTTAGAAATATGACTGAATGTGGGTTCACAAATCCGAATATTTTGGCTCAAGGTCAGCGATGAAAAGATCTTTTCTCTGAGAAATTATTGCTGCTTCATAAGGCCATGACATATTAATAATGACAAATGACAAGCTAATTACATAACATTAAAAGACATTAGGGTAAATCAGCATGCACAAGTTAAACAAGTGCCCATGCTGCCACCTCCCCTGTGCTTTAGTGTAAGATTCAATAAAACCATCTTTATATGTATTAATCTTCATATTGTTTTTGCAATCCTTACAATGTTGTTTTAAATTCAGTTCAATTTCATAGGCTATTTAATTCAACATTATACTTACAAAATTGCAGGCTCAATCATTAGGCAACCGTTATTATATGAACAGCTGTGGCAGTAAAACTGTAGTAGTGTAGTAACGGACAAACTCCAGTCATAAAAGTTATCAATCACTAAATAATTCTGTTAGATAATCTCTGTTGGATTTTGATGTGCATCAAGATTAGTGGTTATTATACCATATACTCACATAATTTGTGCACAATTACATATTTTCCAGTACATTTGTGTTTAATAGTGTGTATCTTTTGTATTGTGGATATAAAAACAGAATAAAAGAAAGAAGGAAATTACTATATGTATAAAGAATATATATTTGTATTATTTAATTCCACAGTTAAGGCGTATTTGATGATGTGAACTAAATGTTGTTTAATATGACTAGTTTACATACAACATCAATGCTGAACATTTATTTTCACTGACAAACCACGTAGTTTTTCACTCTTTTAAATGTAGGCAGCATTGATATCAAAATAAACTCATCTGGGCATTTATTCAGATCATCAGTTTTGAGATCTTATATGGAATTTCAAGTTGAGTGATTTGTAATCTGGTCATTTTGTCCGATCAATATGGCTGTACTTTAGGCCTAGGACACACTAGATGATTTTCAAATCTAAATCGAGTTTAAAACTGTGGGAGACCACAGACATAAGGGCAGTTTCAAATGATTTTTAGTATTATAATCCTCCGAATTCACACACTAGTGCTGTGTTCAAAATCACCCCTATACCCTCATTCACTATTCTCTACATTACTCCACTAATATAATCCACTTAAGGAGTGAATGAAAATGAGTGAATTCGGACACAGAGTACATCGAAAGGTTTGTCGCTTTTGCATAGTTTCTACTTGCTGTTTAATAATCATTTGAAACAGCAAACTGGCAGCTCCAGTAGTAATGAAAAGATGGTAACACTTTACAATACGGGTGCACTAATATGCATTAATTCATGCTTAACTAATGCACAGATAATCATGAGTTAATGTATGACTCATGAAGAACTAAGCCATTTATTAATGATTACTGCATCAGCAACTAATGAAGATTATATATGATTAATAGATTAAGTAATATATGAATTGCTATTAATTAAATATGACGATATGTATTAATTCCCTAATAACATATTATATGAACTAATAATGTAAATGAATGTGTTAATTACCACAATGGGTCAAAGCCATGCATTTCAACTTCCAGTTGTCTGCTTTAATTAATCATTAGCTAACGATTTGCAAAGGTATCATTATGTTATGACTTTACTTGTCGAGGCACATGACTATTAACTAATTGTTAAGTAATATGTCATTGTGGTTATGGCTTTTGAATTACAGTGTCCCCCCCCATTTGCTAACACAGTAAAATGACATGCACAGCACAATAAACTGACACACAGAGAGCAAAACCTCTATTCAAGCCTCCTAAAGTCTAAACACATTTTCTGCTTTACACACATCTTGCAATTCAAAATGGCACTTTTGAAATGCACTGAACACAGTTCTCTGCATAAGATCAATTTGACATAAAGTCACATGTTTGCCATTTCAAAACTGCCATTCAAAATGACACTACATGAGCTAAATGGCCAATACATGTGCCACCATGTAACACCTCATTGGTTAATTGTTAACACTTTAATCAGGATGTAAGCACTATGAAAAGACCAACATTGTTGTTTTTTACAACAACAATGGAAGACGTTGAAGAGAGAGGAAAAGGGAGGATGCAGTTTTCTTTTTCAGCTTACTGGTTTTTGTGAGCATATTTTGTGAGCATGAATTGTGTATCTGCAAATATTTCTGTGCATGTGAACAATCTGAAGAATTTTCTACAATTTGAACTACATATTTTAGTATTATGGCAAAGCATATCAAAGATGAGAGGGCTTTTCATTATGCCCAACTGTATGTAGTTGGTTAGACAAAAATCTGGTAATATGAATGAACTGCGTGCCATTTCGTGCAAAAGTTTGATTTTGATAATGATTTTGAATATGTAGTTTTGGTTGCAGTGCTTCATTTTGCAAGATATATGAGGTATTTTGCAGTTTGGGTGTGTGGTTTTGTGAATTGTGTTAAGTATTTTGATAAAACCAGCCTAGTTTGCTGTATGTTAGCAATTGGAAAAAACTGTAATTTTGAATTAGTTAATAGTCATGTGCCTCGACAAGTAAAGTCATAACATAATGATACCCTTGCAAATCATTAGCTAATGATTAATTAAAGCAGACAACTGGAAGTTGAAATGCATGACTTTGACCCATTGTGGTAATTAACATATGAATTTACATTATTAGTTAATATAGTATGTTATTAGGAATTAATACAATATAACACATTTAACTAATAACAATTCAATGATTACTTAAACTATTAATCATATATAATCTTCATTAGTTGCTGATGCAGTAATCATTAATAAATGGTTTAGTTCTTCATGAGTCATACATTAACTCATGATTATCTGTGCATTAGTTAAGCATGAATTAATGCATATTAGTGCACCCGTATTGTAAAGTGTCACCGAAAACATTTATCTTGAACTCTGCCATGGAAACTATCATGGATAAACCGTAAATAAACAATTTAATAATCAATTACAAAGGAATTTATACCTGTATGATATTACGCTGTACCAGCGGTTTGGAAAATGGATGGATTATTGATTCAGATGCGGGCGCCACCTCCTGACAAGACGCAGGAATTCATTCAGCGTGCGACTCTCACAGTGCATTGTGGGTATGCTCTAGCCGCTAAGCGTACATCAGTTGTACATTCGTTATTGTGGTGTATTGTGGGATTGAATGAGTGCACTCAATAACGTCCACTATGGTTTCGGACAGCACATGGCTGTCCCTTCAAATAGTGCCCTATTTAAGGGTATAGAGGGTGATTTCAGACACAGCCTAGAAGATTCATCTGGACTATGAGACCACACATCTGTCTATTGTAGTAACATTTTCACAGTGATATGAGATCTCATGGAGATCAAGCATGACTTGAGAAGAAAACAGATAGAGGACACTTTCGTGGCATGTTTGTAGCTGCCAAGTTTTAGCTGTAAAGCATGCACCATCCGGTCAGTGAAGCTTGCTCGCTTTCATTGGCAATTGCGAGTATGATGTCAGAGGCAGCCCGATCAAGAGACAGAAATATCCAACATGCTTGATATTTGCGATTTGGGATCATGTGAGATCCAACGCGGTCAGGAACAGTAAAATAATCGTAATGACACCACACAATTGAGGATTTTTTGAACAAAAAGTCATTTGTGACAAGCCAGCCTTGCTGAGACATGAGGCATTATCCACGTCTTACTGAGAGAGAGATGTGATATGCCTTTATGTCAGTACCAACATGATTGAAGAGTAACATATGTTTAAAAACCTCATGTAATATAATTTCACATACTTCTTTTGCCCAAAAAGTGTGCAATGCTAACATGCTGAACAGCATAAAATGTGATTTTTTCTTTTCTTCTTTTGTCTTACTTTGTCTTAATAGGTTACGATAACCCAGGTTGAATTATTATTTATTATTAACAATATAATTCATATATACCAAAATAGCACCTTCTTCATAACTCTTAAAAGTATGACAAAAACTTGGTACTCTTGTAAAAGTTGAGCACTGGTAGTCCTTAAAACTGCAATACCTCACCTAAAATCAGTGTCCTAGGTTTGCCATCTCTTGCACTTCCACAATGATGAAACTGGCCTCAGATCAGCACTGAGGTCCACACAGTCTGATATGGAGTGTATAGAGATGGAGACAGAATGGTATGTGAGAGTTGGGAAGCTGAAATTCGAGGCGAGAACTCCATCATCATAGGAGAGTGAATCACAGCCTGGTATGACACTAAATCCCCCCACATCACACACTGCTCTGATCTAACAGCTCATGCTCTACAGCCAGACACATAAAAAGATCCAAGAGACAAGTTTCAGTTCAGGCCTGTTCAGACCAGGGAAGATAACTATGATGATAACTATTATTATAAAGTTTTAATAATCAATCTAGATCGATAAAGTATCTGTCATAAAATGGAAGTTGCTGCTATCGGGGAAGCCACTGTTCCTCTTTTCATCATAAATGACTCACTTCTCAAAGCATGCAGATGAAATGCATTAATGCTGTCATGTTCTCTTGCGTTCAGAGGCGGATGCTTAGTTTTTGGGAACACAACTGTAGACAGTTCTGGTTGATAATTATACCAAATTATTTTGATGACAGACTTTAGCTCAGGCATTTCAGAATTACCAAACCAACATTTGAGATGCTGTTCAGTGAATAGCATGTTAACTTTAACATACACTTATGGTATGTGGCTGAGAAAACAGCTGATTGCGCAACAGACGGCTCTGTATGTATTGGCCCAGATGGGAAATTGAAGGGTACAGTAAAAACTGTTCAAAATTAGGGTTTCATTGGTCCATTGCCACTAGTATAAAGTGTTTGTGTGTATTGTGTTGTGGCTTGATTCCATAGAGTTGTGACTTGTTTCTGTTGTGTTGTAGCTTGTTTCTGTTGTTGTGACTTGTTTCCGTAGAGTTGCGGCATGTTTCCATTATGTTATGACTTGATTCCGTAGAGTTGTAGCTTGTTTCTGTTGTGTTGTGGCTTGATTCCATGGAATTGTGGCTTGTTTCCGTTGTGTGACTTGATTCCGTAGAGTTGTGGCTTGTTTCCGTTGTGTTGTGGCTTGATTCCGTAGAGTTGTAGCTTGTTTCTGTTGTGTTGTGGCTTGTTTCCGTTGTGTTGTGGCTTGATTCCGTAGAGTTGTAGCTTGTTTCTGTTGTGTTGTGGCTTGTTTACGTTGTGTTGTGGCTTGATTCCGTAGAGTTGTGGCTTGTTTCCGTTGTGTTGTGACTTGATTACGTAGAGTTGTAGCTTGTTTCTGTTGTGTTGTGGCTTGTTTCCGTTGTGTTGTGGCTTGATTCCGTAAAGTTGTAGCTTGTTTCTGTTGTGTTGTGGCTTGTTTACGTTGTGTTGTGGTTTGATTCCGTAGAGTTGTGGCTTGTTTCCGTTGTGTTGTGACTTGATTACGTAGAGTTGTAGCTTGTTTCTGTTGTGTTGTTGCTTGTTTCCATTGTGTTGTGGCTTGTTTCCGTAGAGTTGTAGCTTGTTTCTGTTGTGTTGTGGCTTGTTTCCGTTGTGTTGTGACTTGATTCCGTAGAGTTGTGACTTGTTTCCGTTGTGTTGTGGCTTGATTCCGTAGAATTGTGGCTTGTTTCCATTGTGTTATAGCTTGTTTCTGTTGTGTTGTGACTTGATTCTGTAGAGTTGTGGCTTGTTTCCATTGTGTTGTGAAAAATGTTGCCTGGTCTGATGAGTCTCGATTTCTGTTGAGACATTCAGATGGTAGAGTCAGAATTTGGCATAAACAGAATGATAACATGGATCCATCATGCCTTGTTACCACTGTGCAGGCTGGTGGTGGTGGTGTAATGGTGTGGGGGATGTTTTCTTGGCACACTTTAGGCCCCTTAATGCCAATTGGGCATCGTTTAAATGCCACGGCCTACCTGAGCATTGTTTCTGACTATGTCCATCCCTTTATGACCACCATGTACCCATTCTCTGATGGCTACTTCCAGCAGGATAATGCACCATGTCACAAAGCTCGAATCATTTCAAATTGGTTTCTTGAACATGACAATGAGTTCACTGTACTAAAATGGCCCCCACAGTCACCAAATCTCAACCCGATAGAGCATCTTTGGGATGTGATGGAACAGGAGCTTCGTGCCCTGGATGTGCATCCCACAAATCTCCATCAACTGCAAGATGCTATCCTATCAATATGGGCCAACATTTCTAAAGAATGCTTTCAGCACCTTGTTGAGTCAATGCCACATAGAATTAAGGCAGTTCTGAAGGCGAAAGGGGGTCAAACAAAGTATTAGTACGGTGTTCCTAATAATCCTTTAGGTGAGTGTAGTTTGCCCTTGTTGTGAACGGACCTTTGTGAACGGCCATATTGCGTTGCATCAAGTAAAATGAGTGCACTAGCTGTGTCCCAGATCGCGTACTTGTGCACTATTCTATAACGTTTTTAAGTATAAATAGTGTAAGTAGTGTGTTCACACTGAAAATTCCAAAAAGAAATAGTGCACTTTAAATACCCGGATGATGCACTAAATTAACGGAAAAAATTAAGTGTGGAATGTTAGACTTAATGCACTTGACTGTCACAGCTTTAATTACATAGTGGAGGGGGAGGCACTATCAGATTCTGACGTTGAATGACAAAATAACCATGCAAAGTTCATACACTACACGGTTGAGTACATAGTGCATAAGTGCATAGTGTATAGTGCGTCATTTGGGACACAGCTACTGTCTTTGTGTTTCAAAAGTCTTTGAATTGACGTCATGTGACTGCGGTGTACTTCTTGCGATTTTATTTAGGCTTCAAAATTCTAATTGTGTTCATTTGTGAAGATTATTGTGACAAACAAAATGTATAAAACTCATTGATATGTGTTGGTTATTTTCTGACTGGGTTTTTGTTGAGGGAACCAGGGTGATGCAAATTTCTGGGTTGGCCTACAAAAATATGTAATCACTGTTGGACTATTTATAATCAGCATTTTTCTCACCTTATCTGCAGTCTTATTATTTTATTGAGCTTATCACAATGCATTATGAAAAGGCATTTTATGCAGTTCTGCCTTAAAATCTGGCTAAAATTAAGTATCTGAGCCACGAGCATAATTACGTTGCCTTTCGGGCCTTCATGCCGGGAGATGAATGGAAAAGCATCTATTAACTCTGGCATCCTTTGGCAAGTTTTCATTAATTCATAATGGCACTTCAGACTCCCGGACATAAATTTATCCTTAAAATTTGTGATGATAAAATTTAAACCCTTCACCTCAGCAGTTGTTCGAAGGCCCCTGACAGTGTCTGTTCTCTCTGTAACGTCTGTTAGACACCATGAGACAGAGTTGTCTTTGCTTTCTGAGAGTTTGCTCTGTCGTACTGCACTGCTCTAAAGACAACTGATGATTCATAGGCTGTGACACTTTGACAGATGGACAGATTTGAGGTATTTTGGGGACTTCATCCTTGATGCAGGTGGCAAAATGAAAAACATTTTTCATTCTAGCTGTGTGGGGTGGTTTTGTGCGCACACACACGTATGCCGGCTGTGTTTTAAGTTGCATCAACGCTGTCAAGTGTCAATAGTGCACTCAGTGTGACAGAAAGAGTTGTGCTTGTCTATGTGTGTGTGTGTGTGTGTGTGTGTGTGTGTGTGTGTGTGTGTGTGTGTGTGTGTGTGTGTGTGTGTGTGTGTGTGTGTGTGTGTGTGTGTGTGTGTGTGTGTGAGTGAGAGATAGAATGGGACTGTGTACATAAAATGGGGCTATCTATATTGATCCTGTCTGTCATATCCACATTTAAACAAAGTGCTTTATATCCACAATGGATCAAAGTAGTGGATTCCGGCATGTATGCACTTCACAAGTCATGCATTAGATATAACTGTAGATGTGCATGCAGAGAATGTGAGAGAGAGAGAGAGAGAGAGAGAGAGAGAGAGAGAGAGAGAGAGAGAGAGAGAGAGAGAGAGAGAGAGAGAGAGAGAGAGAGAAAGGCCAGGGGTCCAGGGGTCTTGGGTATTCTCAACCATTGGAAGCCCTTCCCCCTTCATCTGCTTTTGATATCTTAAGTGCTTTGTTCCATCACACGCTCCTATTGCATGTGATGTGTGGACACACATGGGACACTTGCTGCTTCTGCTGCTGAATTCCCTGATGGCCACACAAACACTCACAGTGTAAACATTTCCAGTTAAAAAAAACCAAAACAAAAAAACATAAACTAACCTTCCAAAATGTGTGTATTTCTAACAAAATGTTCAATTGAAATCTAAAACCGTCTGCATTACATTTCACCTCAGATCTGAGATCTACTTTTATAAGTCATGTAAACAAAAAGCTTTTAAAAGTAATACATTACAATATTGTGTTACTCCTAAAAAAGTAACTAATTGTGTTACTTAATGAAAAGTAATGTTACATTACTTTCATGTTACCTTTTATCACAGGGGCTGGGCTTGCTTGTTTGGTTTTAATAAATAAAAAAAAAAGTTATATTTTTGGCAAATGTAAAGGCCCTTTCACACCAAAAGTGAAATGAATAAGCCTTAGGCTGAAGGAAATGCAAATTCATGCCTGTACAGTAGAGGGCGTAGCTCAAACCTTTCAGTTGTGCTGCCATTCTGAATCACAAAAGAATAGGATGCTGGAGATGAAAGTTCAACACTCTTAAGCAATAAAAATGGAAAAATGAAACACAAATATGTTTAACTAAAGTCATTGGCATGATGAAGTTGGATCCTGGAAGGTCAGCAGCAAAGACATTGGTTAATAAAGTGAGATTTAATACATTTGCATTTATGCATTTGGTAGACGCTTTTATCCAAAGCGACTTACATTGCATTCAAGGTACACATTTTGTCAGTTTTTTGCTTTCCCTGGTAATCGAACCCATGACCTTGGCGTTGATAGCGCCATGCTCTTAATTTATTTTGAGGAATACTGAATCTGTTTTTGTGCTAGTGAGATTAGTAAATGCCTGCTCAATTTTAGTCTAGAACTACAATAACCATCATGTTCACACACACAACGCCTCTGCACTTACTCCAGATTTATTTCAACAAGGGGTCAAGAGTTATCTGGCTATCACCAGAACAAGCTCATTCTTTTAAGATTGAACATTGGTCTGGGGAGTCTGCTTTGTATTTTCTACTGCACAAGAGGCGTGATCAACGGGCATAGTTCAGATGACTCTGTACGCAATTGGATAGTCCTTCAACCAATCAGACCACAAGAGGCGTGATCAACGGGCATAGTGCAAATGACTCTGTACGCAATTGGATAGTCCTTCAACCAATCAGACCACAAGAGGCGTGATCAACGGGCATAGTGCAAATGACTCTGTATGCAATTGGATAGTCCTTCAACCAATCAGATCACAAGAGGCATGATCAACGGGCATAGTTCAAATTACTCTGTACGCAATTGGATAGTCCTTCAACCAATCAGACCACAAGAGGCATGATCAACGGGCATAGTTCAAATGACTCTGTACGCAATTGGATAGTCCTTCAACCAATCAGACCACAAGAGGCATGATCAACGGGCATAGTTCAAATGACTCTGTACGCAATTGGATAGTCCTTCAACCAATCAGACCAATGATCCATCGCTTCGCTATCCGGCATTGTGTTAAACCCCCGCCAATAACGCGGCAGGTGGATAAGCCAGTTTGTGATTGGTCCCCGCAAATTTGTAAAAAATGTGGATAAAACAATGTACAGGTTTCCAGCTTGAGCTGCAGGGTGAAATCAAATCGCTGGCAGATCGGCCCGAGTTTACCCAGTCTAGGTCAAGAGAGGTCAGTCAATAAATGGGAAAACACTTGGTAACTTGGAGTTACTTATTTGAAAAAATAACTCAAATATTTTGTTGTTGATTTTTAGTTCTTGTGCGAGACTGGAATTGTTATTAAAAATTATAGCCCGGAGAAGCTTTCAATCCAAATTATTTGTGCACTGATTTGCAGGGAAAAATTGGATGGATGAGGAAATGGTTGGGGAGACACAGGGAGCAAGGATTGTGTTCTGCAAAGAGAGTTTAAGGTAAATAAATAAGTTTGCAAAGTGCTGCTGTTGTGGTTGGTCAAGCAAATGTTTGTGCTTTGTTTCTGTTTTATATAATTGTAAATATATCTATTAAAATACTGATATTCTGGTCTATAACTGTAATGTCTAGAGCAGGGGTCTCCAAACTCGGTCTTGGAGGGCCGTTGTCCTGCAGAGTTTAGCTCCAACCCCAAATAAGGTTACAGGGCCCTAGTAAGACACTGATTAGCTGGTTCAGGTGTGTTTAATTAGAGTTGGAGCTAAACTCTGCAGGACAGCAGCCCTCCAGGACAGAGTTTGAAGACCCCTGGTCTAATGTGTTGGTTCTTGTGTGACTTTCTTGAACTAAGTTGGCATTGATTTGAAATGTATAGTGATATTATTAACTGATATATATATATATATATATATATATATATATATATATATATATATATATATATATATATATATATATATATATATATATATAACTAAATAAATAAATAATGATTTTGTTCCATTTTACATCAGTTTCCTCTCTGCAATTTTGCTATAGACTTTTTCAATATTCTAAAGCATTCTCACTTACTGAAGCCCCATCCCTGGTCAGGATATGGACAGTTTTGTTTAATTTATGTTCTCCTTTCACACCTCTGAGCGTCTCTTGCCACCACTCTGTTCCTTCAGAACTAATTGTTCCCTATTAAAATGCCCAGCGTGGCATTCACTCTGTCTACCTAAGCAAATACCTTTCCAGTTAATGAATGAAGACACACAGTGCACAAAAGTCTCTGTAAATGTATCCACTAGAGGGCATTACCAAGTAGGCCAGACAGATTATAGAATAAAAGTGCTGTCATTTATCTAGAGAGATGTCAGTATGCCTTTGGGTGTGTTTTTTGTATGCTTGGACTGTGGATATTTAAAGTCCTTGTTTCAAAGTCTATCACTGACTGGAGGTTGTTGTTTTTATAAACCACTGGTGTCACATCACCAACTGAGCAACTAATGGATTGTGCCAATAAACAACGCTATTAACCCCGGTTTCACAGACAAGGCTCAAGCTAGTCCCAGACTAAAATGCATGTTTGAGCTGCTTTAACCTTAAAGTCCCAGTGAGTTTTCTTCAGTGCTGTGACGTATTTTCAAGTGAAACGGAATATTGAATAGAGGGCAGGGTTTTACTTCAGCGCTCCATCTCTCGCTCATAGCAGACTAACGTTAGAGGGGATTGGTTAAGGATATTCAAACCCAAGCCGTCAAACTGACATCATCAGAAAAGGAACGCCATTCCGGATCGGAAGTAACTTTTCAGATTTTGATTAAAGATTACTGCGACAAACAATTTTTCAACTTGCATGGATTAATTGGTCACCCTAAGACCTGTAATGTGTGCTAACAAAGTAAATAGGGTCCATTCTGATTTCATGAGGACATAAAGTAACTTGCTCCGACATATCTTAAAATATGTCAGTGCCATTGTTTTGTCTCAAGATGCACACCAGTAATGTTTTTTTTTTTTTTTTTTTTTTTCAAAGGTAGGTTTATAAAAGCTAATTGAACTAAGGCCTAATCCTGGTTTATCTAAGCCCTGTCTGTGAAACCAGGCCTAAGTGTTGTAGAGTGGATTTCTGTGTGTTTGTGCTGAAACAATGATTGCTATCATTCAGAAAAAGTAGAAGAGAATGATGGTGGACAATTTAATATGGAATTGATCATGCTTGCATACATAGTTCAGTCATGAAATTCTAACTGAGCACTGATTGGTTCCATTGCATTAGCCAACCTGACATACTTCCTAATCTACATAACCATATGTGACCCGTGCTGGCAAAATGAGTCAGAATGTGCACGACTAATTACAAGCTACAGGTAAAACAAGTGAAAAATTTACATTTTGGTTGAATTTAAGGTTTTCACAAAAATTAGTTCAAGTCCTCGTCTAGCAATCCCATTGCTCCAAATGGCAATTAAACATCTAAATATATCTTTATTTGTACGTTTTCTGAGAAGAGTAGGGGAAACCAGGTATAGTTGTAACACAGGGAGAGTTGTAACACTACCAATTCCACGAATCAGGGATAAGATAGGAGTCATGTGACAGTTTCAGCTTCCTCTGGCTTCTTTTACGATCCCACATAGAGGTTTTCCAGTCTGTGTCGCTATCTCTCCTGAATCTACAACAGAAAATCTAATTCTGAGGTAAGAAAGTAAAAAAAATATAATATTTTGTTTAGTACTTCTACTGTTGTAGATAATGTTGTATGAGTTAGATCAGGTCAAACTCTAGTTTCTCTAGTAAAGAATGGTGTGTCAAAATTTCAAAGCACAATGCTAATACAGCTAGCTAAACTATGGGTGACAGTGGCGGGTAGGTTGTAGGTTGTAACACATGTTTTGAAAGTGATACAACTATCCCCTTACATACAACTAAGAATTTTATTATTATTATTAATTTCGTTTTTTTTTATTTTAATAATTCTACAGAATGCCTATGTTTATGTTAATTTGCACACACACATACATATACACACACACACACACACACACACACCCATATAAATGTGCACGCACAGACATGCACAAACAAACACACACGTGTGCATGCACAAACACACACAATATGCACATACACTCCCCATATTCACACATATTTTACTGTTGCAGCTATTCATTTAAAAGTCTGTGATTATAGTTGAAGACATCTAAATTGTTGCCATTTGTAGTAGACAAATGTGGGTACTTTGCCTAAAAGTTTTAGATGTGTAGCTAAGAAAAAAGGGGTAGTTTTAGGTGCTGAAGAAAAAAAGTGTTACAACCATACCCGGTCTCCCTTACCGTTTTTCTCTGCTCACTTCTCGACCACTGGCACCTCTCTGCATAAGTTTGGTATCATTTTAAAGCATGGAATTCCAACTTTATGAAAATTCATAGGAAATTCACGAATAAGTCTGAACCAATGAAATGTGATTTTCAAACTCATGCTGACGATACAAAAAAAAAAAAAAAAAAACATCTTACTCACGCTGACTGAAACATCCGCAGCATGCACACAAAGACACCTCAGACAGCGCACAATCCCGATATACACATACGCAGAATTACAGTATTTCAAAATATCTGTCTTGGTGAGTATTTACGCAAACATTATCTGTTATGTCTTAAGTGAACATTTGGTTAACTGTTGGGGAAAAAACATTATATAAGATCCGTGTGGTACAGGCGTAGCTCAGTCTTTTTCTCATTCTTTTAAGAGATAATGTGAAAATAACAATAACTAATTTTTGAAAATTTGCTCATTGCGACTCATTTTACCACCACAGTTCATTATATATATTCATTCCCTATAGCCTGCAATCACATGGCGGCACAATTATGAAAACGTCTGTTTACCCTCCTCCTCCCCAGCACCACCTGTATCTCTGCTATATCTCTTTTTATCACTGCATAAATCACAAAACACTGTCAACAACCTGAAAAAGCCCCAATCACCATATTTTTAGGTATAAAATGTTACATAAATCAGGCTAATTATATGTTTTAAAAAAAACTTCAGAATATAGATTTGAATAAAACTGTAAAGTTTGGTGTACGTGCTACTGAAGTGGAGATTTCGGTCTCACTGTAGAAAAACTATTTTGAGTAGTCAGTTGTAATTGAAATCTACAGGTACATATAGAGAAAGCGTAATAAAACAAACACTTCAATGTGTATTTATTTAGGATGTTTTCTATTCACTAGTTTGAAAGAACATATGTTTTGTGTTCTGACCAGTCTATGAAAAAACATGGTTTTGCCTGTAGTGTCTTGCCAGATTTTGGTAATTCAAACTTATATCATAGCCACCATATCAAAATTAAAACAACATACAAACAACAAAAAAGCAGCATTAAATCATGCAGCATGACTTATGCACTCAAAAATACAATGTCCTGAAAAAAAAAAAGAGATGTTTTTCTCCAATTCAGTCATTTTGTGCCTTTGTAAACATAAGCGCTGCACAATAAACAGGAAGTCAGCATGTTCAGAGACCTCTTCAGCTGCTCGTGTTTACCATTTGCTGACCTGCTTTGAAACATCTCTTGTCATATTGAACATATTGAATGGCTGTCCTGTTTATGACAAGGATCAAAGAGACGGAAGCTAAACCCAGTCCAGGGGCTTACAGGCAATCTCTCACAGCACTATTGATAAGGATTAGACAGCAGAATGGCCAGCCTTATCTGTTCAGTACTGAAACACCCTCTAGTGGCCTCCAGCGTAACATCAGACACAAGCGCGCCCCATTTCATGTGTTTCTGTATCTCATGTGGAGACCTGTTTATATATTCACCAATGGGGAGAAAGAAATAATCCTTATTAATTTACTCATTCAAATAAGAGACTATTCTGGGGTATTTAGGAGAAGAGTTTCTTCTAGGGAGAGTTTTAGTGCCTAATTAGCATGTATAATGAAGCTAGTTGATACACCTTCTTGCATATACATTCGATTTTAATCTCACCTTCCTGATTTTTATTAATGAACTTCAAGATAATTATGCACAATCAGGTGTTAGTTGCTAATAAGTTGCTATATAAGGACTACAACTACCACAAGGGTGTGATTTTATGTGCCTGGTCAGACAACCATTCTAATCCTAATAAAGCAGCTAGTTAATAACTGAAGAAAACAAACGCTTCAAAATTCACATTTGAGGTATCACTCACTGTGTCTAAAATGTATGTTAGTTTAAATGTATATTAAATGCAATTGGCTGAACTTCAGAGTGTTTTTGACCCATTTAAGTAAGGACTCCATATGTAATTTAATAATTACTTCTGTTGTCTTTGAAATATGGTTAAAGTATACTGCTGAATGTAAGCATCTAAGATATACTATTAATGTAATTTCTACTGAAACTTGTGTGATGCATTTAAATATTTTTAAAATGTTACATTTGTAATGATAAAGTTGCAGTTTAGTAAAATATATAAACTAAATGTAATATCATATTTTAAAATATATAAACTGTAAATGTAATTTCAAATAACTACTGTTAAAAAAGATAGAGTACTTTACATGTGTTTTGTATGTCAACACATCAACATAAGTGTACTTCTTTAAGGCACGGGACTTGCTACTGCCAATTCAAACACCGATCCGCTGCTGTGAGCATGTAAGAGATGCTGCTGCTGCTGCTGCACAAATATCATATATAAAATTACCCGTAGCAGATCTTTACAGGTGAAGCTGGGGACGGTGGAGGGTTTTAGAGGAACTCTGAAGCTGCTATAGTGAACGCTATCCAGCTATTTAAATGTTGAGCAGCAAGGGGTAGGGGAAAGTGGGGTAAGATGAGCCAGTGGGTAAGCTGACCTACCCCCTTTATTTTGGCAACTGTACACTTTTATTGTAATGTGACCATATATTTTGGAACCACCCATCATTTCTGACAGACTGTGAAAAGGAGAAACACATGGGAGGAGTGGAAGGCACCCATTTACTTTAAAAACTTACTTTAACATTTTAGCATAACAGATCTAATGGCTGTTACAGCAAAGCAAATTTGTCCAGGTCTAAAATATTTATGATCTATACTGGTGGTTTAGCAATGTATAAAACCCTGCTAAATATTAGCCTGAATTAGTAAGGTAGCTAGTTTTGTCCAAAATGGCAGCTATGGGGCAAAGTGAGCCAGATGTTGTGGGGTAAACTGAGCCAGCATTGTAACTTACCCCACCATAATCCTAATACACCAAATCCTTCTCTGATAAGAACCAGAAGATGTTTAATCATATATATCTTTCCACCCATAGTCCCTAACGACCTAACATGTTCAATATTGCAGAAAAACTACCATACCAAGAACCTTTTGATTAAAATGTTTATTAGTTTCAGTGACATTTATTAATTCATTCTAATTCAGTTTTATTTTATTTTATTTTATTTTACTTTACTTTATTTTACTTGACAAACTCAGTTTAGTCTGTTTTTGGGAGGGTTACAACTTCAACATATTGTTTCAGAAATGCAAACAATTAAAGAAATTTCAACTTCATTTGGTTGGTTTTATGTTGTTTAAGTTAGCTTTAAGAAAATAAATATGACTATTTGTAGAATTAAATTTGATTACTGAAGGTGTTTTTAAAAGAGGTAAATTACCTTTACAATCGCACATGGGTTTGATTGAGATCCAATTAGAAAATGGTCAATTTACACCCAGATGGTGCAACTTACCTACTGACTCGGATCATCTTACCCCTAACCACAGGAACACTTTTATAAGAAGCCATATTTTTAGAACCCTTTGCCATAGATGTATTCTGATTATTTAGAATGACAGCAAAAATCCTAAAATTACATTAGATACTTTCATTGTACTTCTGCCTTATTTTCTCTTATCTTGAGAACCACATAAATAAAAATAAAAAAAATAATTTAAACAAAGGCTCAATTTACCCCACTCTCCCCTAAATGTCATCAGTTTGCATTCAGGACACATCAGTCTGCGCCATCTAGAGTTTCATAACAGAACTTGGTATTTTAAGATTTGAAGTAGGCTACACTACAAGTGCACATTAGCCACTTTTCCACTGTCGGGCCAGTGTGAGCCAGGGCTTTCAACGTGTCGGGCTGGTCTAATAGCCTCGGACATGTAGCACAGAGCTCAAAACCACACTGCGTTTCCACCTCCGCAGCGCTTCACTAAAACCCGCCTGTAACACGCCTCTCTGAAACAACATCACACAATCCCATCATTTCACCAACAAATGGAAGTTTTGTCAGACAACTAATCAGAAAGAAATCATTGAAAACTAGTGAGATCGCAACATTTTTGTCATTTATTTAAATATTTAAAACCCAAGCATCAATGTTTTACCACAGTTTTACAATAATAAGTGATACAGTGGTCATTATGAATTAATTTGTGTCAAGACTGCACATTAGTCCTACAGAAATAAAGTGTATTTGCCATTATTTCACAAAAGCAAGGACACGTACTTAGTCGCGTCTGTTTCTGTTTATTTTTAGTCGCAGCACAGTGTGTTTACATCACATTTAGAGAGAATGATCATTTCTGCAAATTTTTCACCAAAAATACGATTTGAGGCACTTTAGCACTCCAGTTTCTCCAGTTAGCACTCTCTCCAGTCCCAATACAGTTATATTTTCAGTCAGAGAAACAGAGGAAGCTCTGCTGTTGCTTTATATTATGACATATGCAGATCTAAATAATGATATCAGACAGTCCTGTATAAAGAGATGAGACGTACTGACAGATAAAATAAATACACAATTGTGATAGCCTATATGATTTACCTGATTTCTTCAAGCAGTCGTTGAATCCTCAAAAATAATCCTACCTCAGTCTGAAACAGACATAATGGCCACAATATATACCAAGAGAAACAGATGCAGCTCTAAAAGAGGCGAACTGGCAATCTTGAGGCTCAGCTTTTGTATCTATCTATACAATATCCCATCTTCACCACAGGTTGTGGCATAATGTTACCCAAATGTATGCAGAGTGTTCTTGATGCATGGAGATGCTTGTGGCACAGACGAGAAAGTAATTTCCAGCTCTAACAGGTATGACTGGCTCGGAGCCAAATGAGGACAGACGCTCACTCCCAGCAATCTGTGAACATGCAAGTTAAAACGCAGGTAGATACTCATCACATTCTGCATAGGACATCCATTCCTGCACACATAGTAGTGCAAACTCCTATCTGACCCTCCCTCAATGCCGGCTGACAAGGACTTCCTCGAGGTGCTGCCTCCACACTTGCTGAAGCATGTGTGTGTGAGAAAGAGGCAATGATCATCACACACTCTCCCTTTCCCTAGAAACAGGGTTTTGGTTATGTGGTTTGGCGAAGGGAAGAATAAGATCTTGCGGTTTGTGGAGAAAGCCTGCCCAGGGGTGAAAGGGCTGGCCCAGAAAAGTCATTATGTCTTTGTATCTCAAAATTTCGATGTCATAATCCTGACTTTTATCTCACAATTATGACTTAGTATCTCCAAATATTGTCTTTTTTATGTCAACTGTGACTTTTTATATCATAATTCTGACTTATGATATTTTTGCTGCCTTCACGTGTTATCGTAAATGTCCTACTTCCCACTTCTGAAGTCGTGATTACGAGCTCATCGCATTCTAGTTCTTTGTTGTCGGAAAGAACAGGAATCATGGAGGTTCATTCTTGCCCATTTATTGGGAAAATCTTAAAGCCAAAATATTTAGCGTCGTTCTCCTCTCCACCATGTTTAAAGTTTATGGCCCATCCAACTCACTTGGGTATCAAAATTATCCCAGAGCTAAAGTGGTAAATACAACTTGAGAGGGTGTTCATGTTCAACAATCATATTCACAATAATTCCGATATCACATAAAGGCACATAATTAGTCATAAATTATGACTTTTACCTCATAATTTTGAGTTATTATGATTTAGTATCTCATAAATAGTTTTTTAATGGTATAATTATGACTTGTATCTCATAATTATGAATTAGTATCCTATCAGTCCATGAACACACTGGAGAGCCGCTTTATAGTAGAAAATGAAGTTGCAATTCTAAATAAACAAGACATTGACACTCTTTTGTCATGTTTAATTGTGTAAAACTGCCTGGTTTTAAACAGTCTATTTTATAAAGTGCTATATAAATCAACGTGACTGGAGTGTGAAATTGCAGAGCTAGTGCAAGCATATCCACATCGCTATGATCAGATGCTTTCTTAACTGCTGCTTTCTCACCTCTGTCATTTCTGTTGTGCGTTTATTTTGTTATTGAAAGGAAAGCGCACAGCACATATTTACTTGTGCATCTAAACGCCGCTTTTATTTGCGATCACAGGAATGCGCAAAAAAACAACTCCGTTAAGGCTTTTAAGTCCAAAGGCTTACACATTTGGAAAAATATTGATAAAATGTCAAACATTTACCATCGCTTTTCTTTAGAAAGTAAGAGTGAGCATTTCTATAAATTTTCCACAAAATTATACAATCTGAGGAAATCACCATACTGTTATCCTTTCAGCCAGCACAACAGAGGGAGATCATAAGCAGAAAACAGGAGTTATTAGTTATACGAGTTAACCAGAGTAACCAGTTTTTTTTATGATATACTGATGCATCTGTCCATTATCAACAAAGCAATAGGGAACAGACAGATAAAACAGTAAACCAAATAAATGCATGATTATAATCATATATGATTTGTCTACGTTCTTCTAGCAGTCTCTGGTATTTTCCATAAACATGTGTGTATTTATTATTGCAATGGTTAGCATGAGTAGCCTTTAGCATATCCCATATAAATATACTTCTGCCTCACAGAGATTAGAATCCACATTGGATCGCAAGGAAGTTATTTCAAACTCTCGCTGGTGTCTGAAAGTGCGTTTTGAGCTGAAAATTGTTTAAACTGTTTAAAATGTTGAAGTTAGCTGGTAGCCTGATATAATAACATGGCAAATGAGCTGCCGTGTTGACCGCCTCCTGACTCAGGTAAACTCCATCTTTTTTCAGGTAAACCACCCCTCAAGCCCCAGTTGGCCCGCTTTGGACCAAGGTATTTGGTGGGCCAAAAAACCCTAGCCGTTGGCACGATTGGCCCCACAGACGAGGCACGATCAAGCCCTGGAAATGGGAGTGGAAACGCAACTGGCTCTGGCACGCACTCGCTTTTGGCTGCATGCCTCACTGGCCTCGAGTCTCATGGAGGAGCTCCAGTACGAGAGGACCAGGCCTGAACTTTACGTTTTACGTGTTTTGTGTTTGTGTGCCAGTCATCTATGAGGGGGCTGCTGCTTTACTTTCGTTTTGAGTTTGTTTATTTTATGATTAAAGTAAAGTCACGTTGAACATTTGCCGGTTCCCACCTCCTTCTTCCCTGAACTTTTAACATTGCTACAAGAATTAATTAATCCACATTAATGGTTCTGTTCTGTTCTGTTCTGTTCTGTTCAGTTCTGCACTTTCTGCTCTTATCCATGCTAGGCTGCATGGATGGCTAGGGAGTTCTTGCCCAGAACAGAACCATACCACCAATCCGAACTGTATGCTAATTATGAATCATTTTTGACGATGGTGGTCCTAACAGAAACGCACACACTCTTCTCTCTTTCCCTATATTAGGAATTAGGTTATGTGGTTGGGCGAAGGAAGGAATGAGATCTTGTGGTGTGTGGAGGAAGCCTGCCCAGGGGTGAAAGGGCTGGCCCAGGAAGGGCCATCACATATATATACATTTCTTTTTCCACTTCTAAATCCATTAGTAACACCATTTCCTCCACCAGCTCTGTGCTCCCCTTGATAGCATCCGCCATCTATTTTATTTTATTCTTATTTTCAATTTTGCGGATGGGAAAGGTCAGGATTAGTTATCGACAGGTGCTCAGTGAACAGCAGCAGAAACACAGGATGGGGCGCACTAAACCCATTTTCATCACCGCTGGCCAGGCAGGTACGTGAATGTGGCTGGAAGCTTGGAGTTAAGCTGTGGTGGGTATAAAGTCACACATCATTTCTTGTGTTCGTCCATTAACATTATCACATTAAGTGTAGCAGAGTTGCAATAAATGGTGACAAACTGATAACAAAAAGTCTTTTGCAATCCCCTCTAACATCTGTTATAGAAGACGTATAGTTGGAAGGTGATTTTGCTTTATTATGCATAGCCACTTTTCACTGTGGTACATAATGAATGCAGAAGAATTCTGTACATTCTGCACAAAAATATTTATTTATTTAGGGTTTTTTTTTTTTTTTTTTTTTTTTTTTGCACTTTCTTTGCAGCTTTGTATGCTGTGGAAGTAAAAATAGAAAGGTAAGTGTAAGATCATAAGAAAAGTCACATTTTCAATTATAAAGTCAATTATAAGAAAATAAAGCCACAATTTTCATTCTACTTTTAACTTTTTCAGAAACATTCTTCCTTCATATGCAGCATCCTTTGATCAAATAGAAAAAAAAAAAAAAATATATATATATATATATATATATATATATATATATATATATATATATATATATATATATATATATATATATATAGCTAATATAAAGGGCTGTTCACACCCAGAACAATAACTACTATAATGAAATAACAATAACTCATTTTATGAGAATAGGAACACCACAGATAAAACAATAATGCAGAGGAACTCTGTATTGTTGGAATAGTTGAAAAAAATCAGTTAATGAAAAATAAACACATTGACAGTCAATCAGAATCCTATGGAAGCCCATTTCTGCCACATTAGGAAAAAAAAATCTCATGCTTTGGTAAATTTTCGTTATGACATGAATGAGTTGATTATAAATATGACATAAATCAAAATGATGGGATTAAATTATAATTATGTATTATGACATTTGTCATGTTATTCCTTTCTATGACTTTTGTCTTACACTCACCTAAAGGATTATTAGGAACACCTGTTCAATTTCTCATTAATGCAGTTATCTAATCAACCAATCACATGGCAGTTGCTTCAATGCATTTAGGGGTGTGGTCCTGGTCAAGACAATCTCCTGAACTCCAAACTGAATGTCAGAATGGGAAAGAAAGGTGATTTAAGCAATTTTGAGCGTGGCATGATTGTTGGTGCCAGACGGGCCGGTCTGAGTATTTCACAATCTGCTCAGTTTCTGGGATTTTCACGCACAACCATTTCTAGGGTTTACAAAGAATGGTGTGAAAAGGGAAAAACATCCAGTATGCGGCAGTCCTGTGGGCGAAAATGCCTTGTTGATGCTAGAGGTCAGAGGAGAATGGGCCGACTGATTCAAGCTGATAGAAGAGCAACTTTGACTGAAATAACCACTCGTTACAACCGAGGTATGCAGCAAAGCATTTGTGAAGCCACAACACGCATAACCTTGAGGCGGATGGGCTACAACAGCAGGAGACCCCACCGGGTACCACTCATCTCCACTACAAATAGGAAAAAGAGGCTACAATTTGCACGAGCTCACCAAAATTGGACAGTTGAAGACTGGAAAAATGTTGCCTGGTCTGATGAGTCTCGATTTCTGTTGAGACATTCAGATGGTAGAGTCAGAATTTGGCGTAAACAGAATGAGAACATGGATCCATCATGCCTTGTTACCACTGTGCAGGCTGGTGGTGGTGGTGTAATGTTTTCTTGGCACACTTTAGGCCCCTTAGTGCCAATTGGGCATTGTTTAAATGCCCCGGCCTACCTGAGCATTGTTTCTGACCATGTCCATCCCTTTATGACCACCATGTACCCATTCTCTGATGGCTACTTCCAGCAGGATAATGCACCATGTCACAAAGCTCAAATCATTTCAAATTGGTTTCTTGAACATGACAATGAGTTCACTGTACTAAAATGGCCCCCACAGTCACCAGATCTCAACCCAATAGAGCATCTTTGGGATGTGGTGGAACGGGAGCTTCGTGCCCTGGATGTGCATCCCACAAATCTCCATCAACTACAAGATGCTATCCTATCAATATGGGCCAACATTTCTAAAGAATGCTTTCAGCACCTTGTTGAATCAATGCCACGTAGAATTAAGGCAGTTCTGAAGGCGAAAGGGGTTCAAAGACAGTATTAGTATGGGGTTCCTAATAATACATTTTTAATGTCATAATTATGACTTTTCATATTTAAACGTTTTCTTTTTTTATCGTGGCAGTAATGAGCTTCACTGTGCACTCGACTTTAAAGAGCTTAATCTTTTAAAACGGAAGTTTTAAATAATAAACTGAATGTTATCTTCGGTTAGTATAGATACTAATATAATTGTTGTTATTTATATTTGTAGCTATCATTCTTGTGTGAACGGGCCTTTAGTGGTTAAACTTAAAGCTTACTATTAGTCTTTTCAAAAAGATCGCCAAAAATGTACATAGTATTTGTGTTAGCCAAATTAATTAAAGATTTACAAATTTCATATACACTTAGGTGTGGATGTCTGTGTGAAGATTGTTCAGAAGAATATAATAACTCATATTCGCTCTGCTTTGTCATTATTAAGACTCCCATATCTTCCATATCCATGTGTTTCAACCCCCACATGCAATAAAACCTTACTTGGTCTATCTCTCTCACACAAACACTGCCACACAAACACATGATAAAATGATGATAGAGGAGCAGTGTCCTGCTGGTCATTCATCTTGATCTCCCTTCCCCCCCTCTGCAGTGTTTCCAGCCAGCCAGAGGCATGAGTTATGTCAACCCCTGACCAAAGCCCAAACCCCCCAAACTGGTTTCATATGTGGGCTCAGCTCAGGTGTTAATCCCCTGGCTCAGGTCCAGTTAAAGGTGTGAAAGCAAGGCTTGATAAATTCACTCTTTTTGTAGCCATCTTACAGCCTCCGTAGAATGTGGATTCACAGTTTGATGCTCTTTACACATTTCTGGTGAATTTCAGGTTAGATTGCATGTCTGAATGTATTGTTATTAATAGCACCAGTGTTGTTTTAGTAGGGTACAATGGGAAAATGTACCTTAAGAAAAATGTGCTTTTCATTACTTCTATTACCGTAGTGTATGATTGCAGAAAAAAAGAAAAAAAAAGTTTGTATTGAACATTTATGGAGCAACAGATTAAATTTTGTGTGAAAATAATTCATAAAGAGGGGTTATTTTGTTTAAAAATCTTATAAATGTATGGTGTGGCGAGGGCCCTGTCTTTTACCAAACACAGGGTTAAAAAGCACACCGTATTGATACAAATACTTAAGCTAAAATAATATGTTTTGAATGATGTCTAAGTTTGTTCAGAACAATCACTTTAGCAAAGTTTGAACTATTTTCTGTTTATTTTGATAAATAAAAGAATTCATTTTTGTTCAATAAATATGCTGTCATTAACATATGTTAATATAAAAATATATTTGAAAAATAAAAAATAAATAATTTAAAAAAGTAAAGATTCCTGAACGCATTAAAAGAGATCCCATAATAATTTAATATAGATTTACACAGTATTACACAGGTTTACAGTAATGGTAAATTATATTTTATTATATGATATGTTTCAGTTATATGGTGATTATCTCTAACGTGGATACCCAACTTAATATGATATTTACAATCTGAATCTAACCATGTCATTTCAATAAATGTAAAAGTCAGCTAGATACTTATTATCATGTTAATTATTGTGCCTTTTGCCCCCAACATTAATTTTCTATTAATATAAATCAAACATTAACGACAGAACACCGAACTGAGGAAACCAACTACTTAAATACTCAGACAGAGAAATCAAGGTAAAACAGAACAGGTGAAGAGCTAACTAACAACCAAGGAGACAATGGCTGCCCTCGAAATCTCATACTTCCCTACTATATAGTAGGTGAAAACAGTGTGTGACAAAAGAAGAACGTCTGAATTCACAGCACTCATAAAAGAGTAGGCAAAAAGTACCCGGATGACCAACTACTTCCGATGAATGCTTTACTATCCCTTGAGGCCCCGGGAGAGGATTTGTTAATGGCAGTGAAGCGTCGTAACTAATGCTGGTATATGATAATGACAACATGGCAAATACATCCAGATTGCATTCATACTACACACATTCATAGAATGTACCTTTTTAGTAAAGTGAATGTCGTGAAGTATAATTAATTATTCAAAGTAAGTATTTCAACTCACTGAGTTTGGACTTTGTTTGCATCATTTTCCACTGAGTTAGTTGTCATGGTTTCTGAATAGTTCTCATTTAATTCAAGTGTGTGTATTTAATTAGCCTCGTTTGTATGTGTATACATCCTCTGTGTCTATTCATTTGCTGCCGGGTCTCGTCTCTGTTACATGTGTTGAAAGCCGAACAGAACATACACGTTACACTAATATTTATATTTTATTTTATTTCAGCTTCATTTCAATTAACAAGAATGTTTTAAATAATTTTAGTTTTACTGTAACAAACCCTGATCAACACAGGCCATAAAGATACTATTTTTGTTACTATTTTTCAGAGCTTTGTTTTAAACGAGGATACGTTTAAACCATGCAAAATTGCATTGTGAGTCATTCTGTTCAAAAATTATTCACTGACATTGATCAATGGCTGAGTTTTCAGACTGTATGAATAATCTAGAAATATTCTCTAAAGGGATTCATCCATATTAAGCTCCATTTAAATATTTTTCTTATTCCTGTGTTTAAAAGCTTTACCCACAGAACCTAAAAACATATTTCTACCCACATTATTTCAGCTTTTAGATGAAACCAAATCTTAGTTTTGCACAAGAAATCTTAATGAAACTCAGAATAACAGAAATAATTGCAACACCTACAGTTGTTTTATTAAGCTTGTGGGCAACATTTCAGAGTGATAATGTGGAATATTATTCAGCCATTACTCACTTCCATTGGTTTCTATATGACACAGATGGATTACTATGCTGTGCTATATTTTAGACTGGTATAATATTTACAACTTTTTGGTAACACTTTTTGGTAACACTTTATTTTACAGTGTCCTTGTTATATATGTTACATGTGCTATAGTAGTAAATTATGCGTAATTACATGCTACTAACCCTCAACCAAACCCTAATTCTACCCTAACCCTGTGGTTAATTAATATTACTCAGTACTTAAATATATAATTATACTGTAACAATGACACCGTAAAATAAAGTATAACCCACTTTTGTTTACAGTGTCCGTTACATGTAGTTTCTATAGTAATTACTATAATTTATGCATAATTACATAAAGCTGACGCCATATCTCTATAGTGAGTACATGTAGCTAATTATTATTACTCAGTACTTAAATGTGTGATATGCTGTAACACCTAACACTTTAAAATAAAGTTGAATCTCTTGAATCTGTTCTTGGATCTGATGTAGAGTGCTGTTTTAATCTTTTGATAGCACCAACTATCACTCTATCATACACCCGGTGCAATGTGGCACCAGGCACAATGCAAGTGTTTTTTGCTAGTTTCAGCCTGACACAGTTATCAGCCCGACACAGTTATCATTTTCATGTCCAGCTCCATGTTGTTTAAATAGCAAATGCATTTGCGCCCATTTGTGTGCCCATGGGCGTGCTGGTCTGAAAACTAGGTGTGTTCAGGCACATTGTTGATGTGTTGCTATCTCGGGGGAACTGAAAATGACTGTGCCATTGACCAACTGAAACCTGGTCTAAAGTCAATAGCAGTATTTTTTGTGTTATTTAAAGAGTGCGTTAGTAATGTGTGCCTATAGGGAGATGCACAACGTGCGTACACTCGGCTTATTAGCACACAAACATTTTTAAATATTACAAATAAAAGGATTCCTTCAGCATTCAGTCTTTCCACCCGCAAATTCCACGTATGTAAATACTGAATCCACCATGGTGCAAGCACAACTGGCTTTTAAAGGGAATGGGAGATGCGACATTTGGTTTATTGAACGTTACACCCAAAACACACTCATGACTCATTAAGAGACTAGGGACAACCCTTTTAGACCATGCGCCGACCATTTTTCCCGTTGTTAAACTAGCAAAAGTGGATTCGGACACTTGCGCCGTGCGCTCTAGACCATGTGCTTTGGTCATTAAAATAGGGCCCTATGTATCGATCTGCATTTTTTTTTGCTAAATTAGACAAACTATTAGGTCTAATTTAGCATACATTTCCAGTTCTGTCTTGCATAATTCAAATAACTAGTTCTAATTTTGTTTTATAGGTAACATTCTGTACTTTTGTTGACTGTAATATGGCGGGAAAATGAACTTAAAGTCAACTTCTAATAAAGTGGAACGAACGTGGTTGATAGAAGTAGGGAGGGTTGAACTGAATATCATTCAAGTCCAGCCATCATTTGGAAAATGAAATAGGACGGGACAAAGAAAGCCAAAAGGCTATTTAAAGTGCAATAATTCATTTTCTCTCTCTCTTAATCCATCTCTCAAGGGGAATGGGCCTGCCTTCACATACCTAAGGCTACCAATCTGTTTCCTCTCTCCCCTCATGTTTTAAAGCCATCCAAAGACAGTGAGGACACCGCGCTTTCTGTTCCAACAGATTTCAGCGCACAGTTGAATTACAAGACATGTTCCAAGTTCCTAGTTTATGTTGTGAAAACACAAATCTGTTCATTTGGAACAGCTTTTACAATTGGATAGCAGAACTAATTGTGTATGTAAGTGTCATGTGGCGGCCTAAAGCCTTGGAGTCAATAAAGCCTCATGATCCCAGTGTTATGTTCCTAGTACTCGCAGTTTTCCACAAGGGTATTCTCATAATTTACACATAATGCCGTGAATTACTCCAGTATTACATTTCCGCTTAATCATCAAATGGTTTATCCACACAAATATAATCAAATTACCTGGGTTATTTTTAAACAGGATTTTAAATCCTGTTGTTGTTGAGTAGATCTTGGTTAAGGTTTCACCTTCCACAGACTCAGAAAAGAACCCGGTAGAAAGCGACCCATTCAACTTCACCACTTAATTGGCATGATCGCTTGATAAATTGCTGCCATTTGGGGCTTATCTGCATGCTTCAGCAGTTTTTTATAGGTATTGTAAAGCTCCCTGGTTTCAGCCTCATCTCTCTGTCATGAAGTGGAAATGGACCCACAAATGTTAAATATGTACAATTGGGTCAGTAATGAGTTTAATAAGTTCTAAATGAGTGCTGGGTTAGAATGAGTCTGAAAATCCCTCATCCTTTGAGGGGCCGCCAGTGGAACACATTATCTGTTGAAGGCTGAAATGGGCTTTAGAAGTTTTACACTGCTATTTCCCAGCAGCCCTTCTATCCTTGGCTGACTGCAAATCCGTTGTTGTTTAATTTTTCTCAAATGCGTATTCTTTCATATAGCTAGTTTTCCCCCAGTTATAAATTCACATTTGCTCCATACTGTAGCCTAGTTATGTATGCTGATTATATAGTAGGGTTCAAAAGTCTGAGAACATATTTGAAATATGGCACTCAAAATGTAACATACACTTTAAAAACGAGAGAATAGAAGAAAGTCATGTATGCAGAGCCCATGTCAATAACAACAATCTGGCCCTTGCATGTCATGTGACTTAAAGGTATAGTTCACCCAAAAATGAAAATGAGTAAATAATGACAGATTTGATCCCTTTATATAAAGGGAGACAAGCAACTAGTATTTAATTAGAATATCACTACACAGCAATCCCTATACATTTAACACTGACGACCCCAAACAATGTACAGAAATAACTGAGAGCTATGGCGAGAAAATTAAAACAGAACAAAAATCACAAAAATCACAAAAATGTTGATTTTGTGTTGTAATTTCACATTGCATTATGTTTTAGGGTTAAAGAAAAAGTCCATGAGCTTAACGAATAAGGTTCAGGCAGAAACTTACCAGTACTTTTTCAATTTTTTTCTACAGATTTTTTTCTTACAGTATTTATGTATGTTATGTATGTATGCACACCCTGGCCTCATTGTTAATACGTAGGAATTAATATGTAACATTCAAAGACACAAAACATACTTTTTTGTACTAACCATATCTTAACACTATGTACACTCAGTCGCTGTATAGGAGAAAACCCCTTATGTTTTTCATCTTCAAACCAAGCTTGGGTCTTCGGCCGACAAAGTTTAGATCCCGTCTGGCTACTGCACTCTCCATAATGTTTACACATTAGTTCAGTAGGTGGAGAGTAGGCGGTCTTTTGTAGCTGTTTGAACACATTCGACCACATGAGCTTCTGCATTACGAAATAAATCTGCGTTTTCGACTACCTCTGGAAGTGGTCGAAAGTGTACAAGCTCAAAACGTTTTAGAGACCGTTTACATCTGTATTTAGCATTGTCCACGCATGATCCAACCAAAACGCATCTTAATAGCAGGTGTATACAGGGCCTGACACACATCTACTCTTTGCGTTTATTTAACACTTTTGAACTCATTTATTGAACTCATTGAACTCATCGTGAGTATGCTTATGAGGATACTCACCAATAGGCATTTTGACATAATTGTTTGTGTTTTTGCCCAATAAAGTGCAAAAAATTCTGTGCGCACCTTTCAGGTGTTTGTTCCCAGAGAGCTGCTTCACAGACCAGCACAGATTTTAGTTTTTTGCGTCTTATCACACTTGAATGGTTTAATAGCACTTGAATAAATTGACAGTGTGATCATAAGTCGCGTTTCCACAACAGGAACTTCCCTGATATTCCTGATACTAGGGGCGTTGGGGTGGTAATCGGTGTGTTTCGATTACAGGGACCAAGGTCTAAATGAAGTTCCGGGTAAAAATTTCCCACTCAGAAAGTCCCTGCTCACGAGGTAGTACTTTTTCAAAGTTCAGGAACTTTCGGGGGTGGGACTTGGGCGCTGAACATGCTGACTGGTTGAGTTCACGCAGCATTTTGATTGGTTGAGGCCATGTAGCATTTTATTTCAACAACCATTTTTAAAAGTCTGTTGCGGTGTGTGCATTAAGAGTTGTTTTCCAGTCGAATAAACAATGGCGTTTTAAAAGTAGGACTGACAACGAAGTTCAGGCTTTATTAAGATAAAATGCGAAGGGTTTGTTTCCGATGGGCTGTTTTCACTGTTGCATAGTGGTTTCCTGTTTGGCCTTTGCATCTCTGTATAGCTTTTCCTGCTGTTTATTTTGCTTAATATAATTGAATCAACACAATATATCTGATATTATCTAATAATATCTGTCACATTGATCTGACATCGCTAACTTTCATCTAAATCGCTGTCACAACACACTAGCATTTACCGTCTTTTTTTTTTTCGCACTCTCGTGTCTTCTACGAGCCCATCAAACAATTGTGGTAAGTTGGACAAGTCAACAAACACGGTGAGTCATGTCATCTAATCCTGTTATTGTCAGGGTTGACGTAAGGGATAAAGCGAGGACTCAGAGATGCAGAAGAAATGGGCTTTTTATTAATAATAAAATAAAACAACAACAAACAAAAACTTCCCCGAGGTGGGAAAACAAGACTTGACTTGAACTTGAACTAGACTCAAGGAGCAGGGAAAAATGAGGCACAAACGACAACGATCCAGCACAGGACTGCAAACACAAGGAGAATAAATAGGAAGCAAACTATAGAGGTTTACGTGGGATGACAGGTGGGGCAAATTAACCAAGATTCAAGATTCAAGAGTTTTATTTGTCACATACACAGTTATATACAGAGTATACAATCGGCAGTGAAATGTAAACAGGTCCGCTCCATGGACAGTGCAAATTCACAGTTAAAAACACAAGGAGGAAATTATAATATAATAGGATAAAAAAGTACTATATATATATCTGTAGAATTATAAATAATCAAGTCAAGTAGAAGAAAAAAAGTAAAAAAATAAGAATAAAGAAGTGGAATAAAGTAATTGAAGTAGACTGTGCAGTGAGTAAACTGTAGACTTATAAATATGTGGTTAACAAATGTATAAAGAGTATAATGTGCAAACAGGTTTATAACAGGTTGTTACACAGTAACAACGAGAACAGAAAGTGCAGTGCAATGTCAGTGTATCAATGTTTATCCTGAAGTGAAGTCACGTGATGTTAAGTGACTGAGTTCAGGAGTCTGATGGCCTGGGGGAAGAAGCTCCTCCTGAGTCTCTCAGTTTTGGCCATCAGGCTTCGGAAGCGCTTACCAGATGGCAGCAGCGTGAAATGAGGGTTTGCAGGGTGATTAGAGTCCTTGATGATCTTAGTAGCTCTACCTTTGCAGCAATAATCAGGAAACAAGGTGGGGGGGGTTAGACAATAGACAGCAGCACAAGGAAACACATGACAAGCCATGTGCTCACACCAAACCTGACAAACACATGAGGTGTGTTCGACATCGGCTGCGGCTGGATGTAATCGATCGGCGAGAGTTGCAGTGTGCAGGCGGGGAGGAGCTAAAAACGTAGACTTGAAGTCGGACACTCTCTGCTTCCCGTAGTGATGCTAGTGGCCTCGCGCTGTGAAATAAATGCAATATAATGCACATATGTTTCAGACACATTGTCATGTAATACTTTATGTACTGTTTAATGTAGCATGAGTTTGTACAGGAATAAAGTTCAACATAATTGAACTATCAATTAAATGGGGTCTACATTTTTTATCAGTTTTATTTTGATTAACATGACACAACATAACTCCGCGACTACATGAAAATCGGTTTTTCTGTTATAAAATACAGATTTGTGAGCATTAGTGGAACTGAAGGTTTCAGAATAAACACGAAACACACATGGAACAGCTGTGTCGTTATTAGAGCTTGTGAACCGCTCTGGAGAAGCAGCGCAGAATGAATCAGCCGGCTGCTCCATTCGCTCTCGCATCACTTTGATGACATATGTCACAGTCACGTGGCGTCGGCGCTGTCTTAAGTCGGACAAAATTTCTAACCGGAATGCACTGCTTCAAGTCAGCTGCCGATCGGTCTGCGCGTCACTGCATGAAGTCGAACAAGCCTATAAGCACATGGCCAGCAAACACAAATCACAAGCCATTTTAACAGCTTTTTGGGCAGACCTGTTAAAAAGAGATGGTATTCGTCCCTCCTGGGGTGGTGCCGCTCTTCTCTCTAGTAATTTGGCACATAGAGTTAAACCTGGACTAACTGGGGCTCAGGTCAGGAAGCAGACGGACTGGCTTAACTGAACATCTGCTTGCTGTCTCACATCACAGAAGTCAGATAAATCCCAACAAATAGAGATATAAGATACTAGATATTATCACTGAGACTGTGTCTGTTCGCCGAATTAATAAATACAAAAAACAAACTAAATGCAAACTCAAACCCATTTAAGGGTAAAAATGTAATCAATGTTCAACAAATAAAAAACAGATATATTACAGATGAACAAAAGATAAAGCTCAGGTTGCTGAATATTCGATCCCTTTCCTCAAAAACATTTATTGTTAACGATATGATTACAGATTGTCTTGTGTTTGTGTTTGACAGAAACCTGGTTAAAACATGACGATTACATTGCTTTAAATAAGTCTGCATTAATTGTGTTAAATATTTTTTATGTATTTTTAATGCATTTTTTGACAGCCCTAATATAATATTATATCTTGAGTCATTAGAAGCATAATCTGAGAGCGTGTGACTGTGTAGATTTAAGGAGAAAGCAAGAGTGAGTGAGCAAATGCCATTTTTATGGATTTTGTTGTTGTTGTTAAATCGTGCAGTCAGTACCTACATAAAGAAATATTCAACTCCTGAAAAATTGGAGTGTAGGACACACTTCCATCTTTATCCCTGCTTCTGGTGCACTTGTCAAAATGTACAGCTGTTGGTGGAATTGACTGAATCTGAATCTCTTTTCCTGTAAATGATTCATCTGGATGGTCAATACCTCAATCCTCAAAGAAGCAGCATGGCTCTGCACGACAGCATCAGTGAGACAGTTTGAAAATTGCTGGGAGGATGAATAATTTCTTTAAACTAAGACTGTGTGTGTGTGTGTGTGTGTGTGTGTGTGTGTGTGTGTGTGTGTGTGTGTGTGTGTGTGTGTGTGTGCATGAAAATAAGAATGTGCCTCCTGTAAATCCCAATGTTCAACCATTAAAAGAGTAAATGCCCTGAATAATAGATAAATATATTGGTTAAGAATAATTCTTTCTCAATAAAGTATTTCTCAATGACTGACATGAGGATTATACCCGGGTTATAATTGTCTGTTCTTTTTACCATAGTGGATTTAAAATGTCTTGCTCCAACCCAATCAGAAGGCGCCCTACTTCAGAGAACCAATATTGTGCTTCTTTAGTGTACATTAGAGACATGAAAGCGGCAAAGAAATGGCTTCCTTGGGGCTGACATATTTCACTTTCAGAGCCAAACAATGCACTGGATGGTATGGGTTGGAGGGCATTGAACCATTGCATCATCAAAGGCACTTTATACATCAGCTGTTTTACCTGACGTGGATTAATTATACAGTGGAGAAATTTAGCGCTGCTGCAGCTGAAATTCACTCAAAAAATAGGCTGAAATTTTATTCTGACATAAAGGGCTGGGCATTTGGGAAATGCCTCACTGTCTTATGGTGCTATATATACTATAATGTTATACTTCTCACTGGTGTCAAACAGCAATCAATGATCACATTTTTGCTGCACTGACATGTGTATTACAGTAAGCAAACATGAACACATTGCATTAGTCATTAAAACGGAATGGAAAAAGTATTAAGTATCTTTGTACATATTCTTCTGGTCTCTGTATTGGTCACAGCGTATGAAGACCCATTTTATCCATTATATAATTGAAAATGATATATGGTATTGATTTTGGAGCTCTATGTTGGAGCATAGATATCAGATCAATACATTCACCGTATTTCTCTAGCTAAAGATATGTGTAACCTCAGTGGTAAAATACTAAAAGCACTAGCAATGCTTCAGAGTTTTAAAGTCAGCATTAAATGAAAATTCCCCTATCTATTTTCTAAAGACATTGTATAGAGCTTATTGTCAATAATTAATTGGTGCATGTTAATTTTTTTTCCAAAATCCAAAAAAACAATCAACAACCTATTCTTAACCTATACTTTTTTTTTTTTTTTCTTCAACGACACACTCATATGTACATATAAATACAGAAGAAAGGTTCTGTCACAAGGTTCTATTTCACTGCAACTTTAATGTCAACATTATGACATCTACATTCTGGTCTTAATGTGCACTATTCATCAACACACATTATTCAGGTGAAAAATAAAGTGCTTGCCCTATCTCTAAATCTTTAATTGGTCTGGAGTTGCACATTTTAACAAATTGACCAAGCCAGAGCCCGACAGAGCTGAAAGGGTGGAGGGACAAAGTTTTTTTGCAGAAGGCCCAGAAGTCTGTGGCATAGGCAGAGCAACAGCTGACCAAGGTGAAGCCGACTGGTTGATGGGCCAAGATGGAGTGATGGGCTCTGCAGCCCAAGGTGAAGACAGGGGATCCACGTGACAAGGTGGAGCTGGAGACTGGAAGCCCCAAGGTGGATCCAAGCAGCAGAGTGACGTTTACAGAGGAGGAGCTGAGGAACTGAATAGAACTAGCGGAGGCAGGGCTGGAGAACTAGCATGCTTATGTAGAGGAGGTGGGAAAGGGAGGGGAGATGGGAAAGGGAGGACGGATGAGAACATAGGAGACAGAGGAGGCTTGGAGCTTGGTGGGACAAGCGGAGACAGGAGACAACACTGAAAAACCTATTATCTTTTACTATCTCATCAAATAATACAGAGGCCAGGCTCTGATCACCCTCAGTGGCAGGAGTGTAGGCAGGGCTTCACTCCATGTCCTCACACTCCACGAGCACACCCACTGGGACAGACAATGTTGCCAGCTCACACACCTGGTCAGACTTTCCATAGGGTTCAGGCTCTGGAGCAGAGATAGGCTTAAGCATCGAGGTGGGCTTGGGCTCTGTGTCCGCAGTGGGATCTGGCATAGGCTCCGTGCAGGATGTGGGAGGTGGCCGACTGGGCTCTGGGTCTGCAGTGGGGCTGGTGACGTCTTCCTCTGCAGCGCAGATGATGAATGACGATCCACAATTCACCAGCACCCACTCCACATAGACAACAAAAGTCCCTCGAGGACCATAAATGGGCAGTTGTGCCTTTGTGCACTCATTCAATCTGGCCTGAAAAAAAATATGCACAGGGAGCGATCAGGGAAGTTGTTGAGGCACGAGGTCCTCGAGAGCTTGATCTTTCTGTTCTAAGCAGAGCAATCGGACAGTGGGAAAATCCATATTTCCTTATCCTTTTAAATTCTTTCTTGGGTCAGTTGGCTGTATGGATTGCACAAAGATTAAGGGGAATCCAAAATAAATGCAGAAGAACTGACAATGAGCAAAGGAAACACAGGGCTATAAATAAAGGAATAGAATAAAAGGAAACCAAACTAGACACAGCATAAACTAATGGGTAACTATGGAAACAAACAAAGACATAACTGGTATCCTATGAAACTGCTGGGGTGTGTGGAACATCCAGTTTTCACTATTCAATCCATTTCCGATGGGCAAAATAGTCCTGTTCTTCTTTTCTGTTTCGTATGGAAATACGTCACATAACAAAACTGAAATGGGTTGCAGGTGTTCTTTTATGTTGACTTCAGCTCAGATTTTGTTTATCTGTCTCACTTATTGATATTTTGGATGCAGTTTAAAAAACACACAACATTAAGCATCTGCTCTTATTAGAAGTGTGCTGAAAGACGACTGCGTTCTTAGTAAACAGCATCCATCTCGTCCTCTTCAGCCGGAATCCCTGCCAAGGAGGTGTCAGGAACAACCCCCGAACACACACGAGCGCACGTGAGACCGTCTGTGCCTTTGCAATGGGCGGGCAGAGGACAACTGGGTCGTTACAATTATCACCAGCTATTTTAAGCCGCACGCAGGCCAGGTGAAGGATGCCAACTAGCATTTTCTCAGCATTGTTGTTTAATTCAATGACAGCTCATTTAAAAGGCAATAAATCTTACTGGCTTTGGGGAGTGAGGACATGCAAGGAGGGTGAGAATGTATTGTATTGTGTGTGTGTGTGTGTGTGTGTGTGTGTGTGTGTGTGTGTGTGTGTGTGTGTGTGTGTGTGTGTGTGTGTGTGTGTGTGTGTGTGTGTGTGTAGGCCAATATGTAATTTTTTGTTTTTTTCTAAAAGTGTGAGTGTACAAAACTAAGGTCAGTGACTTGAGGTTTGTTGAGGCCACCTGCGGTAACAAGGTTAAGTGTTTAAGGTGTGAGGTTACTGACCTGTGTTAAGTGACTGGTCAATCAATGTTAAAAGCCAAGAGGCACATCACTATACTGTAGAAGAGGTGAGTGACTGTGTAGCCTACAAACGTTTGTCCAAATGAACCTCCTGTTTAACCCTGTAAAGTCTACTGTATCATATTTGTTACACAAATTTCTAAGACCTCTAAATTATCAACATGACCAAAACATTGCTGTAAAATATGTTGTATGCAAACTACTACATTCAATTTGTCATCTGATTGATAGTTTATAGTTTTTAGCAAATAAAAAGCCGTTAGTATCATTCTGAAAATATATATATATATATATATATATATATATATATATATATATATATATATATATATATATATATATATATATATATATATATATATATATATATATATATATATATTGACTTTTAGGTAAACGTAAGAATAACTATTGTATTATAATATTTCAAGATGAAAACTCACAGGACTGAAGCAACTTTGGTTTACTTGATTAAATATAAATCTTTTTCTTTTTTTTTTTTTGATACATCAGGCTTTTAAGGAACATTTTTGTGACGTTTGTACCTCTCAATCATCATTCTATTTCATTTGTAGCGAATTTCGAGCCCCAGGGGAAATGGTGCGGGATTTATGCATGCGTTTAATCGTGTTACAATCAAATATGCATAAATTGGCACAGAGGGGAATTTGGATATTAGCAGTTGATTATAACGGATTATAACAATTATTAATATCTAGGGCTTGATTCAACTTTTAGAAATTTCTTTGATTCTAGAATTGAGTTCAAAGGACGGATAATTGTCCACCAAATACCTCCCTTTTAATAACTCTTAAACAACGTTTCTCTGGCCGGGAGAAATATCTTTCTTTTAATTTGTAACAGGGTCGGTTCAACGTAAAAGTGACCTATGTATGAGCAACTCAAGCACAATCACGTGTGAATATATATATTTTAATAAATCAACAAACAATAAACAAACATACACAAATTAACTGAAAGACGGAAGAGAGAGAGAGAGAGAGAGAGAGAGAGAGACAAGGCAACGGTAATACTATCGACACAACCTATTGAGCACCAGCAAGAAATCAGTCCAACTTATTGGTATAAGCTCAAGACTTTATAACGACAGCTTAAGGGATACTTGCATATGTTTCCTTGGTCGTGAGTTCGTGCGTTTAGGGGAATTCCGCGATCCGGTCCATGTTTGAATCTTGCAGGGTGGGTCCTTGGAGTCTGCGGGAAATTCAACTTTGGTTCCTTTGTGTGATGAGATCCGTTGGAAGATGGTGAAGAAGAAGAGGAGGAAAGCCAAAAGAGGTGGCAACAGGAAGCAAAAAGAAGAGGGGGCGAGAAGCGTTTGTGGCCCATCTTAAAGGGCCGTGACGGGGCACGCCTCTTTTGACGGAACAGCCAATCAGAGCGAAGGAACTCAGAAGCGGGAAATCTCCCTTTGTCTTGGGTCTCGCCTCATTAACATGTTTTATGGCTCTCTTAGATAAGCAGACTTGGGGGTTTTGGTATGCAGACTTTGGGGTTTTGGCATGAAAGAAAGAGTCTGATGCATCATAGTACCACACAACACACCTAGCCGGCCTACAAATTGCGAGACAAAGATTTCGAGACCAAGCATGGGGAGTTTAACTTAAGAATTAAAGGAACGGCGAGGATTGACGTCATTCTTCCTTAAGCATTCACTGGCTATAAGTTTATACCCTATCAAAACACATCTAAAATGGTTATAACAAAAAGCATGCATACATACAGGGAACAGTACACCTAAAATGAAGAATAACTAAGTTAAAAGTCATATAATCTATTCGGATGTCCTTTGGTATGTGTGGAGGTGGGGACTGTTGTTTATGACGGTGCCTCGTGGGCTGCACGAGGCCTGGTTTGTGTCCTTTTAGCACCATTAACCTGTCGGTCTGTAGACTTCACGGCGCCGGTCTTGTTTGAGTCATTATAAATAATCAAAGTATTGGTCCGTTGATCATTTATGAGCACCGTCCATACGCTACACATTGCATAGCTTTGACCATAAAACTAAGTATTTAAATATCATCTTACTATGACATTGTCTGCTCCAGTCTGCCTGTGTTCTCATTAGTCTCCTAGGTTACTCATTTCAATCTTGTTTGTTACTATGGTTATTCATCAGTTCCCTCATTTGCCACACCTGTGTTTATCCATTCATCATTGTTTGCACTTAGTATTTATTTTTTCCTGTGTTTCTGTTTCTGTTTCCTTTTTCGGTTCTTGTTAATGTTTAGGTTGAGTATGGTCATGGTAAATTTTCTGTTAATAAAGTCTTTTGCATTTATCTTCTTTGTCTGCTGTCTACCTACACCACGTTTGCTAAAACATGACAGAAGAACCGACCACATAAAATGGATTACGCAGTAATGTTCACTGCCTTAACCCGGGAAGGACTTTCTTTGCTGGACTATTCTATTTCTTTTTGCACACTAGCCCATGGACTGCTTTCGATAACGGGACTCTCGATGACAGAAATTATTATTCTGGATAGGGGCTAATTACTACCAGCCCACTTGGGAACATTGAGGGAGGCCATTCTCCACTGTCTGGAAAGCGCATATCCCCAATCCACAACAGCACCCAAATCTACAACCCCAGAACCCAGCCCACCACCACCACCCTGTGACACGAAGCAACAGCCAAGTCCCTGACAGAAGGAGTGCTAGCACTGCGATGAAGCTGCTGACGTAAAGCGGACATGCACACCATCTGACCGGAGCCTGAGCCCTTGTCATCTGATCTGGCATGCGAGCCCGTGACAGAGGAGAGATTAGTGACGATCGAGGGAATAGAGGAGTTCTCTTTCCACAACCTCGCTGCAGTGTGTGAGTGCATACCCGACTGGGAGATAGATACGTTGGTCCCACCCTACCTCTCTCCCTCTCCCTCATCACTTCTAGTTCCAGCTTTGCCTTCGTTGTCTCCCGTCTGCCCTGTTGTTCACCCTTCACCTCCTCACTGTGTCGGGATTTACCTGGGGCTTCCAATGAACCATCCTCAACTGTGCTGGGGAATTCCTTGGCTCCGCCTCCGGCCGCTGTCCCTGCCACTCCACCGCGGCCCGTCGCCCTAGCTCCTCTGCCGCCACTCCTCTCTCCCTCGGCTCCACTGTCGGCTATCAGGCCCGTGACATCACTTGGCTCCCTAAACCTGCCAGCTTCACCTGGGTCGGACATCGCCGGCCCTTCGCCATGGACTTGCACACCCCTGCGGCTCAGTCTGGCTCCACCCTCCCTCAGGCTTCACGTCAGTCCTCGGTCACGTCAGTTCCACCGCAGCCCTCTGGGTCTCCAGTTCCACCTCGGGGGGTCATCGGGACAGCTCCGTAGCAGCCTACGCATGACTGCGCCCAGGACTCTTTCCCCATTGGCGATGTCCCCGTCATCTGTCCCCATGGCTGCGTTGGATGCTGTACCACCATGGCTCCTTCCTCCGGCAACGCCGACATGGGGTGCTACCTGGCTGGGCACCTGGGGTTCGGTCTCCTTCGGTCTCCGCCTGCACACTGGCTACTACCACCTCCTATTCCTCCCTGGCCCTTCCTACCATCATCTCCTCCCTGGTTTCTGCTGTCTGCCTGCCTTTTACCAGTTTTTCCATCTACTCCTCGTCCGCCTCTTAAGCCGCCGCCTCCTCCCCACCATGGTGCAAAGCCACAGCTTCATGAGGGGGGCGTAATGTCACAGATATGTTCATTTTAGTCTCTTTTCAATCTGCCTGTGTTCTCATTAGTCTCCTAGGTTAGTAATTTCAATCTTGTTTGTTACTATGGTTACTCATCAGTTCCCTGTTTATCCAATCATCCTTGTTTGCAATTTGGTATTTATTTGCCTGTGTTTCTGTTCCCTTTGTCGGTTCTCATTAAAGTTTAGGTTGAGTATGGTTATGGTAAATTCTGTTAATAAAGAATTTTGCATTTATCTTCGTCTGCCGTCTACCTAAACCACCCATTTGCTAAAATGTGACATATAACTAGGAGATATATAATTTGTCACTCCCAATAATATTTTTATGCATTTTATGTAAGTCGTCTGCTATACTGTTATAAAGATCTCAGTGATTTTCAAGAAGAGCTCTGTTTTTTTGTTTTTTTTTTTTTTTGTTTGTTTGTTTGTTTGTTTTTTTGTATGAGCTCCCTATTTTCACTACATCTATGAGCCATGAAAGCCTGATATACCAAATATGATATTCAACTAAAAACACAGATGCACCTAAAGTACAACACAATTCCCATTGAAAACTGATTTGAAATGCAGCTGGTTGATAGACAACTACAGAGCCTGTGCAAGGATTAGACTTTAGTAGATCCCTGTTTATTTGAGCTGATGTTCTCAAAAGCAATCTGTTGGATGTCTCCTGGCTTACATGTACATGTTTGCAAAAAAGCCTCAGTCAAGTCCAGCTGTCAAATATTCTCCCTTCAGCATGACTGTAGTCAGATGATGCAAAGAAAATGCTTTCAGAAAAAGCTTTTCATTTTTAAAATTTTGAAGCAGTCAAAAGTAAAAAAATAAAAAAAAAAAAAAGTTTGCACTACAGTTAGACTAACATAACAATTCACATAATGTTCATGTTAAATATGTGCAAAGTGTATTTATTGTCATCTAATAGGGCATTGATATTACAGTAGGCCTATGTATGTACAACATGTTTCTGTCTGAGTTTTGGGTGAATAGACTTTCAATGGAGGGACAGAAATGTTTCAGATTTCATTAAAAATATATTTGTTTGTGTTTTGAAGATGAATGAAAGTCTTATGGTTTTGGAACGACACAAGGGTGAATAAATGACAACATTTAAAATTTTGGGTGAATTATCCCTTTAAGTGTTAAGCAAGCAATGAATATGCTGTACACACTACACTTGAAGAAATCGCTCAAGGCGCTAGTTGACTGTATCATCCACAGGTTTTATTATTTAGTCTTTTTGATTTAATTCTAGTTGCTGTCTGAAAAAAAGAGCTAAAGATATATATATATACGTATATATATATATATATATATATATATATATATATATATATATATATATATATATATATATACACACACACACACACACACACACACACACTCACCTAAAGGATTATTAGGAACACCATACTAATACTGTCTTTGAACCCCTTTCGCCTTCAGAACTGCCTTAATTCTACGTGGCATTGATTCAACAAGGTGCTGAAAGCATTCTTTAGAAATGTTGGGCCATATTGATAGGATAGCATCTTGCAGTTGATGGAGATTTGTGGGATGCACATCCAGGGCATGAAGCTCCCGTTCCACCACATCCCAAAGATGCTCTATTGGGTTGAGATCTGGTGACTGTGGGGGCCATTTTAGTACAGTGAACTCATTGTCATGTTCAAGAAACCAATTTGAAATTATTCGAGCTTTGTGACATGGTGCATTATCCTGCTGGAAGTAGCCATCAGAGAATGGGTACATGGTGGTCATAAAGGGATGGACATGGTCAGAAACAATGCTCAGGTAGGCCGTGGCATTTAAACAATGCCCAATTGGCACTAAGGGGCCTAAAGTGTGCCAAGAAAACATCCCCCACACCATTACACCACCACCAGCAGCCTGCACAGTGGTAACAAGGCATGATGGATCCATGTTCTCATTCTGTTTACGCCCTATTCTGACTGCTTAAATCACCTTTCTTTCCCATTCTGACATTCAGTTTGGAGTTCAGGAGATTGTCTAATATGTTTATGCTGAGTTTTGGGGGATATGAAGTTCTTTTTGTTACCTATTTACTGCAAAATTCCTCAACTACACCATTAGCATGCATATGAAATTACATTTTTATGAAAAAATAAATAAATCTTTAATTATGATCAAAATTAAATATGAGTTGTTTCTGGATATTGATCTAGGTGTTAGAGGCAGAATTCTGCCATCTGTTGGTAAGATAAAAATATGTAGGAAATACAGTTTTAGGGGAAAAAAGTAATTACCTATACGTGCAGCAGAGGCCCAAAGAGATCCATTCATTTTCTGTGGCCAAATGTTCTTATAACATCTTTTGTGATGAATATTTTGTGAATATATATATATATATATATATATATATATATATATATATATATATATATATATATATATATATATATATATATATATATATATATATATATATATATATAAAATCAGTATTCTTGTCAAAGTTTAGAATTTTTGTTGTTGTGTAGTGAGTTAGCTCAAAGGGGAAATATGAATAATTATTCATAATTCATTATTATTATTCTTTATTATTAATTATGAATATTTTAATCAGTTAATGAGATTAACTTGATGTAGCTACATTAACATTACAATCAATCAGTCAATCAGTTCATCCTGTGAACACTCAGTATTGATTATTAATTAATTCTAAGAGAAGGGTATTTTTCATGGCCACAGAAAAATAATTATTCCTTAGCATTCAGTGCTTAGAGTGTGTAACAAAATTGATCATTTAAGTGACAATTTGTTTGCAGGCTGGGAGTGAGAACCAGATATGTATTGTGCACACATTTTTATTAACTAAATCACTAAAACACAACCAAACTATAAACACACACGATCACACACACACACATAGGTAATATGGATAGTGACAGAATGAAAAACTGGATCAGAACAGAGGAATGAAGCTATGGAAAAAGAGTCATTAACCATGAAATGAACCATCAGCTTGTTATTTTCAAAGCACCACGTTAGGAGGATTTTACTGCTTATTCTAACCCTTGGATTAGTTAAAATAGGCGATACTTACATTGCTGTTGCAGTTGAAGCAGTTTTGTAAAGTTCCTGATTTGATGGTTCTGTGAGTCGATGGTGTTGAAGTTGCAATCGATTTAGATATGATGAACTTGCACGGTTAGTTCGACTCCATCACGGTTGAGGACAACCTGATCTCACAGAATTCCGTGAAATGAACAGATACTCAAGATCTGTGGCAGTTTCATGGAATCACCGAAAATTCCATGATAGGCAAAATGTTATGCAACTGAGATGAAGGGAACCATATTTATTAACTAAGGAAAGGAAAAGTTGATTGGGGTCATAGTGAAAGTTACTTACATTACAACAATGTCTAAAGTGAACCATCGAAAAAAAAGTATAACTTTCTATATTTATCAAAGAATCCTTAAAAAACAAAAGTGTATTCTTTAAAATGTTTCTTCAGCAGCAAATCACCATATTAGATTGATTTCTGAAGGATCAGGTGACACTGAAGACTGGAGATGATTTTGTAGTCTTCCAGAAAGCCAAGTGGATCTTTTTCTTGTTAGGAAAATGAATAATAATTGATCACATAAGCTAGAAAGAACAATGCGATGAGACAATAACTGATTGGAAATGTTAAACTGTACAAACGTGACTACATTTTTAAATAGTATGTTGACCTTCAATTCCACAGTGAATACATTTTGTAAAACAATTTGTTCTGCTGATTTGATGTGTCCTCTCTCGCACGGGGTGGTTTATTTTGAGAGTTTTAATGTTCTCTTTGTGCTGCTGTCTGAGCGCAAACCTTTTTGTAAAGATTATATTTAGCCTTTATATTGGAAATATAGGAAAGTTCTCCTTTTTGTTAAGCCCATAATCTCTGGGGTCAACCAGGGTTTATCAATGTTGTATTTAACATTTTTGGTAAGATGATTTTTTAACGGGACACACTGAAGTGATGTAGCCGTGTCTATGTATTTGAGTTGGCTGTTTGCATCCTTAAATATGTTTCACCGAGAATACAAGCTGTCCTTGAGCCCCTCAAAGACACAGTCCTCCTCCTCACTCAACTTTTAAGAGGCTTGACAAATTTAGCTTTCGCCTGAATCAGGGGATTAGGTGGACCGTTCCATGATCCCAGTTTTTCTGAGTGGGGTTTATGTTGTGGCGCTAAGTGTCCTTTATGCTAAAGCAGTATATTTCCCACAGTCTTGTCAGAAATTTAATTAACAGTTTATATTTAGGAAATAACTTGAGTTTTTTGTCGTCAAAATCTCTTTGAAATATGGCTGAGGAGCCAATGTCAATTATTTGTTCAGTTAGCATAGGAGAAGTCGATTTATTGAACAGTTCTCTACTTCTGACTCAATGTGGTTTACATTTGTCTAATTTTCTGATGTTTTTGTGCCACCATTTCATTTACTTAAAAAAATGGTAATTTTCTTTCTGTTGTCTGAGTCAGCCCTTCGTGTACTTGCTAGATAAGCTTCTTTGAAAAGAAGTAGGAGCACTTTGTTAAAAATATACAACTCATCTTAACAGTGACAGTCTTTGGTGAATCACAAGTGTCAAGGGCCCAAACAATCTCAGAAGCTTTGCTTTCTAATTACAATATAAATTAACAGCTGAAAGATATTCTCAAAATGACTTACACGGCTGCTGACCTTTATTTCTGCACTAAATTCTTCCTCTGTGAGAATGTTGTGCATTATAAAGGGGGTTATCTTCAGCTGTTTGTAGTTTCGATGATGTTAGAGTTACCTCATTCACGTGTTTAAGCCATGTGTTCTGTGTCCCATTTAGTTACTAATTACATACACAATTTTTTTTTTTTTTTAATGAAAATTAATATTTCTTGAGAGCAGTCTTCAAATGTCTCTATAGCTGTGTTTCCACAGCGGGAACTTTCCCCAGGACCTAGGGACTTTGGGGTGGTACTTTGGGGTGTGTGTTTCGACCGGAGGAACCAGGGTCTAAATGAAGTTCCAGGTAAAGATTTCCCCCTCAAAATGGCCGGACTAATCTTCACGGTACTTTAGACCGCGATGGAAACGCAGACAGCAGCAGGTCTGGGGAGAAAAGAGTTCCTAGGAAAAACGTTCCTGGGACAAATTGTTCAGGGTAATTTTGGTGGAAACGGGGCTTAAGAAAGAAATATGTTTTGGAGTCAAAAAAGAAAAAAACATATGAAATGTGAAATAATGGCCCGGTTTCACAGACAGAACTAAGATTAAGCCAGGATTAGACTTTAGTTCAGTTAGGGCATTTAAGTAGCTTTTATACACATGCCTTAGAAGAAAACACTGGTGTGCATCTTGAGATAAAAGAATCGCACTGACATATTTTAAGATATGTCAGTGCAAGTTGCTTTCAGTTAAAGCAGCTCAAACATGCATTTTAGTCTGAGACTAGCTTCAGGGATAGTTCACCCAAAAATGAAAATTCTGTCATCATTTAGTCACCCTCAAGTTGTTTCAAACCTGTATGAATTTCTTTCTTCTGCTGAACACAAAGGAAGATATTTGGAAGAATGTGTGTAACCAAGCAGATCTTTGCAACCACTGACTGCCATAATATTTTTTCCCCCACTAAAGTCAATGGTTGCAGAGATCTGCTTGGTTACACACATTCTTCCAAATATCGGCCTTTGTGATCAGCAGAAGAAAGAAATTCATACAGGTTTGAAACAACTTGAGGGTGGGAAAGTGAATTTTGGGTCAACTAACCCTTTAATGTAAAATAAATGTTTTTGGCAACAACACCCTTGTGAAGAAGTGCGTTTAATTGTATTAAATGAGCACTTGTAATACTTCAAATCTGTACTTGCATATAATATAGAATATAATATTAATGAAATAAAAGGCCGCTTAGGTGTACTTAAGATATTACACTTTCATATGTTTAACAAGTGTACTATTGTACATTATAAATCATTGTTTAATTGTTTTTGTCATGCTTTTAAGAAGTACATAATTACAAATATATTTAAATAAATAAATACATGGCATACACTCACCTAAAGGATTATTAGGAACACCATACTAATACTGTGTTTGACCCCCTTTCGCCTTCAGAACTGCCTTAATTCTACGTGGCATTGATTCAACAAGGTGCTGAAAGCATTCTTTAGAAATGTTGGGCCATATTGATAGGATAGCATCTTGCAGTTGATGGAGATTTGTGGGATGCACATCCAGGGCATGAAGCTCCCGTTCCACCGCATCCCAAAGATGCTCTATTGGGTTGAGATCTGGTGACTGTGGGGGCCATTTTAGTACAATGAACTCATTGTCATGTTCAAGAAACCAATTTGAAATGATTCGAGCTTTGTGACATGGTGCATTATCCTGCTGGAAGTAGCCATCAGAGAATGGGTACATGGTGGTCATAAAGGAATGGACATGGTCAGAAACAATGCTCAGGTAGGCCGTGGCATTTAAACGATGCCCAATTGGCACTAAGGGGCCTAAAGTGTGCCAAGGAAACATCCCCCACACCATTACACCACCACCACCAGCCTGCACAGTGGTAACAAGGCATGATGGATCCATGTTCTCATTCTGTTTACGCCAAATTCTGACTCTACCATCTGAATGTCTCAACAGAAATCAAGACTCATCAGACCAGGCAACATTTTTCCAGTCTTCAACTGTCCAATTTTGGTGAGCTTGTGCAAATTGTAGCCTCTTTTCCTATTTGTAGTGGAGATGAGTGGTACCCGGTGGGGTCTTCTGCTGTTGTAGCCCATCCGCCTCAAGGCTGTGCGTGTTGTGGCTTCACAAATGCTTTGCTGCATACCTCGGTTGTAACGAGTGGTTATTTCAGTCAAAGTTGCTCTTCTATCAGCTTGAATCAGTCGGCCCATTCTCCTCTGACCTCTAGCATCAACAAGGCATTTTCACCCACAGGACTGCCGCATACTGGATGTTTTTCCATTTTCACACCATTCTTTGTAAACCCTAGAAATGGTTGTGCGTGAAAATCCCAGTAACTGAGCAGATTGTGAAATACTCAGACCGGCCCGTCTGGCACCAACAACCATGTCACGCTCAAAATTGCTTAAATCACCTTTCTTTCCCATTCTGACATTCAGTTTGGAGTTCAGGAGATTGTCTTGACCAGGACCACACCCCTAAATGCATTGAAGCAACTGCCATGTGATTGGTTGATTAGATAATTGCATTAATGAGAAATTGAACAGGTGTTCCTAATAATCCTTTAGGTGAGTGTACAAGTTTCAATAGAAATCACACATTTAGTTTATTAGATTCTTGTCAGATTCTTAACCATATTTCCAAGACAATATAAGTAATTATGAAATTGCATATAAAGATGTACTCCTTAAGTCCTACTTGTGTGTCATCTGCTTTTAATATAAATATAAACTACAATATTTCCAATTAATATGCAACAAAGTTTCCAAAAACAATAAATTCATTTCACACTAAGTATATTATTTTACAATACCATATTTAAAAAAATAAATAAAAGTATGCTAAAATGTAGGCTACTTAAGTATTTCATAAGGATGTAATCATTTCTGACAACTGAGTTTTATTGAAGATGGGAGAAAATAAGAGACACTAGAACAATGATATATATTTTGTTGACCTGTGTACTTGCATTATCCCAAATGTTTCCATCAATGTTTCAATTCAGAGAAATCCGCTATCTTAACCAGGACATGTACCCTTGATTTCTGTAGAAACCATGGAAACACCAAAGACACTTTAATATAGTATGTATTTTATTAGACAGGGGAGCAACTGTTTGGATATACTTTTATCAGCAGAAAACTAATCATTGTTATAAGACTATACAACAGTTAGACTTATTGTTTGAATTGCTTGCTTTCTTTATTCACCGTGAGTGACGTTTTTACCATGCCTCAGGAGAACACTTAGCAACAGTCATTTAGTCATCCTGTTTTTATTAATATGATATTCTAATACGATCTAGATTACTGCAAAGTGCAACAAGTCTCTCATACCAGCCACCGAGTGAATGTAACATTATAACATAACTTTCAACACATTCAAATGTATTTGTTATGATGGACCCTTTTCACAGACTGATGACGCATTTTAACGGTCATCAATATCATAAATCCTGCAACGTTTTTTGTATTTTCATTTTTAAAAAATTGTATGTACATTTATAACACTAATAGTTTGTATTATATTACTTTTGCATCGAATTACAAAAAACAACTTACCGCTGCTGTGAGGGTGTTTCTAATACAGCATCTATGGGAGTGATGGTAAAAATAACATCTTTCTCTCTTTTCACTGCCGTTATCAATCTCACTCTATTTTTTCCCTCTTTTTGAAAGTTGTGAAATCACTATTGTTGCGTTTTTCTTATTATAATATTAATGTCACATCCGCCAGATGGAGTGTTCATGATATCCACCAGAGGGCACGCCTGTGCTGATTATTTCTACCTGTGTGTCATTATCTCATTAACTCTGCCTTTATAAGCTCTGTGTTTTCAATCATTCTTTGCGAAGTCTTGTTTTTTTGTTTTTTGTTTTCACATTGCAATTCTAAGTGCTATCCTGATTTCCTGTGTTCATGTTTTTTGATCTCTTGCCTGGTTTCTGGGATTATCCTATAGCCTGTGTTTTATGCCTTGTTGTTATTGTTTGGATTGTTTACCCTGTGTTTTGACCTTTTGCCTGTTTTGGACCAAAGTCTCGGCGCAGTTCGTGACAGTTACATATATATATATATATATATATATATATATATATATATATATATATATATATATATATATATATATATATATATATATATATGTAAATCATTATTTATAATGTAGTACTACAATATTATAATAATAATACAATTATTTTTAACAGACACAATTTGGGTCTCTGGGACCCTAACAATCAAAATCTCAAACAAGAGAACAGATTTAAATTTGTAATTGTTAAACTGTAGTACTGGCAATGATTTTAATAAAAAAACAAAACAAAAAAACAAAGAAAGAATGCTTTTAACAACCCAGATCAGCAGTTATAGCCTAAACCCAACCAAAACAAAGACTTTCTAAATTGTTGTTGACAGAAAAATGAACCTTGCCACATCCAGTACTGCAGGACAAACGAACTTTGATTCTTCAAGCGGTTACCGATTGGGGCAGCAACATATTCAAAAATAGCCTCTCAGCAGGAAAAGAGAGGGAGAGATTTTGAAGATATTGTCCTCAAAGGCGAGCATTAGCTTTGAGTGAGATGGAGAGAGAGAGGTGCTGTCTCTGGTAAAATATGAAAGGCCTGCACTTGCTGACAGCCCATGGCTTTTCTCCATAGCGCTAACACCAAGTGACTGGAATGATCCATCGCTGCTTTGTGGAGACTTGTGATATAAATGCTGAGGGCGAGATGTTGAAGATCCAAGTCTCCCCACACTCCCACATCTCTCTTCTTTTGCCAGGCGGCGCCACGTCGCACAGGGGAATTTGTTATGTGTTCTCTCGTCTCGCCATTTCCGGGCGGGCGGCAACTCGGCCTCCCGTTCGTCCTTGTGCCTTTTTCAGTTTGACAAGTGAGTGGCCTTGGGGATTTCGGACTCCATTTTCAAATTGACCATTTGTAATCAGTTTTCAAAGGAGTGAAGGGGTTGAGGGAGGAGGTAAAATACATGAGGCAGAAAAAATGGAAATGAAGTCCTGCTTGTTTTGGCAAAGGGGACTTATATGAGAGGCAGGCAGCGCTGATCACTTAAAGGGATAATTCACACAAAAAATAAAAATTTTGATCAAGAGGTTATGATTAGAATGCAAGGTAGGAATATGGGTTAGTATTTGTCATAGCATTGTGTAGGCATTCGGCACTGTGATTGACATCAGTAATGAAATATTTTTATTACTTTTCAGTTTGGGGGAAAAAAATTACATGTCCACTATGTATCGGATTTAATCCAGTACTTCATAGGCTGACGCAAGGCTGTAACCATGTCTTGAACATTGGGAGGGACCAATTTTTTATTTTTATAAATCATAAAGAAACAGAACAGTGAACGAAATTTGGTCTAATTCTATAATCATTTTTGGAGTATTTGCAAATAATATTTGCATCAATTTGCGTCAAATATATTGTTATTCTCAAGATTTGAATTCCTTGGTGGTCTGGTGGTAGAATTTTTGTAAACCGTGTCGAAGGTTACAGGTTCTAATCCGCCCTCATATAGGTTTTTTTTTTTTTTTTTTTTAATCAAAGATGTTCAATGATTGTATATTAAGAGCATGGACACGTTTGTGTGCATTTTGTGATTTCAACAGAAAGAATAGAGTCCCTGCAATGGCATTAAGAGATAGATTGACGCGCTTGTCTGTGTGAAGACTGAACAAGCCAAAAGAGAATGTAAACCCCGCCTACTTTGATTTGATTGGCCATCTCAATCATTTTGACATTGACAAGCGGCGTTAGACCTGTGGCAGACCAGACTAAAAATGTAACTTTTAAACCTTTTTGTCATCCTAACATACAGAGCGCTGTGTAATGGAGTGCAGGAGAGCAGAGCAAGAATGTCAAATATTGGGGGGGGGACAATTTGGCCATTTCTAATTATTAGGGTGGACTTGTCCCCCTCAGTGTCTATGGTGGTTACGGCCCTGTGCTGACCCACATGACTTTTTCTCTGCAGAACATAAAATAAGATATTCTGAGAAATGTTTCAGTGTTTTTTGTTCATACAATAGTAGTCAATGGTAACCAAAACTGGTTACCAACATTCTTCAAAATAACAGGTATGACAACATGCAAAATAACATGACTGTAAGTCATACAGGTTTGGAACAACATGAGGGTGTCAATTATTGTTTTACATTTTTATTTTTTATGGAGCAGTTTATTGAACCTTTAAGCAATTATTATTTTTAAATAAAATAAAAAATGTTTTATAAAGCATATTTGAAACATAGTGCTTTGTTATGGCTCATAATGTAGTATGATATAGCCCAGTGAGAATATGGTGGAGGGAAAAAAAAACATCTTGATTTTGTTGAGATGTAACTGAGCAAAAATATTTGGTGCAGTTGCTGATATTTATACTAAAACTATGATGAAATTCTGATCAGTACAGCAGTATAGCTCAGTATAGCACAGTATTTGCAGACTACTTACATAAAATGTACATATACATATCAGTTGCCACTATATCTGCCAGTAATATAGTAAGATTATATTTAAATGCTTAATTTTATGGTCAAAGCTCTGTAGTTTTTATATAATGCAATGCAATATAATGATGATTGAGAGATGAACAAACAAATGTTCCTCAAAAGCCTCATGGATCATATTTGATACTCACACTTTAAAATGATTTTACTAAAATATGACATATTGATAATGAAGTAAACTGAGCTTGCTTCAGTGCAGTAAGTGCTCATTATGAAATATTACTAACAATATAAAAATTATTCTTACATTTACTTTTTCACAGCAAAAAGACACGTGTATCGTGAGTCTACCACAAATTATAAAAGGCTTATAGTAAAAGTCTTTTACTTGCTAAACAAGTATGAACTATCAATCAGATGATAGAAGGCATGTAGTAGATTGTCTAATACAGATTTTTCCGTAGTTTCTGCAGGCTTTCGATTTGTTTTTCAAATATGATACAGTAGTGCATATGACAATTTTCATTTTAGGGTGAACTATCCCTTTAAGAGTTGGAGGTGTGTGTATATATATGTGTGTGTGTGTGACGTAAAGGGCTCAAGAGAAAAAGAAAATGTCTTGCCCACCTCTGTCTATTCTATCTTTTAATTTCTGAAACATTTCTTGCAGAACTGTTCTTTGATGCAAATGTTAGTGTGTACATCTGCAGACACAAGGTCAGCCGGTCGAGAGTGTTCGGCGACTGCCTTCGGTCACGCTGGCTGCTCCTGGCTTCTTGACATGGCTGACATTTTCGCTAGATAGCTGCCTTTATGTGCTATGAGAAAGAGAGAGAGACAGTAACTCATTTTCTGGATGTCTGCTTCACACCTGAAGCCACACTTGTTTCCATCAGCACGTTGTGCTGCTTATGCAAAATGGCACGGTGGTAATAAGGAGACAATCAATGTTGTCCGCTGCTTACTTTTCGACAGGCCGTGTCTGCAGGGCGGAACGACCCTGCATACCCTCCAAGCGTGTCCTTTTTTTCTAAATTACTGCCAATTTAACACAGGTGGGATGTGATAACAGATATTCATGAAGTCTAAACCAGATGCTGGAAGCATTTCCTTACAAGCACAATTTGATAAAATGCTAAATTTTGTTATTATGTTCATGTCATTCTCAGAAAACAATGCTATAGCCTTTTATTGTTTCAGCTGGAAAAATACTATAGAACTTTCCAAGAAATTAGACCCATCTCCAGTTGAAGTTCCACTCCTGCATTTTTCATACTTGCTTATGAAAGGGGTCCTGTAATGCCAGATGTAAAGATGTAAAACAAATCTCTGATGTTCCCAGAGTGTGTATGTGAAGCTTTATCTCAAAATACCCCACAGAACATTTTTCTAACATGTTAAAATGTTACTTTTTGAGGGTGAGCAAAAATGCATCGTTTTTGTGTGTCCCCTTAAATACAAATTAGCTGCTGCTCCTGGCCTCCTTTCAAGAAGAGGGCGGAGCTTCAAGAGCTCATGTTAGCAGCTCTGATTACCTCATGCAGACACGCACTGAAAATGTCAGAAACTGTTCAGCCTTTTATGTTCAAACCGGAGTTGGACAATGATGGAGAGACTCAAGAAGAAGTGACAACATGTAGACTGAAACAGGATGTTTCTGAATGGTTAGATGATGAATTTATGAAGCTGATGTGGTTACTATCAAGTCATTGATTAGCATTTTCTGTCATGATAATATATAAATTGCTCGTGTTGTAACTGTTAAATGTTTTACCTTTTTGACTTTCAGTTGGACTAATGTATTTTTATAATATGCAAGTGCTGAATATTCACTTCTATACAATATTAAGTACAATATCAAACATAACAGGCATAACATTATGACCTAATATTATGTTGGTCCCCTTTTGCTGCCAAAACATCCCTGACCCATCAAGGCATGGACTCCACTAGACCCCTGAAGGTGTGCTGTGTTATCTGACACCAAGATGTTAGCAGCAGATCCTTTAAGTCCTGTAAATTGCGAGGTGAGGCCTCCATGGATCGGACTTGTTTGTTCAGCACATCCCACAGATGCTCGATTGGACACCTCAAACTCGTTGTTGTGCTCCTCAAACCATTCCTGAACCATTTTTGCTTTGTGGCAGGGCACATTATCCTGCTGAAAGAGGCCACAGCCACCAGGAAATACCGTTTCCATGAAAGGGTTACATGTAGGTGGTGTGTGTCAAAGTAACATCCACATGGATGGCAGGACCCAAGGATTCCCAGCAGAACATTGCCCAAAGCATCACACTGCCTCCGCCCAGCTTGCCTTCTTCCTATAGTGCATCGTGGTGCCATGTGTTCCCCAGGTAAGCGACACACACACGCACCCGGCCATCCACGTGATGTAAAAGAAAGCGTGATTCATCAGACAAAGCCACCTTCTTCAATTGCGCCAGGGTCCAGTTCTGATGCTCACGTGCCCATTGTTGGCGCTTTCGGCAGAGATCAACATGAGCACCCTGACTGGTCTGCGGCTATGCAGCCCCCATACGCAACAAACTGTGATGCACTGTGTATTCTGACACCTTTCTATCAGAACCAGCATTAACTTCTTGAGCAATTTGAGCTACAGTAGCTTGTCTGTTTGATTGGACCACACGGGCCAGCCTTCACTCCCCACGTGCATCAGTGAGCCTTGGCCATGTCCTATGTCCCTTGACCCTTTGGACCACTTTTGATTGATACTGACCACTGCAGACCGGGAACACCCCACAAGAGCTGCAGTTTTGGAGATGCTCTTACCAAGTTGTCTAGCCATCACAATTTGGCCCTTGTCAAACTCACATCCTTATGCTTGCCCATTTTTCCTGATTCTAACACATCAACGTTGAGGACAAAATATTCACTTGCTGCCTAATACAGTATATCCCACCCACTAACAGGTGCTGTGATGAAGAGATAATCAGTGTTATTCACTTCAGTGGTCATAATGTTATGGCTGATCAGTGTGTTCACCTTATTAAATTGTGATTATTATACTTATGTAATTGCAAAATGTGTTTACTATACAACATAATATGATCTGTAGTGTTTATATATTGACTGCCTGTGTGTATGATCTGAAAGCATTGTTTGATTTTGAATTGAATTGAATTGAATATTTTATTTGTCATTACACATGTACAAGTACAGTGTAACGAAATGAGTTTGGAGCAAGCCTCCGGGCCGCAGCCGACTAGTCAGGCGCCGCCACACGCTCTCCAGAAATACAAGAATGCAGTTTAGCAAGCATTACATAGCAAAACACACAACAAAACATAAACATAAACATGACACAGTACACGTGGTCACGTGATGGGATTTTTTGTATGGACTGGGGGAGGAGATAGATAACAGGCAGACGGTAGTAGTGAGGTATTGTGTATGGTGCGAGTGAGTCTGTGAGAATGTTAGCAATAACTTCAGATGTTTTCAAGTTCAGTTCTATGGTTTGTCCTTGAAGGGAGATAAGACAGCTGCCCGGCTGCCCTGCTGGACTCCCAACCGAGAGAAAGGGACCAAGTGGGGATTAGGTCAGGCAAATACAATTTATTATTTTTTAATCCATTTGATGATCTTCGGTAATTTGTCGGATCATAATCAATCAATCAGATCTAGTCCTCAGCGCCGCGCGTCCGGTCTGTGCAGTTTCCCTAGACATTACGTCCAGCCTCATGGCCAGACCGGTTACAGTCCGTAAAAGTTCACCGATCTGACCCCCGATAGAGCCCACTCTACCCTGCGTATCCGCAGTCCGGACTGCGTTGTTACGGTTCAGTTCCTCAATTCCTATCACTTTCTGATCTAATTCCTTCAGACGGTCACACACAACCCCGAAGCATTCTTTAATTTCCACAGACAGCGGCTGGGTGAATTTGCTTGCAGCTGTCTTACCAATCTTCCGATAGGTCAGGGCAATCCCAAAGCCAAAGAATAGGAACCCGCCATCAATAATCCAATCATGTATAAATCTTCCGCATCCTCCACGGACAGAGCCTCCAGGCACATGACTTGCCAGTTGTTCCATGCGTCCCTCACGTACCCTGCGGCAAAGGTCCCGTCCGGGCAGGTGGGTTCTCCCGGGGCACCCTTCCTTAGTGAGAAAATCTTGTCGATCGCGCTGATTGACCAGTTAATCAATTCCATTTCAGTATTTTCAGGAGTCCAGCAAAGCAGCAGTCAGAGAGAAAGAGAAGAGACGAAACACTAGACAAAACAAAACAGCGCTAGAGCACAGCGGGAGCAGAGAGAAAACACGTCTGCACGGATAGAAGGACAGATCAGGAGGGCACAGGTTTGAGAAAATAGGTTTTCAAAAAGGTTTCAAAAAAGTGTCTTAGCAATTGTGAAAAACTGTAAATCTGTTTTGTACATTTCTTAATACTTTGGTCACTTTTCAACTCTTCACACAGTGAGCACAACAGCCATCTATATGGGCTAAACTGTGTATCATTTATTAAAGCTTTGGCACAAAATGCACTCAATGACGACATCTTTCGAATTACATGAATTCTTTTCTTACACAAACACCACCAAAACTTTATGTAATATACAGGCCAATTTGCACATTTACATACTCTTTTCAAAAGGTTAAAAACCTAGCACAACAGAAAAATTAAGACAGAAATCTGCAACATTTCTACACTCTAAAAAATGCTAGGTTAAAAACAACCCAAGTTGGGTTGAAAATAGACTAACTCAGCGACTGGGTTGTTCTAACCCAGCGATTGGGTTGTTTTAACCAAGCTATTGGGTTGTTTTAAGCATACATTTAACCCAACCGCTGGGTTAAAACAACCAATTTACTGGGTTAAAACAACCCATTCGCTGGGTTAGTCCATTTTCAACCCAACTTGGGTTGTTTTTATCCCAGCATTTTTTAGAGTGTACAGTAATACCATATTGAAATATATCCTGAATCTAAAAAAAAAAAATCTAATACTATCAAAGCAATTACAGCTTTTCAATTGCTAACAAGCATTGTTCATTGAAGCCACATTTTCAAAACTCTTCATACAGTCTGCATTACCAACATGAATCTTGGACAAACTCACCTCCAAAACTCACTCAGACCATCAAAACGATTCATCTCTCAAAATAAGCTTGTTCCACCATAACACTGGCAACAATTCTCATTCAGAATGTAATTCATAACACACTTACCTAAAAAACATTAAAGGGGTCATGAATTGAGAAATCAACTTTTCATTCAGCCTTTGACATATAAAAGTTCATCGTGATATAAGAATATCCTGTAAGTTTTGGAGCTGAAAACTTCCTTGTTAGTCAAAGAAAAGCTTTTATAGACACCAGGCCCAGAAAACGAGAGATCTCAGAATATGTCGACCTTTGATGTCATAGAATGCAGAAGCGCCATCTCAACAGATAAACATGTATGCCTGCTTCTGTAGCCCCGCCCAAAGCGCTAAACGGATCGCGCTACCGAGCAATAAACATGCCGAAGATAGCAAGATATTGCGCTGTGCCTGGTTGTGGAAGAACACAGTCGCTGCATAAGCTTCCTTCAGATTCTAATATTAGGAATGAGTGGTTGAACTTTATTTTTAATGAAGTTCCAGCTCACGTGTGTAAGACATTGCACGCATCCAATTGCATGTTCGCTTCATTTCACCGCGGAATCGTTTTTAAACAAGACACAGGTCGAGACTGGATTTGCAGACATATTGAGATTAAAACACAATGCTGTGCCTTCTATATTGGATCAGACAGGAATGGTGCAACACACTTATGTGAGTAAAACATGTTTTAAAACCGAGCATTCAGGGGAGAGCCTCAAAACCAGTGTAGAAAATAGCCTATTACTTATTAGTTATGATGTTTTTGAATGTAAAAACCACACAAGCGTCATAAGTTGACCTCAGACAACAGTATACACCTCTTCTTTTCTCTCTATATCTTTACATATAGTAACTCACTTGCGATAAATGAAAAGTTGAAACAACAACAACAACAAAAAAAAGTGCATAATGGCATCTGTGCGGTATTGGAGTCCCAGCTGTGGCAGGATGTCTTTCTGTGTGGAGTTTGTATGTTCCAAAGACGTACAGGACAGGTGAATTGGAGACTGTAAGTGAGTGTGAATATGAATGTGTGTGTGAGTGTGTGTGTCGTCACTGTGATGGACTGGCCATCTGTCCAGGGTGTTTTCCTGCCTACGGCCCGAGACGGTGGGAAAGACTTCAGCCTCCCCACGACCCTTCACAAGACAAGAGCTTTAGAAAATGTGGAATAGATGGATGGATGACTGGATGTACGGATGGATGTACACTACAGTACATCTAGTCCCACTTTCTGACACTCTTCTTTCCCCATCAATGTGTCTTCCTTGATCCATGTTTCTAAACAAAATAATTCTGAAGCCATCCCGATTTACCAAAAGCTGGAATTTCAGCTGAAATTGCAATTAGTTGCATTTGTAATAATTATTATTTAATTTTATTATATATATTCTGCTAAGATTTTATATTTCAATATAGTTCCTGCAGAAATGCACAGAGTTTGCCATCATTCTGATTTGAATGTGCTTTTATCAGTTTTGACAGCAGTGTGTTAGCATTCGAAAAATGCCCTGCAAACAAACAAACAGCTGTGTCCCAAATAACGCACTAAACACTATGCACTATGTACTCAACCATGTAGTGTATGAACTTTGCATGGTTATTTTGTCATTCAGCGTCAGAATCTGGTAGTGCCTCCCCCTCCACTATGTAATTAAAGCTGCGACAGTCAAGTGCATGAAGTGTCTACCATTCCACACTTCGTTTTTTCCGTTAATTTAGTGCATCATCCGGGTATTTAAAGTGCGCTTTTTCTTTTTGGAATTTTCAGTGTGAACACACTACTTACACTATTTATACTTAAAAACGTTATAGAATAGTGCACAAGTACGCGATTTGGGACACAGCTAAAGTGTTTTGCAGTTCATGGATACAGTCTTCAGTATTGGCCGATGCTTGTTAGCATTTAAAAACTGTAGATATAACTGAACACCTACATAAGTGTTAGCCTTTCAATTTCATTATCATCCATTCAAAAGGGGAAAACTTAGGATTAATTTTGTACTGTAAGATCTATTACTGTTTTTCTCTGCATGTAATGCAGGAACTTACCGTCACATTTTTACAGTTTTTTACAGTTTAATAGGGAATGGAGCATGAAAAGTGCATATTTCTGCATATGACCTATATAAGCATTCAAAGAAAAACAAATGAACACGATACCAAACACTGCATGTAAGCAGGCTATTCTGCAAGAATACTCAGACTCAGATTCCTACATGCTTATTAGCTCCTTCCATCTTGCGACACAGCAAATCCATGATGCTTTCCAGAGGCCCATAAAATCAAATGGGGTTGCCCTCGATTTGCAATCACTGTCCTTAAAGTGTCCCCTTCATAGGTGTCTCCCTCCGCACACATTTTTATATGTCAAAAAATTATTGAATCATTTCACGGCATACCTGAGAGTGCGGGCCTTTCATTATATTAAAAGCAATGGCTGGTGTGGAGGGTTTGGGGCTGGGGATTCGGGTGGAAGGGAGATAATTAGGATAACACAGAGGGTCCAAAAATATCCAGATCTGGTGGTAAGCTTGCATTTGTTTCAATAAAGTAAATTGATTATCAAGTCTTCCATTGCATGCATGATCCCTTCTAATCGCTTTGATACAAGGGACACAACATCTACACTTGACAAAACTTTTAAATAATAAATTTTTTTTAATGTTTTTGAAGGAAGTCTCTTGTGCTCACCAAGGCTGCATTTTGTTTTAATCAAAAATGCAGTAAAAACAGCAATATTGTTACTGTTTTCGGTAACACTTTATTTTGATGGTCCCTTTTGAACATTCTGTTGACTATAAATAACGTTGCACCTACTATCTCTCATTAGAGTATTAGTAGACTGTCTGCTTAATATCTGCTAACTCTTTATTGTGATGGTCCCCCATCACACTCTACTGACTATAAGCAGCGATGTAACTAACTACACGTCAACTTATCCTAACCCTAACCCTACCAGTCTACTAATACTCTACTAACACTCTAATGAGAGTTAGTAGACATGTAGGTGCAGTGTTACTTATAGTTAACAGAATGTGTTAAAGGGACCATCAAAATAATGTGAAACCCTGTTTTCTGTTTCAATATCTGTTCAAATGCTTTATATTCATGTGATTGAAAATATGAATTTTCCACATCCATAAAAAAAAAATTTATTACTCCAAATTTTTGACCGATAGTGTATGTGCAATGATTTTATAGATCCTCATCATGATGTGAAGTTGTTGTGATTGGCTATAGCAGATGTGTGAGGTAGTGTAAGTATAGGGTAAGTATATACAATACATAACATATAACTCATTACTCAATAGTACCTCATTTGCTTTACCTTTAGAGAAAAATATTTAGTAAATAATGTTATTATATGTATTCATATGCTAATTGTATATGTTTGTTGGCAGAGGCTATTTACACTAACTCCGCCCACCATTTTCTGATTAATGCAGACAAAATTACAAATGAAATCCAGCTGATAACAGGACCAGTGGCGTGGAGAGTAAGGCAGGTGACATTCGGTTTTTCCGAACTCTTTCTTCTCCTATTTCCCATCACACATCAGCAGAGATATAGGAGTGTGTTTATGGGAATTTTTGACCATTCTTCTAGAAGTGCATTTGTGACGTCAGGCACTGATGTTGGATGAGAAGGCCTGGTTTGCAGTCTCTGCTCTAATTCATCCCATCAGGTTGAGGTTAGGACTCTGTGCAGGCCAGTCAGGTTCCTCCACACCAAACTCTCTCATACATGTCTTCATGGACACTGGTGCACAGTCATTTTGGAACTGTTCCCACAAAGTTGGCAGCATGAAATTGTCCAAAATGTTTCACGTCTCCACTGCTCGAGTCCAGTGGCGGCGTGCTTTACACCACTGCATCCAACGCTTTGCATTGCACTTGGTGATGTAAGGCTTGGATGCAGCTGCTCGGCCTTGGAAACCCAGTCCATGAAGCTCTCTATGCACTGTTCTTGAGCTAATCTGAAGGACACACAAAGTTTGGAGGTCTGTAGCTGTTGACTCTGCAGAAAGTTGGCGACTTCTGCTCACTCTGCGCCTCAGCATGCGCTGACCCCGCTCTGTGATTTTACATGGCCTACCACTTTGTGGCTGAGTTGCTGTTGTTCCCAGTTGCTTCCACTTTGTTATAATGCCACTAACAGTTGACTGTGGAATATTTAGTAGTGAGGAAATTTCATGAATGGACTTATTGGACAGGTGGCAACCTATCACGGTACCACGCTTGAATTCACTGAGCTCCTGAGAGCGACCCATTCTTTCACAAAAGTTTGTAAAAGCGTCTGCATGCCTAGGTACTTGATTTTATACACCTGTGGCCATGGAAGTGATTGCAACACCTGAATTCAATGTTTTAGAGGGGTGTCCCAATACTTTTGACAGTGTATATATTCAACAATGCATAATTAAAACAGCAAACAACCTCTAATATGAGAAGCTGAAAAATGTATAATGCTTTATATGTTCAGTGGGTAGGACATGACGATTCACTGAGTTGGCTGGCAATCCAGGATTATAAAGTGGTAGCCGCCAGCAATAGGCAAAAGAGGATGTGAAGGACAAGGACAGAATGTTGATTGCACATTGTCTCGGGGGTATTTCTCACTCCTGCTCCCCTATAGAGGTGACTCATCAGAGTACAGTATCCAACCAGATACTTATCTGCACCCAAACTTTGTATTAAATTAAATGTATATTGGTTCTCCCATTCATGCTAGATAAAAAAATAAATAATAATAATACTTTAGTTAAAATAGAATAATTTATCTGCCTCTGTGAATATTGTCTACTTAATACCAATTATGTGGCTCAAAACAATGGTGAATCATGAAGAGGAAGTGACATAATTTAAACTCGCCATCGTGAAACGGAAGTTGCGGTAATCTTTTTTTCCCTGTTTCTTCCCAAGGAAAAGTGTAGGGCAGGACTTGATTTTGTTTGTGGTGAATTGATTGGATGGTTGTGGTTTGCTATTATATATATATATATATATATATATATATATATATATATATATATATATATATATATATATATATATATATATATATATATATATATCACATATATATGAATAAAAAAGGAATGCAATCATTTACAAATCTCATAAACTTATATTTTATTCACAATAGAGTATAGATAACATATCAAATGTTGAAAGTGAGACATTTTGAAATGTCATGCCAAATATTGGCTCATTTTGGATTTCATGAGAGCTACACATTCCAAAAAAGTTGGGACAGGTAGCAATAAGAGGCCGGAAAAGTTAAATGTACATATAAGGAACAGCTGGAGGACCAATTTGCAACTTATTAGGTCAACTGGCAACATGATTGGGTATAAAAAGAGCCTCTCAGAGTGGCAGTGTCTCTCAGAAGTCAAGATGGGCAGAGGATCACCAATTCCCCCAATGCTGTGGCCAAAAATACTGGAGCAATATCAGAAAGGAGTTTCTCAGAGAAAAATTGCAAAGAGTTTGAAGTTATCATCATCTACAGTGCATAATATCATCCAAAGATTCAGATAATCTGGAACAATCTCTGTGCGTAAGGGTCAAGGCCGGAAAACCATACTGGATGCCTGTGATCTTCAGGCCCTTAGACGGCACTGCATCACATACAGGAATGCTACTGTAATGGAAATCACAACATGGGCTCAGGAATACTTCCAGAAAACATTGTCGGTGAACACAATCCACCGTGCCATTCGCCGTTGCTGGCTAAAACTCTATAGGTCAAAAAAGAAGCCGTATCTAAACATCCAGAAGCGCAGGCGTTTTCTCTGGGCCAAGGCTCATTTAAAATGGACTGTGGCAAAGTGGAAAACTGTTCTGTGGTCAGACGAATCAAAATTTGAAGTTCTTTTTGGAAAACTGGGACGCCATGTCATCCGGACTAAAGAGGACAAGGACAACCCAAGTTGTTCTCAGCGCTCAGTTCAGAAGCCTGCATCTCTGATGGTATGGGGTTGCATGAGTGCGTGTGGCATGGGCAGCTTACACATCTGGAAAGGCACCATCAATGCTGAAAGGTATATCCAAGTTCTAGAACAACATATGCTCCCATCCAGACGTCGTCTCTTTCAGGGAAGACCTTGCATTTTCCAACATGACAATGCCAGACCACATACTGCATCAATTACAACATCATGGCTGCGTAGAAGAAGGATCCGGGTACTGAAATGGCCAGCCTGCAGTCCAGATCTTTCACCCATAGAAAACATTTGGCGCATCATAAAGAGGAAGATGCCACAAAGAAGACCTAAGACAGTTGAGCAACTAGAAGCCGGGACAACATTCCTATTCCTAAACTTGAGCAACTTGTCTCCTCAGTCCCCAGACGTTTGCAGACTGTTATAAAAAGAAGAGGGGATGCCACACAGTGGGAAACATGGCCTTGTCCCAACTTTTTTGAGATGTGTTAATGCCATGAAATTTAAAATCAACTTATTTTTCCCTTAAAATGATTTTCTCAGTTTAAACATTTGATATGTCATCTATGTTGTATTCTGAATAAAATATTGAAATTTTATATATATATATATATATAAATAATAATTTTTATAATAAATACTGTAATAGTCCATAGAGGAAAAAAAAAAATGGTTTCAAGGTGACTTTAAAAGCGATTTTTGGGGCGCGCCTCGATGACGTTTGTAGTCGGTGTGAGTACTACCAGAGTTTCAAGTCTCTACGACTTACGGTTTGGTCTGCCCGACCATCCTTATTTAATATCATTCATTGTTTTTCATGCTTGGCCAAAGCATATCCATATATTACCTATATTCTATTTCCACTCTGTTACATAAGACAAAAAGCCTTCTTTTTTTCTACAATTTATAAAAAGTAATATCGTTGATGCTTGAATACTAAAGATAGGAAGCCATAACCTTGAAAGCAACAACAATTTTGGTTTGAAATGTTTCATCCCAATTGAAAATTCACAAGTTCAGAATATTCAAATGATTATTATTTGTTTAGTAATTTAACTTTTGATTAATTAATTTTCAATACATAGGTTTCTAATCAGGCACGGATTAACGCACAGGCTTGCCAAGGCTGCCGACTGTCAGACTATTTTTTTAAATTATTATTATTATTTACTTTAGCGTGAACAAAAAAAAAGACCCTCATCAGCCCATAAGAAACACAAAAAAGGCAGGTGATTGGATAGATGTGACTTGAGTCTGTGCATCTGTCCAATCAGCGGCTGGTCGAATGATGTCAATAATTTTCATTTACATCACTGCTATTGCTAGACGGGCAAAATGGCTAAATGTCTGAAAGAAAGTACGATAGTGGAACACAAAAACAAGGTAAAAAAGAAGGACAACAGCAGGAGGGCTGCCAGCTGGCTAGTTTCACTTTATGGAGGGCGATCAGGTGTTTATTTTAATTTCATTATTAATATGTATTTACGTCGCTCAAATAGCGCGCTTAACTGGTAGCCAGGCAACAGACGTGACAAATCCTGAGTGACGACGTCACTGCACGGTTCTAGTTAACCGTGCCGAGAATGGTTTGTAATCATGCCATGCCGTGCCGTGCCGTACCGGTCTTAAGTGGAAACACAACTGGAACCGTTCCTTACCATTGTAAGAGCCATTCGGCCCGATGGTGGAAAAGCGGCTATTGTTCACCTGCTCGTGGGTCAGCCGCGCCTGTGCCCTCCACAGAGATTCTTTTTTCCTTTTTTATGGCTTTGGTGTTTTGTGTATTGCACAATGTTTTGTGTCTCAGTAACGACGTTGTGATTTTTGCCTCAGATAGTAAAACAGGGTGTTCTGCACTGATGCAGATGCTGTAGCCTACCTGTTGGTTTATAAAGCTAAACCAGCTTGCAGTTGAACTGTGAATGCAGGGAATTCTGTTGCTTTGCTGTTTATAGTTACATATTTCCTTTGTAATTGTTTTGTGGCTGTGGTGGCAGAGGGTAATATCTTTCCACCATCTCTGTTAATTAAAGGGCTGCTTCTAGCACTGGGCCTTGTTTGCATTGGTGTTTTGTTTGTAATGTTACATTTCTCATTTTACCCATGGTGTGGTGGTATTTTTTTGTACTGTGGTGGTCCACCACTTGAAGGAATGTAGAGGAAACACTGTAGTATTGGCTGTCTCAATGTGTGTATAGCCTATGCCAGTTCACCATATTTGCAGGTGGTCCATGTATGGCACTAAATAAATTTTTCCAGAAAAGCATAATGATTAAGGGGGGCCTTACACAAAGAGCAGCCTAGGGGCCCCTGACCAGCTAAATCTGCCTCTGTTTCTAATACAGGGCCCTTCAAACACACCTGAACAAGCTATTCAAGGATTTCAGGATTACTAGAAAGTTACAGAAAGGTCAGTTTGATCACTGATGCTAAACTCAGCAGACCTTGAAGGCCAGAGTTAGTATTATACATAATAGAATGTTTAAACTTGAAGATTAACCTTACAAAGACCTTTTCAACATGTAAACAGCACCTTTTTGTTAGAATTTTGCAGTATTGTGCAGAGTAGAAAGGTATACAACAAACTAACAAAAAATCCAGAAGCAACTAATAATATTGCAATATGTGTATCCCACAAATTTTGTGCAATGGTTTAGGACCATCTTTTATTCTGTCTTTTACATCCAGGATGGTGCATAACAAGCCTGTTGTAAATTATCGTGAGAAATTCATCATTTAGACTGTTGTTAGTACATGGTCATTTTTCAAAATGTAAGGATTCCTATGAAGAGCTGACCCTGCCACACTGATCAAAGTGTCAAGGCAGTAAAAGAGGATAATTGAAACAGAATGACACATTTCTCCTTTGAAAACCTTCTGGAAAATGGTCCCAAATCTGACTAATTTACGTTTAAATGAAATAAATCCAATCCAATTTTAGATTTTTAGAAAGTCACAATTATGTCACTGTAGCTACCATGAGGATAATTGTTGTTTTTGTGTCTTTAAGACAAAGCAATTATAGCAATAATTCTTAGCAAATATTTAGTCTCATCCACGAGATGTAAAAATAAATAAAAATAAGCCAAATGACATAAATTGTACACTCACCTAAAGGATTATTAGGAACACCTGTTCAATTTCTCATTAATGCAGTTATCTAATCAACCAATCACATGGCAGTTGCTTCAATGCATTTAGGGGTGTGGTCCTGGTCAAGACAATCTCCTGAACTCCAAACTGAATGTCAGAATGGGAAAGAAAGGTGATTTAAGTAATAATACGTAATAAGGATAAGTAATGCAGAATTAAATTATTTAATTACTTTTCAAAGCATTACTTACTAATCAGGCTCTGAACAGATTTAAAAATTCCTTCAGCCAATAGAATCGCTCTGGGGTCCTAAGCGCACCATTTCACAGGGGGACAGGATTTCTCATGACACCTGCATTCGAGGGAAATAAAGTTCATGTAAAGCGTTTGATTGATTTTCTCAGTGGGCATTGAGTAACATCACAAAATAAATGTAAACTTTGTAAAGCTCATATTGTATATTTCAGCTCAACCAGATTAAATCTCTAAATTATCCAAGCTGTCAGAGTGTGTTAAAGATATAAAATATTGGATGACCTGTAATTTTCTCCTGATAAATTCAGATAAGACTGAGGTATTACTTATTGGACCAAAAACCTGTACACAGAATCTCTTAGAATATAATTTGCATTTAGAAGGATGAACTTTTACTTCATCCTCTACACTTAAAGACCTGGGTGTTATATTAGACAGCAACTTGTCTTTCGAAAATCATATTTCAAATGTTAAAAAAAACAGCCTTCTTCTACCTCAGAAACATCGCTAAGCTACGGAACATGCTATCAGTCTCTGATGCAGAAAAATTAGTTTGCATCAAAAAACATGCATGCATGACCTCTAGACTACTGTAATGCATTACTAGCTGGCTGTCCTGCATCCTCAATAAACAAGCTACAATTATTTCAAAATGCAGCTGCTAGGGTTCTTACTAGGTCAAGAAAATATGATCATGTAACACCAATTTTATCATCTCTACACTGGTTACCTATTAAGTTCCATATCAATTTTAAAGTATTGCTACTGACCATAAGGCCCTAAACGGTTTAACTCCTGTGTATTTAACTGATCTTCTATAACCCTTATAACCCATCACGATCTTTAAGATCACAAAACTTTCACACACACAAAAAAAAAGGAATTTATCTTTCCTGTAGCTCAAACAATAAGAGCGTGGCGCTAGCAATGCCAAGGTCATGGGTTTGATTCCCAGGGAAGGCAAGAACTGACAAAAAATGTGTACCTTGAATGCAATGTAAGTCGCTTTGGATAAAACCATCTGCCAAATGCATAAATGTAAATGTAAAACTCTGGGCTTCTGGTAGTACCTAGGATATCCAAGTCCTCTAAAGTGAGGGGAGCATTTTCATATTTGGGACCTAAACAATGGAACAGCCTTCCTGATAATGTTGTCCAGACTCACTCCCCCAGTTTAAATCTAGATTAAAGACGCATCTCTTTAGCCAAGCATTCGTATTATGCATCTCATAACATTGTACTCCAGTTATATCAGTGCACCTGATTGTCCTTGCTTAATGCTTTGAACAGCAGCTACGCTAATTATTTTCCTGTTCTGTTTTATCTCGGGATACCCATCCTGAGGTAATCTAGGGAGTCCATCAGCTCCAGCCTGGATCCAGCCTCTCATAAAGACTGCAGACGACCAACACCTGTGAAGAGACGACTCAACTCCTGCGAGGACTTCAGATGATGCAGCTCTGCATCAACACACACCCATGCTCATTTCTGTATACCCTAATCATTAACAACATGTATTCTTATTCACTTTTTGTGCCTTACATTAATTATTATATTGATTAATAATACATTGTTAGCTAATCTGTGTGCTTTATGTACATTTCTGATAAACATAACGTGGACAAATCACTTTAAATTGTATGTAGACGCCTGCATTTTCTGTGAAGCTGCTTTGAAATGATATGTATTGTGAAAAGTGCAATACAAATAAATATGATCTTTCATTATGTTACGTATTGCTTCACTTAATATGTCAAGCAAATTTAATATGATTTGTGTAATGATCTATTTATTACTATTTAGTTCTGTAAATTGTAAATATAGCCTAAATCATTTTATTATTAATAATACAAATAAAGTAACACATACACAACAGGAACAATAAAAAAAAAAAAATACTATAATAAAACAGTGTTTCATTTTCGTGAGGGGTGAAAACAGTCCAGACACCGATCAATAACACAGCAACTCATTTAATATATCCTGAGGAGACAGAAAATATTTTTGACCAAATTAAGAATATAGCTTATTAACTAACCATAAAATCCTGTTAGCTGTTAAAATGAATAAAGCAGTTCACCATCGTTCACCATCATTTCTGAAGGTAAGTTCAGAGTCAGATCTGACCGGTGCTGGAGATCAGCTCTGCTCTCGAGCATTGCTCCGTCTCCGTCCCTGGTGCTGATCGTGCATCAGACCAGACAGGATGTATGATGTCATTGGACCAGGCACACCGTAGCTGCCTTTTCATCACGTCAATGTGATGGGTTTTTAAGATATGCATCCTTTTAGGCATGTTATTGGTAACTTAACTCTCTCGTGTGCTCATACAGGGTTTATACATTTATAAAAGGGATTCTGTTGATGTTTCACTCTCTTTTTCTTTTGTTTTGCCTCTCATTAAAAGTGTTGACTGGATTTTGAATATGACTCAATCCACAATCATTTCTGTATCACCGTCAAACCATGTTTATGAAAAATTGTGTTTTAAAAGTACATTCCTGCAAATACATTTTGTAAAATGAAAAGGCATGGTCTGTGCTTCCAGAATGCTCTCGACTCTGGGATTGGAACATCTCTTGAACATCTGTGTTATGGTTTGAGTGAGTTTTAGGCCACATGGAGAAATCTGAAACGACACCCTTGCGTTTTCATGTGTACAACCAATCCATATATTTTATGAAATTATGTCATCACACCACGTCTCGTGCGGTAAGGACTAGAAGGGATACAGCTACGGGCACTAGGCATGCGCACAACAATATTGTGTTATTACTGTATTTGCATTCTTGTAAGGGTAGGTGTAGGTTTGGGGTAGGTGTAGGTGATAATAAAACATAATCTGGTGAGTAGCAAATTTATTAGGGGCCATGCCACGAAGGGGCTGTAGCCCCTATTGTATCTGTTGGTTTACTCTATTATTATTATTCCTCCCATAAGGGAGTCAATGGCAGCCCTATGAACCGTAATTAGGAAAATAATGAAATTTGGCACAGTTGTAGTGATGTTCATGAATAGTCATTGGACAGAATTTGGAGTCTCTAGGACCAACTCTATAGCACCACCACCAGTTCAAAAATTCACTTTTTGAAATGTTATAACTTTTGAACCCTTCATTCTAGAAAACTGTCAAATTTAGTGATTTCTCTTTTCATGCTGATCACATTCAACATCTTACATTAAGGCTCCGCCCATTACACTAGCAGACATTTTGTGACAGTATTTCATCCTTCAAAATTTGTCAAATTCTTAAGAAACTTCTCAGAGATGATCTTTGGACCAAGCTGCATAGACATGACAAAACAGAATGTTTTTAACTACTGGTGAAAAAAAAGTTATGATGTCACAAACTTAACAAGGTCGACCCAAAATTGGTTCTGAGGCTGTCTCTCGGCCAAACTTTGATCAATCAAAACTAACATTGGTACACTTAATCGACCCATGATCTGAGGGTCCATGGAAAAGTTGGGAACAGCGCCACCTACAGGTCATGAGATATGAAAAATGGCTATTTCTGCTCATAACTTCTGAACAGTTTGTCAGAAAGCCATAGAAAATCATTGGTCTCCATGGATTCCTCGTGTCATGCCGAATCCGTGGATACCGGATATGTTAGGATCGGATGAACCACGTGACCGGCATTTTGAATTTTGTCATAAATTGCAATATCTTTTAAAATATTTGACATATCTGCACAAAATTTGGTATGCATGTCCTGAACGTACCTGAGAAGTTTCAAAACAGTGCCACATAGTGTTCCAGATATATACAATTTTTTGCAAAAACATTTATAACTTATGAAAACATCCAAATTCTGTACTGTTTATGTCATTTTGTTCCCTGGCTTATGCCGATTCTGACGATGTGTCATTTGTCATTTTCCAAACATGTGACTGTCCGCCATATTGAAGGAAATGAAAAACTGTTTTTTCGCTACCCCTACTATATATTTTACAAAATGGGGTCAGATGATCTTTGGACTGAGCCACACAGAAATTATATTTTTGATATTCGCTACCGTTCCTGAGAAATTTGTCTCTGAAGTTGACCTTGCCTGTGTTTGTGTCTTTATGCTAGGTAACTTAGCATGCCAATTGGTTAATTGCAAAATTTGTTTTAATATTTGAATAGAGTAAAGAAGTCAATCTTCCATCACGTGCCAGTAAACGCATCATCAGAGAAGAGATGTCGCTGCAAGAGATTTAAACACTCAAAAGATGAGGGCATATGAATTTTAAAAAAGAATGATGTGCATGGATACATACATACATTTATAATAAATACTTCAATATTCCATATAAAAAACAAAAAAAACAAGAATTGTCCATTTTGTTTTCATGGTGACTTTAAGGGATAAAGAGAAGAGACATTGTGATTTATTTGGAAGGTATGAAGGTATTTTACAAAAACTCACTGATCAGATAGTCCATCACATGTCAGACGCCACACTCCGTCCTTGCCAAACTACCAAACAGCAGCAGCTGGCACACACTCCCCTGGGCATTTTCCACTGCCCCATCACCGCTCCATCACATATAAAGATGAGAGGCTGTAATTCATAAGCTATCTTTTCTCAAGGTTTAGCCACACAGTCTTACCCCTCCACTCGTCCATCCACCACAGCTCCCAAACCAGGGTGGTATCCATCTCTTGTCTGCTATGGGAGGGCTGCAGGACAACCTCTTCCGGCATGGCATCACTCCCAATGCCCCACTTAGGGCCATCAGTCACTGTCTCAGCTGATAGCTCCATGTGTCAGCCCTATGGATGACTGTCGCTTACCTGTACGGACCTGCATGCCAATCGACTAGAACAGAGTAGTCAGCCTGTTCAAGTATTTCACATCATCTGTGATGGGATGGAAAAGTGTCTTATATTCATTAAGGCTTTGAAGTGTGAGTATACTGCAAAAAATAATTTCTTACTCAGTATTTTTGGCTTGTTTTCCAGTACAGATATTTAAACATTCCTAAAGCAATAAACATTTAAAAAAGAAAATAAGTTTATTTTTCTTACCCCATTATTTTTTTCTCATTTTAAACACTTAAATTTAGATAAATGTATCAGAAAATATGAATGAATCCCGCAGTTTCACAGACAAGTCTTAAGATGAGAATAAAATGCATGTTTGAGCTGTTTTAACTAAAACCAACCTGCACTGACGCATCTTAAAATATGTCGGTGCCATTGTTTTGTCTTAAGACGCACACCAGTAATGTTTTCTTTTTGTGGCACATTTATAAAATCTACTTAAAGGGTACCTATTATGCCCCTTTTTACAAGATGTAATGTAAGTCTCAGGTGTCTCCAGAGTGGATCATTTAATATACCATTTTGAAAATGCCAATTTTTGGGTTTGAGAAAAATTAGCGTCTCCTTTAAATGCAAAAGAGCTGCTGCTCCCCACCCCAGAGGGCAGAGCTTTCAGTTTGTGAACACGTCAATGAAAAATAAAACATGATACATCGGTTCGGTTATGATAGTCTCGATCACAGACATGCTCACGTGCCATTGCAGTTCTTCATCGTCATGAAATATCATCTGCATGTGTTTTAAAGCCTTATCACTCTCAACTTGAGCACACACACCCGATGCATGCGCACAGAGCTGGATGCATCTGTGAGCATTTTAACCTAGATTAGTTGTCTTTCATATGTTATTGCAATTAAACTGTCAAATGCACACAAGGTATGACAGAAACACACAAAGTTCAAAATCAAGATGTAAAATCAAACAAGTACAGAAATCCTGTATATATTTTATTAGATCTGTGTATTAAAGTGAGAGCAGTGTAATATACAGTACCTTACTGCTATATATGCTGTTGATATGAATCAAACAAAAAAAAAAATCACTCACTGCTCTTGACTGAATTAACTTTAGTAGCTTTATTAAGAACACATTTCTTACTTGAATGCTGCTGTTAAATGCTCTGGCGACGAGATAAACATGGCCGACTGTGTACTGCTCTCTGAGGGTGGGGTATATCAGTGTCCATCAACATTCGTGGACGGGGCCTGTAAAATCCCTTTCTGCAAACGGCTTGTTCTGAGACGTTGCTTATGATTTATGGGGATTTTAAAAAAAGCAGTGGGTGGAAGCCTCAAGTCTTTTTGAGTATGATGCTACAAGCTTGGCACACCAATGGCAGTTTTTTCCCATTCTTCTTTGCAGGACCTCTCAAGCTCCATCAGGTTAGATGGGGAGCGTCTGTGCACACCCATTTCAGATCTCTCCAGAGATATTCAATCGGGTTCAAGTATGGGCTCTGGCTGGGCCACTCAAGGACATTCATAGAATTGTCCCATAGCCACTCCTTTGTTATCTTGGCTGTGTGCTTAGGGTCATTGTCCTGTTGGAAGATGAACCTTCGCCCCAGTCTGAGGTCCAGAGCACTCTGGAGCAGGTTTTCATCAAGGATGTCTGTACATTGCTGCATTCATCTTTCCCTCAATCCTGACTAGTCTCCCAGTTCCTGCCACTGAAAAACATCCCCACAGCATGATGCTGCCACCACCATGCTTCACTGTAGGGATGGTATTGGCCAGGTGATGAGCAGGTCTAAGAGTCTTTCAGGTGCCTTTTGTCAGACTCCAGACAGGCTGTCATGTGCCTTTTACTGAGGAGTGGCTTCCGTCTTGCCACTCTTCCATACAGGGCTGATTGGACTACAGACAATTCCTTGGACTTCATGGCTTGGTTTGTGCTCTGACATGCACTGTTAACTGTGGGACCTTATATAGACAGGTGTGTGCCTTTCCAAATCATGTCCAATCAACTGAATTTACCACAGGTGGACTCCAATCAAGTTATAGAAACGTCTCAAGGATGATCAGTGGAAACAGGATGCACCTGAGCTCAATTTTGAGTGTCATGGAAAAAGCGGTGAATACTTATGTACAGTACATGTGATTTTTTTCTTTCTTTTTTTTATACATTTGCGAAGATTTCAAACAAACTTTTTTTACATTTTCAATATGGGGTATAGTTTGTAGAATTTTGAGGAATATAATGAATTTATTTCAGTTTTGGAAGACTTTGGAAAACTAATTTATATATATATATATATATATATATATATATATAATAAAAAAATTGCCTTTTCGCTTGTGGTTTGAAAGCTATACTTTCAAAGCCTCCCCACGTTTTGGGGAAAGTTACTTTTAAAAGTCACGTGTTGCCATATTGCATTACTCCTGAAAAAGTAACTAATTGCACTACCTACTTAGTTACATTTTGTGGAACTTTATGGTTCTTAACTCTTTCCTTGCCATTGACGAGTTTTTACAGCTTTATGCATCACTGCAGATGCATATGAAAAATAATGCGATCAACAATATACAGCATATAAATCAAAATGGCCTAATTTTATGTCGACCCAGGATGAGCTTTAAGACTGTGCTGGCTTTGGGGGTGCTGATGGACTCGATCTACTACATCTGTTTTGATCATTGCGCTGAATCTGATCCAGATGTAGTCTTTGAGTCATTTTTGCTCAAAATGTTGCTGTTATTATGAAACTTACCCTAATTCAAGTACTGATAAAAAAGTATTGCACGAAGCTGGAATAAAACAGACTTTTTTGTTTAAAAGCAGATGGTCTATTCTTTCGTTTGGTATATTGCATGTTCATAGTCATACAACAAAATATTCAAAATATATGACATTTTCGTGAAAATTACCAAAAACGCTGGTGATGGCTGGGAAAAAGTTTGGCCCTGTCCCAAATGGCAAACTTCATATGTACTTTCGGTCTTGTGGACTTACAATGGCTGCCGTGTGCGCGTGTCCGTTAAGTCCTAAATGTGAGTAAATGCTCACATTTAGTCTAGAACTACAACAACCATCATGTTCACACAGCACACACAACGCCTCACTCCTGATTTCTCTCAACATGGGGTTTCAGTGTTGGAAAAAACAAAGCAACTTGCATTACTTATTTGAAAGAGTAAACTGATATTTTGTTGTAAATTTAAAAATAATATATGAGTGACTTGAAAAAGTAATCTAATTTATATAAATCACACGTTACTTGTAATGCATTACCCCAAAACTGTTAAAGTTTTGTTAGTTTTTTTTTTACTTCAAAAGAGGGCAAAAGAATATGGCTGAACAGAAATGAGGACATTCATTTCCAATAGTTTTTCAGTAAAAAAATAAATAAAAAATATCGCAATGTACTTGGTACAATAATCTTTGCAGCCTCTTGGTTTAAAGCTTATAGGGGATTTTTTTCAAAAGAGATCTTATACAAACAAAGACTCTGCAGTATCAATTGAGAATATAATCCTGTCATTATTGGGGCCCAAGGGAGGCCTTTTTCAACCACTCAGATGATGACAGTTCACAGTGAGTGCCTATTATTCAGGACTAAATGGAACTGAAAATGTACATGCCACACTGAACTGGCTGCTGAAAGTACAGTCCTCATGCAAGCAGAAATGGCGAATCTCTTGTAATTGTGCCATTAGTATTCCCATTCACTTCAGTCCAAATAGGCTGTAGTCAGTCAATTGAATGTCACAACAGTATGGGAGAGTTTACTTTTATTGCGGTCTCCTATACAGCTCTATCTTTTACAATTCTATGAAAATATATTTTTATCTTTTTGAATGCCTGCCCGAAGATGTTAAATATTAATTCCATAGTACCTAATCTACTTTTGATTCAGGTCAGGAGTCAGGAGCTTGAAAATGCAAACACAAAACACAGAAGCAGAAACAAACAAGTGGGCTTGAGAATATTTAATATAAAACATTTACATTTATGTTCACTGTTATTATTTCAGATTTATCATGAAATACCAGCAAAGGCTCTATTATTTATTATAATTATATATTCAATTCACATTTATTTGTATAGGCTTTACATATCGTTTTAAAGCAGCTTTACAAATGTATGTCTATATGAGTGATCTGTTATGCATTTCAGAAATGTACATATACAAATCACAAAGTCAGCTAACATCATTTAAAGGGATAGTTCATCCAAAATTGAAAATTAGCCCATGATTTACTCACCCTCAAACCATCCTAGATGTATATTACTTTCTTCTTTCAGACAAATACAATCAGAGTTATATTAAAAATGTCCTGGCTCTTCCAAGCTTTATAATGGGATTGAATGGTGATCCTGATTTTGAAGCCCAAAAAAGTGCATCCATCCATTATAAAAGTAATCCATACAACTCCAGGGGGCTAATAAAGGCCTTCTGAAGTGAAGTGATGTGTTTGTATAAGAAAAATATCCATATCTAAAACTATAAACTAAAATAACTAGCTTCCGACAGATGGCTTTACGCATCGGTTTACCGCGAAAGAGTGACCCCTGGCGTGACGTATGACATATAGACGAACGCTGAAACGCAGAGGATAGAGCAAAACAAAACACGTCACAAATTAGAAGACTAAAATGAGAATTTTTAAAGAGAAATGTTGGAGGATTTCGATATAAGAGGGGCTTGAGTCTGGAGAGGCGTCAAAGCTTAAACTACAACTATATCGTGTCAGAAGTTACTCTTGGCGTATCTGTCGGAAGCTATTTATTTTAGTTTATAAGGTTTTAAATGTGCATATTTCAGAAGGCCTTTTATTAACCCCCTGGAGCCGTATGGATTATGTTTATGATGGATGGATGTACTTTTTTGGACTTCAAAATCAGGAAAGCCATTTACTACCATTATAAAGCTTGGAAGAGCAATGCTATTTTTTAATATAACTCCGATTGTGTTCATCTGAAAGAAGATACACCTAGGATAGCTTGAGGGCGAGTAAATCATGGGATCCTTTTTGGTTGAACAATCCCTTTAAGGCAGAAACAATGAGCTCACTGAAGTAATTATTACAAGTTGTGAACATAATTGAAATATATAAAACATTTAGCATTGGTGCATGTTGATTCAGAATGATATAATTGGAAATGATTAATTCTACATTGTAGAAATTGGTAAATTCACAGAGGCAGGCCTCAGTCATGTTCAATTGAATGTTTATTTGACAAATATCCAAAATTTCTTTCAAAAGCATTTGGTCACTTAAAAGGTTCTTCATTCAAGTATTGTAATACATAAAACATCAGTTATTGGTGTATCTTTTGGTGCTGTATCTATTCAGTGTGGTATAGTAATGTGATTTCTGGCCTATCGACCTTATGCGCCAGAGAAATTAAGTGGATTTACTAATTGCAAAGTTAACAACAGTTATCATGAGCATTTTAATGTTTGAAGCGGATGTCATAACAAATGCCAGTAGACTGGAAAGATTTTAAAATTAGCTGTTCTTTCATAAATCCATCAGATTCATGCTTAATGCTGTGGAAATAGAAACCGGAAGACAGAACACAACGAGTGAAGATCTGAAAAGGGGCAGGGCTATATAAGGTCTATAAATGTACTGAAATATAAAAATGACAAAATGTTACACTTACATCATCATAAAAGGAGTGCTGAATTCAGCATCTGACTTTATTAGGCAAGGTTCTTTGAAATGGATTCACACTCATACACGTTATTTTTCTTCTTCTGTGGTTTATTCATTGTGACTGCCTTTATCTCACAGGCTATCGCTGTTTCTACATCTGTACTCCCCTGGACCTTCAGTCACTCCCTGCTGGCTTCTCCCCCCAACACTGGAGCCATATCAATCAGCACATACTGTCACAGACACTGAAAACTATAGGATGCTCGTCTAGCAAGGTTCACACCTCTTGACCAGGGCTGCGTTTCCCATTGTAAGCCTAAACTGATCATAGAGACCATTGGTGGCAAATGTTCTTCAACAATGCTTTTGGGAAACGTGGCCCAGTGCATTTCCATAAATTTGTCTTTCGTGTTTCTGGTGCTCTGCGTCGCTGGGTAAATTTACTTCTGGTGATGTCTAAGCATTAAGGCCAAACTTTTTATGCGTACGCGAGGGTCAGTGTACAGTGCGTGTACCACGAATTTCATCATCAGAGTACCGCCCGATTTTTGTAACCGTGTATACTTTGTACGCTCAGGTTGCACATGCGCATTTAACTTCTTAGCAGTATTATACATGGGTTGTATACATGATTCCTCAAAACTGCGCAGGCGTCGAACACCTGTATACATGTATGTGTACTTCAAAAGAAGTATAATTTGCGTTCAACTTGTTCGCATATGATCGTGAACGTGTAAAAAAACCTGAATACTTTTGGCTTAAAGGGGTACTTCGCTGGAAAGATGAATGTGTATTTAAATTGGGTCATTTATGTAGTATAAATGTGAAATTATTTTAGAAGTTGGTGCCTTCTAGACAGAGAAAAGCCAGAAAATGTATTTTTGGCTCATATGGATGAAAGAATGCACTTGCTTCGCTGCCCTACGAGGCCACTCCCACCGTTGTTTTGATTTTTATAGTAATAAAATAATTTAGTTCAGTCAGAGAACAGACACTAGAATTAAAAACTGAACGTGTCTGCTCAATATAGTGCGAGCCGAATGAGAGCCGCAGCACAGACCAGCAGCAGGACAGGAGTCAGATTTCATTCATCAGAGAGTGAGGAGCTGACAGACAAGACGATCGCAGAAGATTTGCTTTCAAAGCAAAATGTAAAAGCGCCTATTTAAGTGAGTTTGTCATTGTACCGTTTTGTTGTTGTGTTTTTCATTAAGAATAATAGGCTAATGAACCCACAATTCAAGCAACCCGCCCCCGAATCGGTGCCAATTCAAAATTGAGCATGATCATTCGAATATACTACCGGGTTTCTACTGATCCAATGCTTAAAGGGTTAGTTCACCCAAAAATGATAATTACCCCATGATTTACTCACCCTCATTTAGTCATCCTAGGTGTATATGACATTCTTCTTTTAGACAAATAAAATCAGTTATATTAAAAAAGTCCTGGCTAATCCAAGCTTTATAATGGCAGTAGTTTTAGCTCTGTTTTTGAAGCCCATAAAAAAAATGCAGCTGTCCGTCAAATAACGTGCTCCACGCGGCTCTGGGGGGTTAATAAAGGCCTTCTGAAGCAAATCGAAAAAGTGTTGAAAGTGCCTCTGCAGTTCAAAATGCTTACGCTACCAGTTACACTCATCAGACGTAGCGCAAGCATTTTGAACTGCGAGAGGCACTTTCAAAAATTCTTCCACAGAGAGAGGCGATCGGCCGGAACTTTTTTAATATAACTCTGATTGTATTGGTCTGAAAGAAGAATGTCATATACACCTAAGATGACTTGAGGGTGAGTAAATCATGGGCTGATTTTCATTTTTGGGTGAACTATCCCTTTAATGCTAATCGCTGAAGTAACCCTTTAAGTGTTGTTGTAAGAGATTATATTAAATATATTTTTCATATTCCCATTTGCTCAAATAGCGAAAGAAAAACATAGGGGGGAAAAATAGATAAAGATTGATAACAGCAGTTGGAAGAGAGAAAGATGTCAACTTTTCTATTCCTCCTACAGCCGCTGTATCAGAAACACCCTCACAGCAGCATTAAGTAGTTTTATGTAATGTGATGCAAAGGTAATATAATGCAAAGTATAGTGTTATAAATGTATAAAATAAAATACGTTGCAGGATTTACGATGCTGGTGACCATTAAAACGCATTAATCACACTCTGTGAAAAAGGCCTATCTAGAGAATGCACTCACAAAAGCTATTGTTATACCCAATGAAAAATTTAAGCATAACCAAAAATCATTTTAGGATATTTCTAATTGGGGGTGAAAAGAGGGAACCCTGTTCTAGGACTGAGACACAAGTTCCAGGTTTTGAATATAATCTACTTCATACTGGAAACAGTTAATTAGCAGCTAAATTATTCAGTTAATTTATATTAATCTAATGAATTCCCTTGTGTGGCTGAATATTTCATAAGTGTGTCAAAATATAACAAGTATGTTCCAATAAAAATGTGCCTCCATTAATTTGACATCTGTATAATTGTCCATCAGTGGAGATGATTGAATGTTACAATTAAATACACTAATTTACAGTCAAGAAACCTGTATAAAAAATGCATTTGCCATTGGAATATGTGGATTAAAAATCGCTTCCAATGTTGCTCAATACACTTGTGCTCTGATTCAAATAATTTGAACAATACTTGATAAATACCACTCAAACATTCTATAAGATGATCATTTAAATATCCCTAAAATGTCTTGCAATCTTATATTATTAATTTATAGGATGCAATAATGGCGGTTCCTGGGTGAATAATTAGAAGAAAATCCAAATTTTTTCAGTCATTTATTCCCTTGGGAGTTTAGGGCTGCAGTTAGTTTCAGCATAACCTCATTTCCAAAAGTAATTACATGTGCAATCCAGTTAACGACACTTCAGTTTGCATGTAAAATTACTACAAACTGTTACGTTAATATCTCATGAACGTTCTGATTTTACACCATTAGGACTGTGTAATGCCTGTAGAACTGGCATGAAGCAATTCCAGCCAATATACCAGCACAAAATGCTGTTCCAAATTGAATACCATTTTGGACCACACAGAGGCAGCATTTATCAACTAAACACTAGAACTGAAACCTTGATTCTCTTTGTATGGAATATTCATCTATGATGACTTCCCTCCAGGAACTCTTTATCAATCAATCTTCAGATTATTCAAGGCATCTTATTTGACTGGAGATTCTACAGTCAAAGCCACTCGTAGAAATCAGATATGGTCTATGTGCATCATTTGAATACACAGTTTGCGCTATTTTAACAGATTTAAAAAGTGATCAAATTTCATTCCACTCAAAAGAGATTTACGTTTGCACTTAGGTTATGGAAAAGTTCAACCAATTATCATACACAAAATATAAGAAAAGTTCATCCTACAACAGAAGAAGGTATTTTCTTCATACTTCATACTAAATGTTCAAGAACCCTCAGCTAAAGTAATTCAGTCCAACTTCGATTAAATGATTCTGAATCATTTAATTTTACAGCAAGCAACACTATAGAGTAGCCATGGTTAGGCTCATTATTATTTAGGCTGCAAAAATAGAATTACTGCATTTTCATTCGACATTTCCTATGAGTAATGTGATATGTCATTTCTTCCTGTGTAATACAGTGTTGATTTAGTTTCTTAGTATTGTTGTTAAATGCTCTTCAGTTTGGTCTGAGAGCGATGTTTGGATATGACAGCAGCATACTCTCTACCGGAGCGATAAATGGTGCGCTTTAGTTCAGGTGTAGAGAAATCCACATGAAACAAGCCGAAGCGCACATTGAAGCCATCATTCCACTCAAAGTTATCCAGCAGTGACCAAGCAAAATATCCCTTTACATTAACTCCATCTTGACTGATAGCTGGAAAACAAACACATCATGTAGTTGATCTTCAAAACAGAGCTCCTATCATATTATAATGATGTAGTAGATATTATTTGAAATACTTTCAGCAGTCTGGGCCTCAAAGCTAAAATGAATAACTGGATTTTAGGACTACAGCCACCCTTGTGAAAAAGAAATATACTTAAGCATACTTTTAAAAACTGCACTTATTATGGCAATAATATACTTTATTAAAATTATATTCTTAAAAGGCACAATATGTAAGGTTTTGGATTAAAATATCAAAAACCACTTGAACGGTGTTATATATGTTGTTGACTTGTGTATTTACATTATCCCAAATGTTTCCAAGAATGTTTAAATCCAGAGAAATAAGCAACTTTAACTAGGACACAGACCGTGCGTTACCCCACATATGCATGAGCGGAAGAAGTGGAAGCGGCGACTGTGGCATAATAAAAGTTCCACTGCTGTCGAGATCGTCTCTCATTAGCAATCATTTCAGCGGTCTTGCCTTCAGCTCCCACAACACTGCCCTGCTCTGCTTCATACTACAGTAACGTTAATAGTCTCATCCATGAACATGATTTCTGCCTGCATCCCATCCAGATTCTTTTCCCCCGGCTGTACAGGTGAAGATGACAACTTTATCAATGACAGACGACGACACTTATCAAGCTGCGCCTTTGTTTTGAATAGGCCACATCTAGCGGCGAAAAACTACAGTGTGCCATATGTTTTTGGACATTTAATTGCAATTCAATTAAAATGTATTATAATTTAAATATATATATAATTAGTTTAACATTTATGGTAAAATAAAATTAAGTAATGTTGAAATACATGTCATGTATTTAAATATATTTATGATCACACATTTGCAATGATGAAGTTGCAATTTAGTACGTTTAAATATATGAATGTAATTAAAGGGCAGCAAAAGATTATTCAAATAATTATTTAAGATGTACTTTTAAAGTAAAACTTTTTTATTTGACATTAAAGTGCACTTTTAAAAAGTGTACTTAAGTGTGTTAAAGTCATAAAAGTAGGGATGTCACAAGTACCGGTACTTCGGTATCAAGTCGGTACTGAAATAATAAAGATGTGATGATACCAGCATTTCTGTAGTACTGGTAGTACCGACTCCCGCGGTACCCGCAGCTGCATTCAATCGCTTCTGTGTTTATCCAAGCGCAGGGCTCCAGACTGTAGCCGAATATATACTAGTGTCTGTGAATATTAAACTGCAAAATACTATTTAAATATTACTCCTGCAAATTCTGTATCTCTGTGTGAATGAAGTCGGGCAAAACACACTCGCTCGCTCTCTGTCTTTGTAGTCTCTGCCGTGTGTCACTATGTGAGGACACGAACGCATAAAACGTCACTTCATGAGAATTTACCGTTTCATTTGAGAAAACGGTCATATCATGAACACACACACTCAAAGGTCTTCACGGCAACCCGTCAAAATAAATGTTTGGTTTAAAAAAAAATAATAATTAAAATTGACAGAATATATTAGGCTACTATTGTAGCCTACAGTAGATTTAGCTACATCTCTATGTAATAATACGTCTCTAATAATAATAATAATAATAATAATAATAATAATAATAATAATAATAATGCCTAGGTGGTTGATTATTTTTCACTTGATCTTTTTTTATAAACAATGTTTACTTTTAAACAGCATACAGCCTTTAAATGTTTGTATTATTTACTCATCATAAATAATAAACTTAATACATTTAATCCATTTTTTTAAATGGTTATATACACTCACCTAAAGGATTATTAGGAACCCCATACAAATACTGTGTTTGACCCCCTTTCGCCTTCAGAACTGCCTTAATTCTACGTGGCATTGATTCAACAAGGTGCTGAAAGCATTCTTTAGAAATGTTGGCCCATATTGATAGGATAGCATCTTGCAGTTGATGGAGATTTGTGGACACGAAGCTCCCGTTCCACCACATCCCAAAGATGCTCTATTGGGTTGAGATCTGGTGACTATGGGGGCCATTTTAGTACAGTGAACTCATTGTCATGTTCAAGAAACCAATTTGAAATGATTCGAGCTTTGTGACATGGTACATTATCCTGCTGGAAGTAGCCATCAGAGAATGGGTACATGGTGGTCATAAAGGGATGGACATGGTCAGAAACAATGCTCAGGTAGGCCGTGGCATTCAAACGATGCCCAATTGGCACTAAGGGGCCTAAAGTGTGCCAAGAAAACATCCCCCACACCATTACACCACCACCACCAGCCTGCACAGTGGTAACAAGGCATGATGGATCCATGTTCTCATTCTGTTTATGCCAAATTCTGACTACCATCTGAATGTCTCAACAGAAATCAAGACTCATCAGACCAGGCAACATTTGAACATTTTCCAGTCTTCAACTGTCCAATTTTGGTGAGCTTGTGCAAATTGTAGCCCCTTTTTCCTATTTAGTGGAGATGAGTGGTACCCCGTGGGGTCTTCTGCTGTTGTAGCCCATCCGCCTCAAGGTTGTGCGTGTTGTGGCTTCACAAATGCTTTGCTGCATACCTCAGTTGTAACAAGTGGTTATTTCAGTCAAAGTTGCTCTTCTATCAGCTTGAATCAGTCGGCCCATTCTCCTCTGACCTCTAGCATCAACAAGGCATTTTCGCCCACAGGACTGCCGCATACTGGATGTTTTTCCCTTTTCACACCATTCTTTGTAAACCCTAGAAATGGCTGTGTGTGAAAATCCCAGTAACTGAGCAGATTGTGAAATACTCAGACCGGCCCATCTGGCACCAACAATCATGCCACACTCAAAATTGCTTAAATCACCTTTCTTTCCCATTCTGACATTCAGTTTGGAGTTCAGGAGATTGTCTTGACCAGGACCACACCCCTAAATGCAGTAAAGCAACTGCCTTGTAATTGCATTAATGAGAAATTGAACAGGTGTTCCTAATAGTCCTTTAGGTGAGTGTACATTTTTTTTGTACATTTTGCTGTGGTACCAAAATTGGCACTTTATGCTACCATCAAATTTTTATGGTATTGGTACCGACTACTGGAATTTTGGTACCGTGACATCCCTACATAAAAGTGTACTCTCTTTTTAAGTACACCTAAGTGGTCTTTTATTTAATTAAAATTATATTATTTGCAAGTATGTTTAAGAAAAACTTAACATTTTTATACTTTTATTTATTTATTTTTTTTAAGAACACTAAAACTGCACACTGAAGCACACTTCTTTTTCACAAGGGCGCTACTAGTCTGTATAAAATTAACTGTATAAAATGAACTTTGTACTCTTGCATTATTTTACTATACATTGCGCAGTGTTGGTATGACAGTACCTTTGCCAACTTCCTGCAGAGTGTCCTGATAGAACTGTGAGCGGTCGGCATCTTCTATCTGAACCGGCCCCATCTGCGAAAAGCCATTTTCTGTGATATAGATGGGTAGACTGGAATATGTCTCCTTAAAAAAAAACAAGATGATGTAAATGATTTTGTTATATGCCAATATATAAATCACTGTATAATAAATATAATAAAGGGAAGATAGAGAAAATTGTGTGCAAATAAATGAAAAGTACCTTTATATATTTTAGCAATTTCCGCAATCCATCAGGAACAACAGCCAACCAGTGAACCCCAGATATTGGCCATGATGGGTCAACAACCCCCTCTGCCCCCTGATCCCCCACAAAACTGAGCTTGTTGTTCTTACTAGCACTGCTTAGATCTTTTACTTTCCGTGACGTGTAATAGTTCAGCGCAAAGAAATCCGCTGTGCCCAGAGGAGTTGGCTCTTCTTTTGAGAAGTGTGGTAGCCGTAAGCCCTGCTTGTATCCCAGATCCAAGCTCCTAGTCTCAATCCTGAACCTCATGGTCTCTGGGTAATCTCCTGTGCAAAACACAGGGCAGGCAAACCAGCCCAGAGTGAAGGCCTTGTAGCGCTCGGTGGCTGCAGCATCTTTAGGACAGCCCGGGTCCAACGGCTCTGCCCAGTCACTGTTCAGGGCAAGAGACACTTGTCCTGCTTGTAAAGGCCTGAAATGAGCATTATAAGCATGCCAGGCTTTGGTGTGGGCGCGTAGCATGTTATGTCCAGCCAAGTAGACTGATATTCCTGGATCTTTGATCCCAGGGGCAAAGGTGCCATCCTCATGACCCAGCTTGGCACAAACATAGGGCTCATTCAGTGTGATCCAGAGCTTCACTCTGTCCCCAAAGGTCTTAAAGCAAAACCTGGCATAACTTTCAAATATGTCTGCAATATCTGCCGAGTTCCATCCACCAAGATCCTGTAAGGCCTGAGGTAAGTCCATGTGGTACAATGTGATCATGGGCGTCACATCACAAGCAATCAAATCATCAATCACTTTGTTATAATACGCCACACCTGAGGGTTACGGAAAAGAGACAAACACACAGGTAAGCAACTTCAGGAAGTATAATGATTTAGGTAACAAGTAGGTCAAAGTTGAATTTGCACTTTTTAAATTGTCTGGGTCAATAGAGTCGGCATGATATTTCCTCACTAATGTGATGTATATCAGAGTGCAACGGCTTCCCGAGCTAGGAAAATGTAGAGCGGGCCCATTGGAAATTGATTGGACCATTGTCATTAATTGTTATGATCTCATGTGAGTGACACATAAACAGAAAGAGACGTTGTTGATAGGTTTTTGATTAAATATTAAGAGGGGACTTGACTTTTTTTTTTTTTAAGTGCCCAGATAAATTATAATGAACACTGCAATATTCTGTAAAAAAAAATAACTTTAAACATGGTCAAATGGTAAACAATTATTTGAAGCAGAAACAAAACCAAAGAAAACACAAAGGTTGATGCTTTGTTAACTCAAACTTGTTCACGGATTAAGAATGCTAAAAAAAACATTGACAATTTCCTACTGGTGCATATTTATGCTATTTAGATATACAGTCAGGTCCATAAATATTGGGACATTGACACAATTCTAATCTTTTTGGCTCTATACACCACCACTACGGATTTGAAATGAAACGAACAAGATGTGCTTTAACTGCAGACTTTTAGCTTTAATTTGTGGGTATTTACTTCCAAATCAGGTGAACGGTGTAGGAATTACAACGGTTTGTATATGTGCCTCCCACTTTAAGGGACCAAAAGTAATGGGACACAAATCAAACTTTCACTTTCTAATACTTTGTTGCAAATCCTTTGCAGTCAATTACAGCCTGAAGTCTGGAACGCATAGACGTCACCAGGCGCTGGGTTTCATCCCTGGTGATGCTCTGCCAGGCCTCTACTGCAACGGTCTTCAGTTCCTACTTGTTCTTGGGGCATTTCAGTCTTCAGTCGGTCTTCAGCAAGTGTAATGCAGTGAAATGTGAAATGTCCACGCCATGACACTACCACCACCATGCTTTACTGATGAGGTGGTATGCTTTGGATCATGAGCAGTTCCTTTCCTTTTCCATACTCTTCTCTTCCCATCACTCTGGTACAAGTTGATCTTGGTATCACCAGTCCATAGGATGTTGTTCCAGAACTGTGAAGGCTTTTTTAGATGTTGTTTGGCAAACTCTAATCTGGCCTTCCTGTTTTTGAGGCTGACCAATGGTTTACATCTTGTGGTGAACCCTCTATATTCACTCTGGTGAAGTCTTCTCTTGATTGTTGACTTTGACACACATACACCTACCTCCTGGAGAGTGTTCTTGATCTGGCCAACTGTTGTGAAGGGTGTTTTCTTCACCAGGGAAAGAATTCTTCGGTCATCCACCACAATTGCTTTCCGTGGTCTTCCGGGTCTTTTGGTGTTGCTGAGCTCACCGGTGCGTTCTTTCTTCCAATGCTTCCAATGTTTAGATGTTCCAAACAGTTGAATAGGCCACACCTAAAGTTTTTGCTATCTCTCTGATGGGTTTGTTTTGTTTTTTTCAGCCTGATGATGGCTTGCTTCACTGATAGCGACAGCTCTTTGGATCTCATATTGAGAGTTGACAGCAACAGTTTCCAAATGCAAATAGCACACTTGAAATGAACTCTGAACCTTTTATCTGCTCCTTGTAAATGGGATAATGAGGGAATAACACACACCTGGCCATGGAACAGCTGAGCAGCCAATTGTCCCATTACTTTTGGTCCCTTAAAAAGTGGGAGGCACATATACAAACTGTTGTAATTCCTACACCGTTCACCTGATTTGGATGTAAATACCCTCAAATTAAAGCTAAAAGTCTGCAGTTAAAGCACATCTTGTTCATTTAATTTCAAATCCATTGTGGTGGTGTATAGAGCCAAAAAGATTAGAATTGTGTTGATGTCCCAATATTTATGGACCTGACTGTATATCCAATTTTACTTTTACTTTTTGTGTTTTTAGTGAAAAGTTCTTATTTCAAAGTATTATTTACAGTGTTTGAAAATCTGTTTAGCACAGAGAAAGAACAAGGATTGACTATTTCCTTTTCTTTTGACTCTTATGAAACCTCACACAGAGGGTAATTTTGCCCTGAGCACCTTTTGGATTGACATGATTTGTGGTTCCATCCGGAAGAAGCCGTGACCAGGATATGGACAGACGGTAATGGGTGAGACCAAGCTGTTGGATACATTTCAGGTCCTCTTTCCAGAGCTGATAGCTGTTACAGGCTACATCTCCAGTATGGTCTTCAAACACCCGTCCTTTGGCGTGACAGAATGTGTCCCATATGCTGGGGCCTCTACCATCCGTATTCCAGCCGCCTGTAAGGGAGTTTAATTGAATGGAATGTTTAGACCTATTATACATAATCTCATTTCATATTTCCTCATTTCATAACTGTCAAATAACAAAGTTGAGAGTTTCACTCCTTAACTATTAGGAATATATATTGGTCAAGCTCAGGGACTCAAAACAATAATAATTATGGTTCAGACACTGGCCATAAAGGTATTCTACCCTGTTAGGGACACGTACATAGTTATCACAAAATATTAATAATGTAAATGTTTTCTTGGGTAGTATGCCTTATGCCATCATAGTATTTTTATTCTTGAAACAATAATAAAACAATTATTGATGAATAGAATGTCTTGATTATTAAGAACAGGTACTTTTGAGTACCCATTTTGGATCTTTTTGAGAAAGTACATAATAACAGTGTGGAAGATGACTTCAGGGACACGGAAAATGAAGAACATTGTAGAAAATACAATACACATACTAGTTTAGCCTAATCTATAACATAATTTAAAAATATTTGGAGTTTTTTATCATTTCATGGTTTATAGGTCTTGTGAAAGATGATTCACTTTGCACTGAGGACATGATAAACATTGAATGCATATGTCAATAAAGGGTGTGTAATTTTGAACGGCTGTTATCTCTGTTTAAGTGATAAAGAAGACCTAAATATAACATTTAAGACAAATATAAATATGTGAATCATTTTAGAGAAAATATAAGTAAATCATAGAGGCAGAAAAGTCACTGTATAACAGGAATGACTCATTAGTCAAATAACGTTAGTACTTTTTGTTAGAGTAACTGAACAACTTTATATTCAAAATAATTGCAAACTGTTGCTATTGCATGCATCCTGGCCGATTCTGCATGTGCAAGTGAGTCAAACCAGCGACGTTTACTACAGTAAATATGAATACTAGTGTAAAGTGTAACGTTACCTTCTATTTGATAAGCAGCAGTCGCAGCTCCCCACGCAAAGTCTTTTGGAAATACGGTAGCATCTAGTGCAGACATTTTTAAGACAATGAAGAAGGAGAAACTAGACAAAATTATCGCGGCAATAAAGGGATTTAAAAATACTTGCTATATCGAGTATGGCTGCATTATGCTCTGCTTTAGTTTCGATAATAGCGCCGCTTAAAATCAGAGGTGAACGTCAGCACGCCCTGCACGTTACGTCATCGCGCACCTCCAGCACGAGCCCGTACAAATCTTTTACAAAGTAATTTTTTTTTTTTTTTTTTTTTTTTTTTAAACACGAAACGTTTTGGCTATTGGGTAGAATAGAAACGTTAATAATTAGTTTTTAGGCGCAATTAATTTTAATACAAGAGTTTATCGTATCTCATGTTCTGTAAGAGACTGAAAAGCAGATAATACAAATGGAAATGTAAACTGAATAGCCCCAAGGACAGAGACCTTTGACCTGCATGAGGTGCAGTCCTCTTTACACACGGCTTCTAAATTGTCCCTGATCATAATGACAATGTATGACCAAGATTTATGCTCCCATAGGAAACAGAAACATCTCCACTCGATTCAGAGTCACAAATGCTGCACACAAGGCATTGTTCTCTTCAGATTGTTCTGCTATGAGGGCCCATCTAGGCTGGCTCTCTCTCTCTCTCTCTCTCTCTCTCTCTCTCTCTCTCTTTTTAACTGCCAAGTGCCAACCTGTCTAAACTTGTTTGTAGTTCAGCAGTGTAAAGAGAGCCTTTTGTGAGGGCCACAAAAACTAATGAGCATCTACACAATGGAATTGCATTTTGTTTTGTGGTTTTGTAAAGGAAAACCCAAAACTTTAAAGGAAGCGGATGCACTTTTTCATTAACTTTATAAGTGGGTCAGTTGTCGCTTACATGTGTTCCTGACAAAGATGACAAAATTGAGATTTTTTTTTTTGGTTTGTTTGTTTTTGTGTAATTTACTTAAATCTTAAATAGTCCTGTGGTGTTACAAATTATTTTTTACAAACAGAAACATAGTCTCTCAATAAATGTGAGCTGAGATCATAAAACGGCATGCTGTTTAAAATAGTTTTAAATAAAGAACTATTTTCAAGATCAGCAACCTTTTAATGACATCAAAACATTTAGGCTAGGTGTATAGCTACACTAACAATTTTAAAAGGCAAAAAAAGCAGAAAGTGCAATTTTTCAGTGCAATTTGCAGGCCTTGAAAAGTAATGAAAATTACTATAATGTATAGTCATAGAAATCTACATTAAAACTCAAAAACAACAAGATGGGTTAAATCTGATCAAACAAAAGAGGTCAAGAGCATTCTCAAGACCAAATTATTATTAGGCCTATTTATTTATTATTAATTTAACAGTGCATATAGGCCTATCATCAGATGACTACATTTATCACAGCGTGGTATGGGAACAGCACCAGTCATGACTGCAAAGCCCTGCAAAGAGTCGTGCGCTTACCCGAGTGTATCTCAGGGTCAGCTCTCCCGTCTCTGCAGGACGTCTACACCAAACGCTGCAAAGGTAGAGCTACTAAGATCATCAAGGACTCTAATCACCCTGCAAACCCTCATTTCACGCTGCTGCCATCTGGTAGCGCTTCCAAGCCTGATGGCCAAAACTGAGAGACTCAGGAGGAGCTTCTTCCCCCAGGCCATCAGACTCCTGAACTCAGTCACTTAACATCACGTGACTTCACTTCAGGATAAACATCGATACACTGTCATTGCACTGCACTTTCTGTTCTCGTTGTTACTGTGTAACAACCTGTTATAAACCTGTTTGCACATTATACTCTTTATACATTTGTTAACCACATATTTATAAGTCTACAGTTTACTCACTGCACAGTTTACTTCACTTATTTTATTCCACTTCTTTATTTTTATTTTCTACTTTTTTTCTACTTGACTTGATTTATTTATAATTCTACAGATAAAACTTTGACAAATAAAACTCTTGAATCTTATGGGGTCATTTCATAACTCTTCAAATTTGTCGAGGACAGAGCTTTTTTATCCATGGCGGTTAAATTAATGCAAAATTGGACAACATTAACAGCAGGAAAGCAGAGTAAACCTTACCAGTAGCATTACCAAAAAAACAAAAAAACACCAACAACAACAAAAATCTCTTAGTCACATTTGTATGCCTAATAGTTAAACAAAGATCTTTGGGGTGAACCAAAATGTATAATTATTAAGTAGCCTATATTTGAATACACACATATACATATATATTTAAGAAATATTTGCATGTATATGTGTATATACACTCACCTAAAGGATTATTAGGAACACCATACTAATACTGTGTTTGACCCCCTTTTGCCTTCAGAACTGCCTTAATTCTACGTGGCATTGATTCAACAAGGTGCTGAAAGCATTCTTTAGAAATGTTGGCCCATATTGATAGGATAGCATCTTGCAGTTGATGGAGATTTGTGCGATGCACATCCAGGGCACGAAGCTCCCATTCCACCACATCCCAAAGATGCTCTATTGGGTTGAGATCTGGTGACTGTGGGGGCCATTTTAGTACAGTGAACTCATTGTCATGTTCAAGAAACCAATTTGAAATGATTCGAGCTTTGTGGCATGGTGCATTATCCTGCTGGAAGTAGCCATCAGAGAATGGGTACATGGTGGTCATAAAGGGATGGACATGGTCAGAAACAATGCTCAGGTAGGCCGTGGCATTTAAACGATGCCCAATTGGCACTAAGGGGCCTAAAGTGTGCCAAGAAAACATCCCCCACACCATTACACCACCACCACCAGTGGTAACAAGGCATGATGGATCCATGTTCTCGTATATATATAAAATTTATATTATATATAAATACAAATATTTTATATATAAATATAACAAATTTTGTCAAATATATATATATATATATATATATATATATATATATATATATATATATATATATATATATATATATATATATTATATTGTCAAATCAAATCGATTCATTGTGATTAATCACATCCAAAATAAAGATTATATGATATATGTTTGTGTGTACTGTGTATAATTATTATATGTAAACATAAATACACACACGCCTGTATATATTTAAGAAAAAAGTTATATATATATATATATATATATATATATATATATATATATATATATATATATATATATATAGGCTACATAATAATTAAACATGATAGCACACATATATTATGTAAACAGTCTTTTATTTTGGATGCGATTAAACGCGATAAAAACAGTGTCAGTATAAATTAAAATAATACCTTTTAAAATAAAGGTTTGGGCAACAACAATGGGTTCAACTAAAATGATCGGTGTTGACTGGAGTTCAGACCAAACCTACGATGACGTCAGGGGAGGAAATGGAACATGGAGCCCGAGGCTCAGAGAACAGCAACACACTCCGCAATGGACTGAACGGCGCTGGATACATTCACGCTTTTACCGTCTGACCGCCCGCAAGGATCACACTCCGGGACCCTGGGTCACACACTCCGCTTGTGTCTTTCGAAAAGCGCTTTTTTTTAACCGTCGTGGTCGGTAGCAGCATTCAAGCTTATGTGGGAACAGTCGCAAAGTGAAAACCAACTTTACGCATTCAGTTTCTCAAGAATGGTTTTATTGTTCGGCACGCGGATATATCGCGTTAAATGACCTGTTTTAGAGCATTTTAGAACTACAGTCTAGAAACTGTTTCGCTTTCTTTTGGAGTTCAAATGTGCATTGAGACGAGCACAGAGAAAAAGTTTATGTGAACAGATTTCCTTGAGTTTGTGAGACTGTTATCTCTCGGGATGGTCGCAGCTGTCTCTCTTTTAGCGCAGGAGCGAGATCTCCACTTTGACTGGAAACAAAGAAAATGCTTCGCGTAAAACAGTGGAAACTTGCCTACAGTCGGCTGGAGGAGGTTTGTTGAGTTGCACAATGATTCTTATGGAAAACAAAGAAGGATATTCGACTGCTTAATGTGAAGAGCAAAAAGCATGATAAATCGACCTATCTAATGCTGTGTCGAGTCGGTTGTTTTGACCATGACTTAAAGGAGTGCTGACCAGCGTCTCTGCTTGATGGCTTTTGACGAATATTCATCGCAGAGATCGTTTTTAGATATAAACAACAACGAAAGGTTTTCTGGGCTATTTATATGCTAATCTAACCCCCTCTTCTTGCCGTGTGAATATCAACGAAGGCAGGAGTGATGTCGGTGGGCGCTTCTTGCGTCTTTTTCCTGGCTTTTGTGCTGCTCAGAGGCTCGAGCTCTGCAGGATCGACTGAATGTAAATCATATGATGATCGCTCCAAAAGTGCAGGAGGGAAAAGCTCTTCGTCTGGGGCCACACTGGACAGAAAAGTGGTGTGCAGTAACATGGAGCTCCATCAGGTGCCTTCTACTGAATCATTTCCCAACAGAACTCTCTCCCTGTAAGTCAACACTCATTTACCTCACATAATGTGTTTTAACATTTAACACTGATATTCATCTCAGAAATGAATATTCAAACCTGACATCACGAGGGTCATTCCTGCCTTTTGACTTCATGGTCCTTCTGGGAAACTTTTGAAAAACGAAAAAGTTTTTAAGGGGGTCATACAGATCAAGCTGACTGACTTGTATTATTTACACAAATGACTAAATATTCAATCCACTGATCATTTGATAGTCTCATGATTTCACTTAAAAGCGATTCACTTTTTTGTTATTAAACATTTTGAAGGACACGCACTATTAGTCAATTAAACTGTGAATTTCATTATTGAACTATGATTAAAACAAATACATAGAGAAGATACTGCCATAAAAGGGTGGTCATTATAACAGGACATAACTTATTAGCAGAGAACAATTTTAGGTAACATACATTGTAACTAGCCAAAATGCGTAACAACCTTGTACAAGGCGTACTTTAGATATTAGTGACCTGGTCTGACCTTTTGCCGTTACTTAAAGAGATAGTTCACCCAAAAATGAAAAATCTGTAATTTACTCGTCTTCATGTTGTCCCAAATGTAAAGATTTGAGTTCGGCTGAAATATCAAGAGGCGGCTCGCTGCTGAAGAACTCTACCATGACTGATTTAACTGAGAACATGACACCCTGAACAGCATAAAGAGTTCAATCACCCACTTGCATATTTAATTTCGGGTTTATTTATATCTAAAAAATGGTCGACATGCATACATAGAGCACATTACATTTGGTAAATCCAGAAGCTCCTGTGTGATGTACGAGAAAGTGTTTAAGATGTGATGCGCTATATGTATGTGTGTCGAATCGATCGTTTGTTTACATGCAAGTAAATGCTAAATTAAGTCTGTGAATCATTTAAAGCAATCATATCTCTTCACAAAACCGCTCTGTTCAATGGATTCATTTTACAACGCCTTTACAACCTTTTTGGATCTTTTTCAATTTTGGTAGTGTAGACTTTCAATGGCCGAACAGAAACCTCTTATTTATTATTATTTATTGATTTATTTCAGGTTTATTTAACTGGGACAATGCACAATAACTACATAAATGTACAATGTGCCAAAATTAGCCACAAGGCTATTTTACATATAGGGATATTTCACCCAAAAATGTGAATAAAAGCCTAAATTAAATCTGTTCTTCATATAAAGTGATCGAGTCTCTTCAGAAATGTTGGACTAAACCGCTCAATTCATATGGATTAGTTTTCTTTATGAACTTTTCGAAGCGTCAAAGTGGTAGTTTTGTAGCTGTCTATGGAGGGACAGAAAGCTCTCAGATTTCATCAAAAATCTTCATTTGTGTTATGAAGATGAACGAAGGTTCTATGGGTTTAGAACGACACAAGGGTGAGTAAATAATGACAGAAATTTAATTTTTGGGTGAACTATCCCTTTAATTTCTGTCAAAGATGAACCAAAGTCTTATGGGTTAGGAACAACATGAGGGTGACTAAATGATAACAATTTATATTTTTTCGGTCGCTTTTAAAGCTAGAAAATATTTGGTAACAACATTACATGTTATACACTCTTACCAGTCAAAAGTTTAGACTGAATAGCCTATGTTTTTTAGGATCTTCAGAATAATTGAATTTTTTTCCTGTGGTTTAGTTTTGCCCTGTGCTCAATCTGTGGCTGGCGGTGCAGCCTTATTAGAGTTTAAATGAAAAGCGGCCCACGTGACGGTGTCTTTCAGAGATGGATATCAAGCATGTCTGAAAGCCTGAATGGTGCAGTCGTCTTTCTTCATGTTTGCAAAAAGAGGAAGAACACATGTAAAAGCAAAGATTTTGCTCAGGTGAGGGGAAATAAACGTACTGTTAGTACACGCTGTTGAAACCTTGATTTAGGTGTGTATAAACACATTTTTCACTACTTTATGCACTGAAATAATTTATTTTTACTGAAACCTTTTTTTTTTTTTTTTTTTTTTTTTTTTTTTTTAGCTGAAAAGCAAAAATACATTTGGGTAATTGGTTAGTTCCAATTCATAGTAAAGTTATTCGACAACGAGACATATTGCTACTCTAGCAACTTTTTGGTCACAGTTACCTGTGTGCATGAAATAGATGCTGAAATAGTCAAAACGCATTATCTGAGAAGCACAATTTTGAACTCTCCAAAACTATTTCGGCCGAAAATGAATATAATTTTTTTTGGGCTTTTTCAGAGGAATATTTTTCAGTTACCAAAATTTGTGCCTCACTAATAATGTAAAGCGCACATTTGCTTTAGGAACCCTAGGTTGATGATATAACACTTTCTGAGCATTACTTTGGTTAAGCTTTGTGAGCTGGTCTCGTTGAATGCGATTGGTAATTGAAAATTCAGCAGTCAAGTTCTCCGCATTAAGTCTCAGCATTACAATAGCCAAACTTAAACTTCATTCATGGTGTCTCAATTATTTGGTTTGGCACATGAATGGCTATTTACACACAGGTTGAGGGTTTATGGGTAGCAAATCCTGCAGTCCTGTCACTTCACGTGATGTTTTCTTCACATGGAGAGGCAGACAGTAGTTATCCATGGAGTCCTACTACTTTATTTTGACCTTCTCTAGCCCTGAAAATCAATTACCTTCCTCAACCTAGTGTAGGAAATCCTTTACGTCACACACATGTGAGGTCAGCAGGTTTATTATACCACCCTTTTAACAGGGTTAAGAAGATGCTCCCCATTTACAACCTTGTGAAATGAAGCATTTTAATTGCTCACCTTTTTTACTGGAGGAGCAGTTGGTTTTAATCCTGTTAAAGTTGAAATGAAAACAATTCTCCCTATCTGTTTCTTTTATTTGACTTCATAATTGTTAATACTTTCTGTGATGTATGCAGGTCTTCCTCAGTCATTTAGTCTGCTTAAACCCCGACCTTGCAAACTTGTGCTCATCTACCTGAATTTGAGAGAGCAACGCCCATCTGAAAATCCAAACAACAATCGATGCATAAAACCAAGTCCCCGCCATATTTTCTTGTTCGATAATCTGTAAAAGTTCTGTCAAGAAAAGTTCTGTCACTACTTTCGTTTCTTTGCGACTTGTGCTTGAATCTTGAGTTTGAGAGTTTGTTTATGCAATGCTACTTCTTAAATATCCTGCAAATGGCTTTAGGAAAGTAACTAAATCTCTGCCCAACGTTGACATTGTTTCTTAGTGCTTGGGATCAGTTTATAGCAATTTCTGTTGTAAGTGGATCATGTTTGTGCAGCTGTCTTTTTATGTGAGCCCAGTCATAGAGATTGTTTCTCTTAGGCAAGTGTTGAAAGCTACACCTGGACTGAGCTGTCCTCCCCAGAACACACCTGGTGACTGTAGCAAGGTCCTGTGAGATCAAAATATTCCTTAATATTTTTATTAACTTAGACTTTTTAATGGTTGCATCTTGTAGTGAATAATGGCGAATTGTCCACAGGTCAAGTAACAAAGAAATACAACTATTTCATAATTTTGATCCTGTAAAACTAGGAAATAAAATTACTTTATCCTATTACCTTTATCTTAATATACAGAGTCATCAATAAGCCATTCATGTGTTGATTGCTCACAAATTACACACTTCACCTTTAATGTAATTATTTGTGTCATGAGACTGAGAAATAATCTGTATGGGTCTGCACTTATATTTAATTAGTTGATTTGCCCTATCGCAGAGCATATTTCCAAATATTATACTGGCTGTTTGAATGTAGTCCAGGTTTTTAATTTGTTTAGGAAGATTTGTTCTTTGCAGAAAAAGAATTTGGATCAATTTAGAGTTTATGTAACTGTGCAAGCCTGTTTTGCTGCTCTCTTTGCTTTCCAGTGGTGTTATTTGTTTGGTCACTAGATCCTGTAGAACCACTGAAAATCAAGATAAGATTGTATCTTTACCATCTGTCTCCAGCACTAGCAGACCTACAGGTGCCTAGCCAGACGCTCATTTAAATGCTAATTGTTAGAACATCTTTTCCACTGATGCAAGTCCCAGACAAGTGGTCATCACCCCAATCACTTGATGTCCCCCTGTATGACTGGACTATACTTCATTCTTATCGTATCTAGACATATCTGCTGGCTTTATAAAGTTCAGTTTTTGCCGTTAAGAAAGATGTCCATATAGGTCCCTCTTTGGATTCTTTCATGTGATTTTAATGCGTTAGTAAAAATTGCTGTTTATTTTGTATGAATATCATTCTTCATTTTAGGGCTACATGATACCAATGCTAAAATGATACATCACGATGTGACTATCCATTATAGTCACATAGCAGGATGTGCAATGTCAAGTATAGGGATCTTAGTTGATAGATATGTGATTTAAAAGGATAGTTTAAGGAATGAAAATTAGCCCATGATTTACTCACTCTCAAGCCATCCTAGGTGTATATGCCATTCTTCTTTCAGACGAATACAATCGGAGTTATATTAAAAAAATGTCCTGGCTAATACAAGCTTTATAATGGCAGCCCAAAATATGAAGCCCAAAAAAGTGCATCCATCCATTATAAAAGTAACCCATGCGGCTCCGGGGGGTTAAAGGGATAGTTCACCCAAAAATAAAAATTTGATGTTTATCTGCTTACCCCCAGGGCATCCAAGATGTATAATGCAAGTCAATAGGAACAGTTTAGCGTATGAGAGTAAAAAAACATAGACATACGAATCCATATTAAACCCTGCGGCTTGTGACGACACATTGATGTCTTAAGACACAATACGATCAGTTTGTATGAGAAACCGAACAGTATTTATATAATTTTTTACCTCAAATACAACTCTATGTACATCAGCCGTCCCCGTGCCATCACTGCCTGTAAGTGAGGTCAAATTACACGATATGATGTAGAGATGCGCGCAAGAGATCACTTCCGCTGCTTGTATCCCATAGCTCTCATACTCTAAACTGTTCCTGTTGACTTGCATTATACGACTGGCAGACTGCAGTTAAAAATCTTAATTTGTGTTCTGCTAAAGAAACAAAGACACCTACATCTTAGATGCCCTGGGGGTAAGCAGATAAACATCAAATTTTCATTTTTGGGTGAACTATCCTTTTAATAAAGGCCATCTGAAGTGAATCAATGGGTTTGTGTAAGAAAAAAATCCATATTTAAAACTTTATAAAGTAAAATATCTAGCTTTTGCCAGACCGTCTTCCAGATTCTCCAGATCTCTTCAGTCTGTTTGTCTGTCTATTCCGGTCTCTTACACATACGAACAATTTTGTCAAAATGCCTGTCTCGGCAACTGCAAGTATCCTTGTAAACAGTCGCTTATGGCTTACTTAAAGGTGCTCTAAGTGATGTAACACGTTTTTTAGGCCAAATATTTTTTTGTCACATACAGCAAACATCTCCTCGCTATCTGCTAGCTGCCTGTCCCCTGAACGCACTGTAAAAAAAAAGCGGTCTCTGTAGTCGCCACAAGCTCCAAAAACAGCAACAAAAACAAACTGGTGCAGTCTGCACCACAAAACATAATAAACAGTGCTCCAGCCAATAGCCGACAAGAATGATTTCCACCCCCAAATGTGTTCAGGGGACAGGCAGCTAACGGATAGTGAGGAGATGATTCCTGTATGTGACAAAAAAATATTTGGCCTAAAAACGCGTGACATTGCTTAGAGCACCTTTAAGCGTAAACAATTGAGAAAGAAAATGGATTGCGTACCAATCTATTGGATTGTGCATTCAGTCTTAAAGTGACCGCAGACTAATATTCCTGTCTTTTAATGATAATCAAACAACAAAATACAAAGAGAAAATCACTTTTGTAGCTGTAATTAAAGATGAATCATATTTAATGAATTTATATAATTGTGCACTGGATTATTCAATTTCTGTACCTGAATACTAGTAGATTTAACTGAAAAATTTAAAGCACTGTTTATTTCATTTGTGTCTTTGTTCTATTGTATTTTCTATTGTATCTGTCTGTGCTTGTTTAGTATTTAGTATTTTCTATGCAGATTCACTCCCTAATTCTTTCCAAAGCTATTCATGTCATCTGGTAAAAAAAAAAAAAAAAAAAAAAAAATTGTTTGTTTAATATATATATCACAGAAAAACAAAATCACAATGTCATTTTTTTTTCTCCAATATCGTGCAGCCCTTCTTCATTTTGGAATGGAATATTTTACTGCTAGCAAATATAGCCTACATAAATATCAACATATTTGAAAGGCTAAACGTATGTAATTTTTTGAGATACACTACCATTCAAACATTTGTGGTGAATGATATAATGTTTTTGAAAGACACCTCTTGTGCTCACCAAGGTTTTTTCATAAAAATGATATTCAAAACAGTAGGGGTGGGAATCGCCAGAAGCCCCACTATACGATATCATTGCGATACTTAAGCCACGATATGATGTTATTGTGATTTTTAAAAAATTTATATGCTGAGTATTGCAATAACATATTAATACGGCCATTATAAATGGACATGTGCATTTTACTTTTGCTTTAGAATTAGCGCCAATTCAGGAGCAGCAATTGCTTGAATGGTGGGTTTGTTGTTGTTCTTAATGAAAAACACAACAAAAAAACAGGACAATGACAAACTCAAGATAGGCTTAAATAGGCGCTTTTACATTTGGCTTTGAAACCAAATCTTCCGCGGTCCACTTGTCCACTTGTCATTCAGCTTCTCACTCTCGTGATGAATGAAATTTGACTCCTGCTGCTGATGATCAGTGCTGTGACTCTCATTCGGCTCACGCTGCACGTTCAGTTATTAATTGTAGTGTCTGTTCTCTAACTGAACTAAATTATTTTTACTACTATAAATCAAAACGACGGTGCCGCGGTAGGTAAGGGATGTTACCGGTGTTGCGGCTGAACATCGGCATCACAGACTGTCGGAGCCAGCCTGTTGTGTTGTATAATGAATGAGTGCGCTGATAGTGTAGATATGGCATAATATAGACAGCTCCCTTGATTGTAATTGCGAGCAACAGTTCTATTGCATTGCAGTGAGCAGCTGGCCTGCACTTGCGTGTCAAATCAACACGTAACTAACTAACACATAAACATGGACAGAGCGGTCCATGTTCACAAATATGCGAGAATGCGCTTCCTGTACACAGCTCACTGCGACGTGTGTAAGCGAGAGATTACAATCTGAAAGCATTATTATTATTATTTCCCATGTTATAAGCGCAGAGTTTACGGTAAAATTTTTGCACAATACGATTACGAGCTGAAATTCAGTCCCTGAAAATATCCATACTTGCCGTTCTTGTATTGATACAATATCCCCACACTAAATCTTGTGATACTATGCTGTATTGATTTTTTTTCCCTCACCTCTAAAAAAAACAGTATTATGAAATATTATTACGGAATGTTTTCTATTTTAAAATGTAATTTATTCCTGTGATGTACAAAAAGCTTAACTTTCAGCATCATTACTCCTGTCTTCAGTGTCACATGATCCTTCAGAAATCAAGGCCCAGGTGTACTTTCTGTTTTTCAGTCTGTGCCTTTCAAAGTAAACTCCTTTGGCCATGAGCATGGAAAATGTTTGGCATGTGTACACTATCTACTTTAATCACTTTAATGCATCCTTGCTGATTTGAAAAAAAACCAAAAAAAAACATCTTAATGGCCCTAAACTTTTGAACAGTAGTGTATGTTGGCCAGCCCTTCACTTCATTTTGCAAGTAAAATAAAATCAGTGCTGAGTAAAACCTTGTAGATGCTGTTAAACTTGTACTCAGGCCCACACTAGGAGTTGTTTGTCAGTAATTCTCCTGGGCTCGTATTGTAATCATGAGGGAAGGGAATCGCTCCCAGCTGGGAGATCGCTGTGCTCATGAATATCAGTATTGCTCTCAAATTGATCTTGACAGATCAGAGTCACAAGGCAGCGTGTGGTTGTTTATCTCTACAAACTTCAGAGTGTTTTCATGCATTTTTTTTTCTTTCTTTCTTGTCTTGACAGCTTCAAAATCTACGATTAAAGTTGTCCAGAATGAAAATGTAAACAAACACAGCTGTAATTGCAGACAGATGAGAAGTTAATCTGAGAGATATCATTAGATATCATACGTAATATACACCAAAAAAAAAAGTTGCTGTTTGGGTTTAAATAGGCAAATGCATTAGAGCCTTTGATTGGATCATTATTGCAGTGATTATTACGTTTCTGGAATGTATGAAGACACATCATGGCCATATTCCAGGATGAAAATGTCAGGATTCATCAGGCTCAGATTGTGAAAGAATGGTTGGGAGGGAGCACGAAGAATAATTTTCCCACATGTTAAATTAATTGAAAGTCTTTGGGATGTGCTGGAGGAGACTTTACAGAGTGATGGACTCTTGAATTGTCAATACAAGATCTTCTTGACCGACCAAACAGAGAACACCTCGATAGAAGTCCAGCTTGAAAAGTTGGTTCAGATCGATTGACTTGATCATCTGTATTTTCAGAATCTGAATCTGGCTCGAACTGATACCGACGACATTAACCGGATGTTTAAAATTGGTTAACCTTGGAGACTGAGTTGCGATTTATGGTAAAGGGGCATTACATTTCCACACAATTGAGGTGTTTGGCCAAACACAACACAGTGGGTCAGCTGGCCAATCAGCGCACTCTCAGCTTAATCAGCGCGTTTCATACTGGGAATAGAGGTGCTACAATGTGAAATGTTATGTGTTTTTTGAGCATTAAAGCAGGTTAACCTATTCTATTACACCCAGTAATCAAAATAATGAACTTTTAAAATAGCATCACATGACCCCTTTAATTATACAATTACGTTTCTACTACTATTTGCCCGAATATTTTTGGTTTCTGAAATTGATGCATCACTAATATTCAACATGAATTCTGGGACATGAATTAATTCATTGATAGTTGATTGGATTGTGATAAATTTGTGTTCAATACCAGAGATTATAGTGGAGGAAACTGCTGGTACCTATTGGTTGAAACCTAAGCGGCCTTGATTAAATCAACCAAAAAGGAAAGTTGTTTCAGAGGAGGAACAAGTGAAATACATTTCCAGCATATACACTGAATCATGCGCAATAATCCTGGGAGTTTGCATTAAGAGAGTAAATGGTATCATTTTTCAATTCATGTTGACTTTAAAGAATTTACATCATGCAAATGCATACTCTCAGTGCAGTGAGACACTTGATATCAGAGTTCTGCACACAGGTGGTGTCCCGCTAATATTTGATGCAATGGGTGGAATAATACTTACCTGGTCATTTGCGGTGTGGGTAGCAAATCAATAGGCACGGGTGGACTGCTGTTCTAATAGTCAATAGACTCATTTTGGTACCCACTGGCTGTTTACAACATGCACAACTTTTGTTTCAATCGGACTGAATTAATTCCAATTGATGAATCTGAATGTAGCGTTTACATGAACGCTAAACAAAGTGATCATGTTGATGTGCACGTTTGTCACAAGCTTCAAAACGGAATAGATTTTTATTGATGTGCACACTGCACAAATATGCAGTTTCCCACTGTTTGCACATAACTATTCTACTACATTGGTTCTTTATTTGTTTTAAACAGCAGACTTTATTTATCCATTTCTGAACATAATTTGGAGACAATGAGGATATGAACCATTTTGCCATGCTGCTTCTATTTATCACACAGTAAAAATGCCCCTTCCTGCATCGTCTGTGGATGAGAATCCGAAACAAGGACTGGTGGGATGTTGTCCTGCTCCACTTCACAGACGCTGAGTGTAGTGATGGGGAGTTGACTCCAAAAGAGTCGAGTGAGTCGAGCCCTCGACTCCAAAAGAGTCGAGTGAGTCAAGTCTGAATAGCCCAGAGTTGGGGTCGACTCCAGCACAGGAATCGACTCTCTGTGTTGATTCTGTTGCTGTGTCTGAAATCACTCACTTGTTTACTGATTCTCTAATCCCTATATAGTTTATGGCAGTTGAGTACACTATATAAACAAGGAGAGAATGAAATGAAGCAAAGAAATCGGACACTGACGTAGTGTCGCAGAGCTGTCGCAGAAACTTTGTCACACATTTATCCTACATGTACTGTAGCTTACTTTAGAAATGGATAAGTCATAGTGACTTTAGTTTGTAATTATACATAGGCTTCCTCCATGCTAACTTTAGTTTAATTGATGGTATATTAATGCAATAAATAGGTATAGATTTGGTTTTCCATGGTTAACCTTGTTCATAATCATTAAACTAAAAATAAATAAAAATTAAAACTCACATCAAGAATAAACACATCAATAAGTATACATTATTGTATGTATTTAGTATCTTTAACTCACCTTTTAAGGCAATGATCATGTGCATTTAGCACCATCACTCAACGTCATTTTTTCTGTGACTTTTTCCTCTGTAAAATTAGGTATCGGCAACAGCTAGGTAGCAACGTTGATAGCCACTCAAGTCATCGCTAAATTGGACTAATTTGGACAGTCACGCTAAAAGTGTGCTGTTTTAATAAGGGAATTTTAAGTCTTCGTGTTGGGGGAAAATAAATGAAGTGTGTAACAACTGCAATTTTGTCTTATTTCCTACCCTGTTTTGATGCAAAGTAAATGGAGTCGAGGAGTCGATTTCCATCGACTCCTACAGTAAGAGCCAGGAATCGGAGTCGACTCCAAAACAAACTGGAATCGAACACCCCTAGCTGAGTGAAAGGAGAATTTTAGAATGACGGGACACTCATTTATATGACAGCTCGTTCCATACGTCATTACACCATTTGTACATCACTGCACATGCGCAGTACTCTCCTGTTTGGGTTTTCAATCCGATCAAGTGTTTACATGTCCTCTCAATCAGATTAGAAAAGGAATAAACCACCCCTTTCAATTGAAATTTCATTTGGATTGAGCTCAATTGGATTGATTTAGGTGTTTACATGAATGGCTTTTCAGTCCGATTGAGCCGTCAATCCGATTAATGGATTATTTGGTTGCATGTAAACGTAGCCAGTCTGATTTGCAGCATTTGCGTGTTGCAACTGAAGTGACTGACAGCTTCAGTCATTACGGGAGCGCTCTTTGCTTTCAGTATATAATCTATATCATTTGAATAAGTTTAATCTTTCATGCTGCCAAGTGGACAAATAACCACACTGGAGAGTTTCAGGAGAGACGACCACATTTAAATGCAGGGTGAATCTGCTAAATTTCCCTGACATTATATGACAGCAATGGCTTTGGCTATATGTTCTTTTAATTTATAGAGACATCTAAGCATCTGTATAGCCTATAGTGTGATTAAGTACATTTGTTCAAAATAGAGATTGTTCACATGATCTAGGCAAAAGTTTTGCATTGTTTACACGACGGATGCCCGTTTTCATTTTTTTTCCTTTTTTTCTTTTAATTATTACCATGTTGTGCTGCATGACTGTATTTCTTAAATGCATCAACTCAGAATGCATAATGTTGGTTTGATTGCTTGTGTTATATGAGAAAATAATTTTCCTACCTGATGTAGTTTAGATGTAATGCGGGTGGGGGTTGATCTTTGTCAAACGGGTTGGGTGTGGAATTAAATCAGTGCTACTGACCAATAATGGGTTGGGTGTTCTGTTATGTACTGCGGGTGCAGGTTTACCAAACAGGACCCGTACAAGACTCTGCTTGACATGCAACTTCTGTAATGCTCTGCACATCTGGAGTTTGAAAATCCATAAGCTGTTAAAGTGAGGAAAGGATAGGAACTGTTTGTGTTCTCAAAGCCAGAAAAATATGTAGGCTGTCTCAATAGGCCAAGCTTGTAATAAAGTCACCCCTCAGCACCCCATAATAATAACAGTCTGGCCGGGACCTGTGGATAAGGGGTTGTGAGCATGAGCGACCGCATCCGGTGCAACTGTCCCTAAAACAGCCAGCCACAAACAGTTGTGGTGCTTCCTCTGGAATGTACATCACTGTTTATTGCTGAATGATACAAAATGGAGGAGACATGCGGAAGATGTTTCTCCTATGTTTTGGCTCCGGAAAACAAAAACAAACATGATTCAGCAGTGTATTTGATGTATAATGGATGGGTTTCATTTGAGAAACCTACTTCTTCTAAAGTTAGAGACTTTTGTATAATTTTGCAGTCATTTCATGTTTCGAAATAAAACCAAGTTAAATGCAATTCATTCTTTCTCCGCTGCAGCAGTTTTCTTTCTTGTTTATCACTTGTAAGCTGTGTGTAGCAATGCACCAGTTTATAGCAAAACAAATTTTCTGGTGTGTGCCTCAGCAGCCACGAAAGCTCTGCTCCATTGATAGTCGTGTCAGCCAATTGGCCGTCATCTATGTGGAAAATTGAAGCAAGGAGACATTCGATTTGTTTCAGACCTGTTCTGTTGGACTGATTTAGAAGTGATCAAATAGGATTCATAGGTTTTATCACTGTGTAATTGTGTAATCATTTGGCAGACATTTTCATTAGGCCCACAATAGTGATTGTTCTTTGGGTTTAAATTTTTTTAAACTTTTAGTTACCAGTTTAGAACTGTCACATTACCACTCCAGTTGGTTGCTATGGTCATTTTCCATATCGTTCTGTATCTTCAGCTGCTAGAAGCTTCTTTCTGATGATTAAGAGCTTAGCTAGTCTCTTGTGTTCTCAGCTGCCTGTCCTTGTATTTGCATGGCTACTTTCGTAAGAAAGCATTTACTTGGGGGGGGGAAAAACAAAAAAAAGTAGAATTAATGTAATATTATGCAATGCAAAATGTTTTCTTTTCTTTTTTTTCTTCTGAGGTACTTTGTCCATTGAGTCCAAGATTTTGAGGATGCAGCTGATGAAAAATAAATTGAGGATGCTTGCTCATGAACTTGCAAGCAAATAACAGTAGATCTAGTTTTACACTTCAGGTTTAAGTTATGTATTGTTTATCTGTGGTCACCTGTTTTCTTAATATCAACCTCTTTTGCTTTCTCCACAGGATTTTGAGTAACAATAAAATCCAGGAACTTCTGAATGGCTCTTTCATTGGTTTGTCATCACTGGAACGACTGTAAGTTCAAAATAATTTTTATTTGTTATATTAATTGTAGTGTGTTTAATAGGCGTATACAGGGATAGTTCACCCAAAACTGAAAATTCTGTCATTAATTACTCACCCTCATGTTGTTCCAAACCCTTAAGACCTTCGTTCATCTTCAGAACACAAATGAAATCTGCAAGCTTTCTGTCCCTCCATAGACGGCTACGCAACTACTACTTTGACGCGTTAAAAAGTTCATAAAGAGATCGTAAAACTAATGAACTTCATTGGTTCTTGTGGAAGCTCTAACGTGTTGCATAACACGAGAATGAACCTCATTGGTTATTGCGGAAGTTCAAACGTGTTGCATAACATGAGAATGAACCTCATCGGCTCTCACGTCAAGCAAACATGCATGAGCTTCTATTTACCACAGCTGATATGTGAGTTGATGAATGTTTATATGTGAACAAAAGCCTAAATTCAGTCTGTTCATCATATAAAGCAATCGAGTCTCTTCAGAAAATTTGTGCTAAACTGCTCAATCCTTATGGATTACTTTTACGATCTCTTTATTAACTTTTTGAAGCATCAAAGTGGTAGTTGTGTAGCTGTCAATGAAGGGACAGAAATCTCTCAGATTTCATCAAAAATATCTTCATTTGTGTTCTGAAGATGAACGAAAGTCTTACGGGTTTGGAACGGCATGAGAGTAATTAAGAGTAATTAATGACAGAATTTTCATGTTTGTGTGAGCTATTTAAATAGATTGTGATTTTATGAAAATTAAAAAAGTTCCTTCAATTCCATCCAAGAACTTCTCCCAGAACCAGCCGTCTCTTTTGAAAAAGTACACTGCAGCATACCTTAAAAAGATTACAGAAATAACATACTTAGACTTACTTAAATATATTTATGTGCAAAATGAATGTATTGTTTTCAGACACTTAATTGCAATTAAATAAAAATGTTTTATAGTTTGAATTTATATTAATTGCAACATCACTGTTGTCCCACGATTTGGAACAGACAACTAAACAAAATAACATTTAATTTACTAGAGGTTCTGTCGGTTCTATTTAAAATGTTTAATCTGAATTTAAAAATGGTTCGAATGAATGATTCATGACTCACTCAGATACTCCACTTGTTTAATTACTGGATGAATCAGGTTTTTTTTTTAACAAATCTCTTGACTGATTCAATGACAAATACATTTTAACAGTCACTTATTGTCACCACGTTATAATCAAGACAATTGTTATTTGCAGTGCCATGTGTGCCATAGACATCATTGTTTATATCCGAACTACAAATGTTTATCCCAGTATACTTCTGGTTTAATATGAATATCTGTAACAGAAATAACGATACTGTGATGTTGAAAATATTTGTGGTTGTGAAGCAGTTTTCATACTTATACATGACGGCAGTCCCTCACTGACCGGTAGGCTGTTGAAGACCTCGAGGAGGTCATGAGGGGGATGGTCAAGTGAAAGTTAATTATATCTGTTGCCTTCAGGGAGCACAATTGTCTGGTCTTGGCATCAGTTTACTGCTCCATACTTCCGTTAGGCATTCAGTGTCACTCACTGTAGGAGTGCTGGTCAAATGCTGGAGCTCACGGCTAAATTTAGAGCCAGCCTGTACATTGAAATGCTGTATTTAGTGTTGCTGTTTATGTGTGCACTTACCCTTATACTGCTGCTTGACTATACATGACCCAGATTTTCAATGACCAATAGACATGTTCACGATATATCACATAACCGGTTTCTCTCAAAGAACTGCTGAATAAAAGGGTTGACAATGCTTTTTTTTTTAAAGTATTGATTTGATTTGTTCTTGCTCATTTAAGACTATTCAATGGGATTTAATCCGTAAACATGGAAGTAGTCCTTTTAGTTTTGTGCTTCATTCAGGGCCAGAATAGCACAATGTCATCATTGAGGAACATCCTAAGGGTGCATTTACCATGTCCTTATTTTTGTCCAATTATAACTGTCCAATTTTTCAATTTTTTAAAATGTAATTTATTCCTGTGATAAAAGCTGAATTTCAGTCGTCACTGCAGTCTTCATTGTCACATGATCCTTCATAAATCATTCTAATATACTGATGTGCTGCTCAAAAGCCTTTATTATTATTTAATATTAATGTTGAACTGTTAAAATTAACAGTTGTGCTGCTGATTGAACTATGAACGTTTTGGCCGGTTTGACATTTATTCATTCCCAGGATATAAATTAAAATTTGTCATATCACACATTCATATCCTGCGAATGACTTAAAAGTCAAAACGGCTTGCCGTAAATGAAGAGGTCTTGTTGCACATCTTGTTTTCCAGTGCGTGTTCACCCCGAGTAAGATCTGGGAATCATCTCAGCCAACAAAGAAACAGATGGACTTTCCGCTTGTGTTTTGCTTGAATGCAAAAGAAATTGATGTTCGTTACAGTTGTGATTGTGGTGGAACCTTGTGTTCCAGCAGCCAGTAAACCTTGTTGTCTTGAGAAATGTGTAAGGAATTGAGGGCTTCCAACTGGACCATTTCAGCCAGTTGCAAAGCTTCATCTTGATTCATGAGTGAATCTGTGCACCATTCTGTTTATAATGTGAGGGAATTCTTCACTCTTTTTATGTTGAGAAAATGATACAGTTCAGGGTATGAAGAGCTAAAGCCTCGTCTTTATAACACGTTGGAAGTGGAAACATCTTTGATCTTTGTGTGCTTTGAAAGCCTGAGGAATTCATCTTCTACTCTCCTGACGGCACGGCGGGTTTCAGCGTCTGGGCTTTTTGGCACAGTTACCTTCCAGTGCTGCTCCCTGTGTGCCCTCTCTGGCTCATGCTTCTCTCTTGTTCCGATCCCTTCTGCCCAGAGCAGAGCGCTGCTTTTGTCATTCTAATAAATCGAGCTAAAGCCAGAGATGTCAGCAGTCTGATTCACACATTATTCTCTGCACTGTGACTCTTTGTCTCCGTGTTGGTTTGTTGGAATGACTGAATTGGTGAAAGACTTTTTTTTTTTTTTTTTTTTTTTTTTTTTTTTTTTTCTTCTCCCTTCACCTCATTGTCGCCTTTGCAGTTAAAGGTATAGTTACCTAAATTTGAAAACACCTTCATGTTGTTTCAAACCTGAATTCAACCTGAGTTTTTCATCTACTGGAAGTGAATGGGGCTATCAAGCTCCAGAATTACAAAAATCATCATAAAGATAGCATACAAGTGCTCCATACATCTCATGCACTATATTCGAAGTCTTTTGAAGTCATATAGAAACGTGTTAAAAACCAACATTTTTAAGTTATTCACTAAAACTCCTGCAGAAGTAGTGATGCTCAATTTATGACTGAATCATTGTTTTGAATCAGATCTTTTCAGTGACTCGGTTAATTCAGATAAATTTGTTATCTACAAAAAGTCCCAGTGCTTAATTCACCTGAAAATGTTCGTAATTTACTTGTCCTCATGTTCCAAACCCATAAGACTTTTGTTCATCTTCAAAACACAAATTCAAATATTTTTAATGAAACCTGAGATGTTTCTGTCCATCCACTGAAAGTAAATTTACCCAAAACTTCGATGCATCAACGTTCATAAAGGACCCGTAAAATGAGTCCATATGAATCGAGCGGTTTAATCCAAGTATTGTGAAGTTACAATTGCTTTCATATGATGAACAGATGAATCAGGGTTTTATTTGACTTTATCATTTGACTTTTTACGATCAACTCGTCTTAAATATGGTAAACAGGGAAGCTCAAATGTGCGTGTGTCACTTGCTAGAACGAACCTCAATGGTTCTCGTGTGTCATGCAAGCACGTTTAAACCTCGTTGCATTGGCCTTTCAATCAAGTGACAGAAACTTCTCAGATTTTAGTTAAAAATATCTTAATTTGTGTTTGAAGAGGAATGAAAGTCTTTTGGGATGGAACTTCGAGTAAATTATGACCGAACTGTCTTTAACAGCTCACTGGAGGTTGTTGGTGAATAACAAAAATGTTCATCACACAGAGTTTTCATATGACTTCGGAAGACTCGTGATGCATGCTTGATTTTATTCTAATGATTTATTTCTTTAATACCAAAATATTGTTTCAGGCAATGGCGATGAGCCAGCATATTCATGTTGAAATTTGACTACACATACATTTTGAAAATGTCATTTTTTTTTCCTCATCATTTTAAAGTAATTGCTGAAAAGCATTGAGTTTGAGCATTCCATTTTCCCCCTTTTTCCCTCTCGCTCCCCCTTACCCTTGTGCAAAGGTTATGAGCAGTGCTACTGGGATGCGTGTTTGCCTTTCCACTCCAGAGAACTGCCCACTGTGACCTAAAGCTCTTCTCTGTATAAGTGTGTTCTCACAGAAAGAAAAAGCTTTTCCATGTGCTATCCACGTTTGCTTGACATTAACCTTTCTCAGAATCTGTTTCAGAATTATTTCTTTAATCATTTTAGAGATTCTGTTGTCACTTACTCACCCTCAGTGTTTTTCCAAACCTGTTTGACTTTCGTTCTTGTGAAGATTGATCAAATAATAACAGCTTATGGGTTTAGAATATCAGGGCTTAAATGCACAGTAAGGACACTTTCCTGTCACACATTACACGTGCACTTCAATATGTGCCAAAGAATGTCTGTAAAATGTTTTATATTTGCGCAAATCATTTTACGAATGAGTGCTTCACCAATGAGGGTCAGTACAGCTGTATTTGTGAAAAATTGTTTCTGAAAAATGGGTCAATACCAATGTTTCGTGCTCTAACTTCATATCCAGAACAAGTAATGATGGCACTTCATATTTTGTGAATGTTTGCAAGTTTCCTTTCTGAAGGATCTTTCTAGAATGCTGTATGGCTAATATGGCTAAAGTTACCATAGTATCTGTCTGTTGACAGCAAATACATTCAATTTGTAGATTAACATGATGGTACATGCTACTCTAGTTGAGTTAACGTAACTCCACAACAACTAATGTTATATAAATGTTAGGGATGCAACAATACAGTTAGTCCACGGTTCAATACATACTTCGGTTTTTTAATCACGGTTTTCGGTTTGGAAAAAAATACTATTTTTTTAAAAAAACATTTTTATTGCAATACTCTTGCTAGTGTATCAAATAATATAAAATAAATATATTAAGTGTAACACTGACTGCTCAGAGCTGTACAGCAGCATTCAAGTATGAAATTGAATGAATAAATGTAAAAATAAAACACTACATAGACTTCACTATAAAATATGCATTGATTCTTATTAAAGTTACTGTTTTGAAGTTTTTCAGTCAAGAGCAATGAGTGATTTTCTCTTTGTCTCTTGTTGTTTTATTAACATTAAAGGGATAGTTCACTCAAATGAAAATTCTGTCATCAATTACTCACACTCAAGTTGTTTTAAACCTGAATAAAGTTTTTTTTCTTTTTCTTTTTTCCTTTTTCTTCTTTTGACAATAAAATATATATTTGAAGAAGTCCCCATTGACTTCCTTTGTAGGAAAAATAGTATGGAAGTCAATGCTACAGTCAACTGTCTGGTTACCAACATTCATCAAAATATCTTCTGTGTTCAACACTACACTCATCCGAAAACCAACTGTGTTTGTTAACCATGTGTGTATTTGACCGTATTAGTGCAGTTAGCTCGTCCTGTTTAACATGTTTTTAGTGCGCATGCTCAGAAAAGCGCATGTTAAAACCATGCATAAGCATGCAAATTAAATGTCTACCGGCAAGGCTTTAAAATGCATGCGAATAATGAACTTCTGTGATTGCGACTAACTATAGTGTCCCGTAAGCTTAACTATACCATTAATGTGTGATATTGCACACCCCATCCAAAGCACAGATTTGAAAGATGATGGTGTGCTCTGCAGCCACACTGCACCGCTGTGAAATCTGGCCTTGCAAGTGGCTAAACACCCCCTAACTTTAGTGCATAGTGATTGGATATTTACTTATATCAGTGAGTAGACTCATGGGCACACACAAATAGAGCCAATTCAGAGAGTAATAAAATTCATGCAAATTAATTAAATGTTAATTAAAAAAACGCAATTCACAAGCACTTATTGAACCGCTGGTGTCGTACTGAACGGTTCAATATTATATTGAGATTGGTGCAACCTCTTCCTGAGTCTCTCATCTGTGTCCGACTCTGTTTCAAACATGTTAAGGCTGCACTTCACAACTGGTTATTTCTGACATTTTGGCTTAGTGAGATTTGTTTTGTTGTTGACGTTGTATCTGAAGCTCGTGTAAAGGAGCCGCTGGAAGGGTGGCGGGGAGCAGCAGCTTTGCATTTAAAGGGACACACAATAACGGCGTGTTTTTGCTCACACCCAAATGGGGCAAATTTGAGAAGCTATAATAAATTATCTAGAGGGTATTTTGAGCTGAAACTTCAGACACATGCTGGGGACACCAGAGAGTTGTATTACATCTTGTGAAAAGGGGCATAATATGTCTCCTTTGAGGCCATTTTCTATTCATTACAATATTGATATAGAAACTGTTGTTGTCAAGTATGCTTCCCCTGTTGCAAGCCTGTGCGCTCTGTAAACTGTATGGGTGCTGTTCTGCTCTGACAGTTGACTGCCTCCTCCTTTGTTCCAACAACATCTCCCATCTCGTTATTAACAAACATTCAGAAAATCGATTTTTGAAATTTGTGATTCGAACCGGTAGAAGATAGAACCTGGATTCATATGTAAATTGATTTTTTCCCCCCTCCCCTATTATCAATGTTGAAAACAGTTGATCTGCTTAATATTTAGGTGGATATCGTGATACATTTTAAATGTTATTCTTCCAGAAATCCTATAATCATTGATATGACCTTAGTCTACCATCTCTCTCTTGCCATATTGTGTGTTGTGTGCTCGTCTATTCCACTCTCAAACCACAAATGGCACGACATCAAAGACGCTTGCATGGTTACTCCACCTTTGATGCAGGAACTCTGTGATGATGTTTTGAACAGGGCTAGCTGACTGGCGCAGGTGTGGGCTTTGGGTATCAGTGACGGTAGCCTTTGAACTTTATCCACCCTTTCTCTTCTGTCGGATTCTGGAATTGTTGCGCTCTTTACTCATTTAATGAGTAATTTTTTTTCTCTGCACTCAAAGCACTTTACATGGAAGGGGGGAGATCTCCTCAACCACCACCAATGTGCAGCATCCACCTGGATGATGCGATGGTAGCCATATTGTGCCAAAACGCCTACCACACACCAGCTTATTGGTGGAGAGGGGACAGAGTGATGAAGCCAATCAGTATATATGAGGATGATTATGTGGCCATGATGATGGACAGAGGCCAATGGGCAAATTTGGCCAAGATGCTGGGGTTAAACCCCTATACTTTTTTTTTTTTTTTTTTTTGAAGGACATCCTGGGATTTTTTTATGACCACAGAGTCAGCATCTCGGTTTAACGTCTCATCTGATGGACAGTATAGTGTCCCCGTCAAGACCCACACAGACCACAGGGTGAGCACAGACTTGCTGGTCTAACACTTCTTCCGGCAGCAAGGTCTCCCATCCAGGTACTGACCAGGTTCAACTCTGCTTAGCTTCAGTGGGAAAACCAGTCTTGGGCCACAGGACTGTTATGGCTGCTGGTTTACAGTTTAGACATACGGCAGCTGGTTTACAGTCAATTCCTATAATTGATGTATAATATAGTGCAGTACATCAGGATATTATTGAATTACTTGGATTCATTTTGCAGATTGAATTACTGTGTTTGAAGACGTTCCAATTCGCATGTTACGTTATACTGCTAAATGAGAGTGATTTATTAAGGGGTGTGCGTTGGCTTATGGCTGATAGCTACGGCACGTCAAACATCAAAAGGTTTAAGTGTTATACCCACTGGCATGTTTTCTGAGTTTTGAATAACCTTTTATTATAGGGTTGGGTTGGCTCAGTTTAGCTCATGTTTGAAATTAACCAAAGGCCTTTTTTTGATGTGTTTGATAATAGTAAAAATCCTAAAACTGTTTTTCTTCACAGGGACATAAAAAACAACATCATCACACATATCGAACCAGGAGCTTTTTATGGACTTTTCGCCCTCAAAAGACTGTAAGTATTATTCTTTCTTGTCTTGTGTGTAAAATGTGTTTTGGACACCAGGGGCCAGATTTACGAAAGTCTGATCATTTCCATAAAGACCAACACAATCTACCTACTAAGAGCAGTGCAAATTTGCATCTGGTTTAAGACATGCTGTTTAAAAAAAAAAATATATATATATATATATAATTTTTTTTTAATACTGTTGTCTTATGACGTTTGCGTGGTTATTTCATTCAAAAACATTGAATAAGTAAAACAATGAATAAATAATAGGCTATTTTCTGCCCTGGTTTTGAGCCTAGCTACTGGAACAGTCGGTTTTTATGGGAATGTTGCATTGAAGACTTGGAAGTAAACACCCACTGCTATGATTGGATAACATTTTTGCGCACTATAATGAGCTTTGGCTTCCCTGTCAGTACATGTGGGAATTGTTTTGAAAGCGTGTGGCAAAATGGCAACCGGAATGATTCGCCCACAGGGCTCACAAAATGTCTTTATCAAACAAACACAATGATTTATCTCTCATTCACCTGCAATTGATTGGAATTTTTGTATTACTTGGCCCGCCCGATCAGTGGATATAACCGCAAACCGCATCACTAACACACACAAGCACACGCTTCTGCAAAACTTCACTGCCGACAAATCAGCATGTTCAAAACTTCTGCGTTTGTATTTTTCCTTCAAATATCAAGTCAGGAGAGTGAACAACGTACATCAAGAAAGGAATGTTATTTCACTATTTAAGATATCACTGGCCTACCCGACAGGCTATATTTTGGTAGCCCAACTGGAAAACACATAGCCCCAGGACGTCAGACTTTGCACGCCCTGGCCAATACATGTTCGAGTCTGATCACGAATCGCAGCACAGTGAACCAACAATGTCTGGCCATCTGGAATTTTGGTATGGAGATAAAGGTTATGATTAATTATTTTTTGTAGTATTACACCGCATTGTGTGTGTATATTAGCACCGTTTGTTGTTTTTCTTGTGGTATGAGATGGAGCATTTGGACCCGGAAGCACTGCCGCGTGACGTCAGACTTGACAACCGGATTGGAATCCGAACAAAGTTTATGCGGCATGTTTATTGCTTGGAAGTTCGATCCGGTTTAGCTCCACGTAGGCCTATGTTATTTAACTATAACATGTCAGGGCGAGTCGGTGGGCGGGACTACATAATGAGGCGTTCGTCTTCGATTAAGGCATTAAGGTTTCGCTGCTCTCTGACATCACAGGGAAGAACATTCGCAGATTGATCGTTTGCTGAGCCAGCTGTCAATAAAAGCTTTTCTTAGCTAAGCTAACAAGGAAGTTTTCATCTCTGATCATTTCTTATATTGCGATGACCTTTTATATATCAGAAGCTCAAGGAAAGTTGATTTCTCAATTCATGACTCATTTAATACTCTCCTCCCATAAATTTTGCATCTGAAAAGGAAACTCCTACAAATGCATATGCAATAAACAAAAATAACCCTGTCCACACCTTTTCAGTGTTCATTTTTCACTGCATGCCGTAGTAAATTATGACAGCATTTTTTAACACCAAAAGATGGTTTGCGCTGGCGCAAGCTGTTAGTAAATCTGGCCCCAGGGTTAAAAACTAACACCATAAAAATGTTACTTGAAATCAAATAAACTTTTAAGGCGCTGTATGTCATTTGTTTGACCTAAAGCACAAAAATACCATAATATGAAATCAAACTTTAAAGGTGCTTTTTTTGTTTTTTTAACTGTATTAAAGCATAATGTACTATGTTGGCGGATATTTAAAAAGCATGCTAATTTCACATTCTTGTTTCTCTGAAAAACAGTGCTATAGAGCTGCACGATTCTGGATAAATATGAGATTCATAATTTCTTTTATTCAAACACATCACAATTCGCCCACAATTCTGAACAGACAACTAAACAAAAGTAAATGTAATCTACTCCGACAAATGTTAATTGCTGCAGTCCATTCAAAATGTTTAATGAATCTGAATGAATTATTTAAAAAAAAATGGGTTTGAATGAATAATTCAATGACTCATAAATACTTTTACGTTACTGGACGAATCTGCATTTTTTTTTTAAAACACATCTCTTGAATGAATGCTTCAATAACAAATTGCATATAGGCCGGTATAAGGCTCGTCGCCTTCCTTGCACACGTTCCTGTTGTGTGTTCTCAATCTGGCAACCTTCAAGAGCGTTTGACACTAGCTTTCAAAATTACACACTGCACCTTTAAGGGGATAGTTCAACAAAAAATTAAAATGCTCTCATCGTTTACTCACCCTCCTGCCAACCCTGATGTATATGACTTTCTTCAGATAAACACAAACAAAGATTTTTAGGAAAATAATCTCTTTTGAATGGCTGCCTCTCTGTTGATGCCTGAAAAACCACACACAGCGATTATGATCCTTATGACCCCAGTGGATGAATCAAAGTCTTCTCACAGATTTATTATTTTCTTAAAAATCTTTGTTCTTGTTTATCTGAAAAAAAGCCATACAGTATATTATTTCAGTTAAAGGGATAGTTCACCAAAAAGTGAAAAATCTCATCTATTCACTCTCATGCCACCTCTGGTGTGTGTGTTTGTGTGTGTGTGTTTGTGTGTGTGTTATTTATTTCAGCTAGTTGCCAAGGTAACGTTTCTCATTTTCATTTAGTTTAACTTGATGCAACAAAAATAACTAACTAAAACTTAAATAAAATTGAATACAGGAAAACGGGCATATTTAAAAACAAAAAGAACATAAACACAGCAAAATTACTAAAACTTGGAACTAAAATTGAAATTAAAACAAAATATAAAAATAAAAACAAATTCAGTATATTAATAAAAACTACAAGTTTGTATCTCAGTGATACTAAAATAACACTGGATGACACCTCTTTTGCGGAAATGCTCTGATTCAAGTAAAAACTGTTTCACTGTTGGGTGTGTGCAACCACGGAAATAAGACTTCATCTTTCTGCAGTTCTTCACTCCAGATGGACAATGTCCAGACAGCACTCTGCACAGCATGACTGATGCTATCTACTTTAACATGCCAGTAGTTGTGTGTGTGTGTGTGTGTGTGTGTGTGTGTGAGAGAGAGAGAGAGAGAGAGCACAAACTGAGAGCAAGAGACTTGGAGAAAGAAAGGAGAGTTTGTTCCTTGTTTTGTGCAGAGTGAAGTATGTATATGTGGTGAGTGTTCAGCTATATATGTTCTCTAGACACACACTGTGAGGGTTCGCGTGTATGCCGTGGCCATGTAATATGACTCACTCCTTGCCAATATAAACTGCTCTTTGGCTGGCTAAATGGAGAAGTATGCAGCTCCCCTGAAAAAGAATTGCTGTTGTACAAACTTTTGAGAGAGCGCACAAGATGAATTTTCACAGTTTTATAACCCTAGTTACTTTGCCAACTCTCCAAAATGTCACCGTCTCCTGAACTTAAATGCCTGATGATAATTTGAATATGCATTCATTAATTATTAGCTTGAGAACTAAATGGGTGTGTGAGATGATATCTAAAAGTATTCTCTTAAAAGATGGTTTTATGTGATCATGATTGATCATTATTCATATTTTATTAAATTGTAAAAGTATGTTCATAACTGAACAAAATACAGATATCAGGAATTATCTTTAATATTAATTTATATTAATATTACTTGTTTATATTATTTATTATAAGAGGTTACATGCAAAACATAATTGTTCAGATTAGTCTTCATCTGTCTGTCCTTGTTTTAGTATCTAATTATTTGATCTGATGACTTCATCTTTTTGTCTATAGAATGCGTTTTGCTTCTGTATAGTGATGATATACAGCAAATACATTGCTGGAAGAGCCCAGACTAACTGATAATGAAATGTATTGTTGATTACTTTATCAGTTATTATCATTTTAATAATTTTATTGATTTTTTTTATTGTTTTATTGATTTGCTCTTACAACCCAGTAGTTAAAGGGGTACTTCACTGCTGGCAAAATGGGATTTCAATAAAACTTGGCTGCCTATACAATAGAAAGGTGAAAAAATGTTGTAATTGGTGCTACCTGACTAGAGAAAACAGAGGAAAAAAAGGCTGTTGTCTTCCCTTTTGCCAAATAGGTAAGAAAAGTTCAACACCCACAATGCACTGGGCATGCTGCCGTCCAAGCCACTCCCACCAGTCTGCTATGGATACACTTCCCAGAGTCAAATATCACGTTGCGTTAGTAGGAAATACTTTGTCATAATGGTGTTGACTTGTATTGTTCCATGTGCAAGAATTCAAAGAGTAAAGGTTTAGTGGGAGCGAGTTACTTTCAGTTTCCAGTGAAGGATCATGCGCACTGTAGCCAGTGGCTAAAGGCTGCAAAGAATCGTCAAAACAGAACGGCGTATCGGAAAATCCGAAAACTCTGTTTGTTGTCAACATTTTTAACTGGATGGCCACAAACATAGTTTTATGCCAAACGGAGGGAAATTTTTTTAAGAAACTGCCATTTCATCAGTTCCGCCCCCGAAGCTCACTCTGCGGCCTCCACTATTTTTCCAGATCCGCTCCTATCAAACTACTGTATATCGATATAAACGGTATTGCCTCATTCCAAATCGTTTATAAAAAAAAATATATCGATATGTCTTACAAACTCGATATACTGTCCAGCCCTAACATCCATAAGCATCACCCACAGGAATTCCGCTAGTAAGGAATAGAAGTAAATAAGGAACTAGAAGTTCATCCACCAGGAAAAAGGACCACCATCCATCTCAAAAGGGTGCTTTTAGATAACTTTTACACAACAAATCATATTTTAGACCATAAATAACGATTCTTGCTTTATCAAAAACACAGGTCTCATATTTCTGCTGTTAAACCCTCTGGTATGATAGTCCCTTCGATTGATCCACAGTCACATACATAATCATGCAAATGTTAAACAGTAAAACCACTTGCTGTAAAACAGTAAAACCATTTATGCTGTTTGCTTCATAAAGATGTGACTTTTGGTATTTTTTCTATTATTGTCGTTCTGCAACGTTACTGTGCTACTTCTCAAATGCACATAGGACCCCGTCATATATTGATGTGCTTTTTCATGTTGAAAGGAAGCTTGTGATAAATCAAAGTGCTTTGTATATATATTTTTTAATGTCTCATGCTTGTATGTCTGAAAAATGTGGCTTGACATTAAAGTGAGCGATTAGATGGGGTTTAGAAACGTTTGCCAAAACATGTTGTGTCGTGTACAAAGACTTGAACGACTGCTAGATTGACAGTAATGGTTATGTTTTGTCTGGGATGTAATGGTAGCTTGGCTGTCAATATTGTATAAATATGGGCAGGATGAGATCATTTCCTAATTGTTGCTTGGTGAAGTGTATATTTTATGTTTCTAGAAGGGATGTTTTGCTTTATTAAACGCAGTTATGAGGCTGTATGGATGCTCTTTCACTCCATCAAGACCAGTGTTATTTTACACTAAAACTATTAAAAATAATTTTCATTATTCGAAATTAATCTGAAAAAAAACAACAAAAACAAACATTTTTTCAATTTAAAAATAGAGAAATATAAATTTTTTTTTTTTTACAGAAGCACAGTTATATGTAACAAAGTAAAAGAAAACAACATAATGCAAGCTAATTCAAAGTATTATATACTATAATAGTATATACTAATACTAATAATGGTGTATATATATCTACAGCTCAACGGCTAAAATAGGTGTGAAGGCTGTATTCAGAGTATAAAAATACTGGAAGATGTTGCAAATTGTTTGTGGTTGTATGCATTTGATGTTTCAGTTAACATTTATGTTTTGACAAACACAGGTAAGGAAGGGTATATCATAGATCATTTATAGGAGTTAACGCACAACACTTTCTCTTATCTTTTGTACCTTGCAGAGACTTGTCCAAAAACCTGATCGGCTGCCTCCATGTGGACGTGTTTAAAGGTCTCACAAACCTTGTTAAACTGTAAGTCATGTTTTTATTACTACTCTGAACCTAAAGAAATGGATAATTCTTTGAAATACCGGTTTTCAAATTAATTTAATTTATATTTAAATAAATTTCATAGAAATATGGGTTGTTTATGGTATTATAAGGCACATTCACAGCAACAACAACAGTCACATGCTTTTAGTTTAAAATGAATCTGCCTACACATTTCACCCCCTTTAATGTATAATACGCTGATGAGCCAAAACATTTTGACCACTCACAGGTGAAAGTTGATCATTTCCTTAACAAAGTCACATGTCAAGTTCTGAGTAGTTTAGATGCTTATTGAACAATCAGTTCTCGTAATCGTGTTGGATGCAGGAGAAATGAGCAGCAATAAAGATCTGAGTGACATTAGGGGCTTTCGCACCAGAGGAACCTTTTCATAGTTCCTAGAACTATTGGCAGCAGTGCCCGGTTTTTGGTGTGTTTGCACGGCAGGAACTAGGATTTTAGTTCTAGGAATTCCTTTTGGGGGATCTAAATTTGCTCCTACTTCAGAGTAGGGTCTAAAACCTCACGTAAGTTTACGCTGATTGAACACCCGCGAAGCACCCGCCATTTTTAAAAAGCTGTGTACACAGATTATATAGCCTTTATATTTACTCACTAACTAACTCTACAAACATGGAAAACAGTGATAGATGGACCTCTCAATCTTGACGCTAAAGAGAAAATCCAACTCGACTTTGATGGGACCAAGCGAAACATGATTATGTATTTCTGCTCAGCTAGCGATGTTGGACATCAACCACACAGCACACAATCACAGGCTTAGATCACTTCAGAGTTCCTACTGGCGGTGTGAATGCAACCAGGAAAATGGCCCTAGGGGAACCTTTAGTTTTCCGGGAACTAGGGCTGAACGATTTTGGAAAATAATCTAAATGTGAATATTTAATTTATTTATTTTTAAACCAATATTGTGATTGCGATGTAATATGCGATTATTTTTTAAGTTCTTTATCTTCTGTATTATTCAACAAAGATGAGCAATAAATCATTGTATAGTAAAGGTGGGAATCTTTAGGCACCTCACGATCCGATTCCAAAACAATTCTTGAACTTTTTCTAATTAATCTTATTAATAAAACTTAATCTTTTTTTAAATTATAAGTACTTTTTAAAATAATTACACAAATGTAATTAAAACAATTGCATGTTAAGAATTTTAAATACATAAATGAGTATAGCTTCAAAACATAAAACCTAGTAAATAATAAAGAGGAACAAAAACATATCACAAGCAGTGAACAAAGAGTGCTTTCAGTATTTAAGAGGATCTGACCTGTGAGTGATTTTTCTCATCTTTACTGTTGCTTGATTATTAATGATGACATTATAGACAGTGGGAGATCTGCATTCACACTAATACACAGATCTCTTTTAAAATATAAGATGTGGTTTGTCCTGTCTGTTTAATCCCTTAAGATATTACTGACTATGTTTACATAAATTTTGCATCATAAAAGCATTTTGAGACGTACACAGCCGCATGAGCGAGCGCACTTCACAAAGCGTGGCGTGAGCATTTGAAACTGAAAGCCTTCTGTCAGTGAGTTTCCTATTTTTAATATATAAGCACAGTGCATTCCAAACAACATAAATGAAGCCTTCATAGAGCATTTGTAAGGAAAATACCGGCGGGCGAGAACACGCACTGTAAATGCAACATTAAGCAAAGTTTCTCACAGCGCATATCCTGTGCAATGAAGCCCGCGGATGTCATTGTGATTCGCTTCAACCTTTCCGAAGTGCGTGCGCATGTGTGTGAGGAAATGGAAGCAAGCAGTATACGGGTGTTTCTAAAACACGTCGCGCCATTGCGCACCTGCAGTTTAAAAACTAAGCTCAGAATTTATTCAGAGTCTTTGGAGAGAGGATATTTTCTCTCACCTCTATTTTATAGTATGACCAACACAATATTAGATTGATCAAACACAAACAGTTTTTTCCTGTAGATAACGTGGCATAACGTGTCAAGTTGATGCTGCTTCTGTAGACTGCTTTACTCTAGCGTGTCATGTGACCAAACTGAAATCGCAGCCTTTGCGGTTACACAATTGTGTTTTATCATATTGCGATATTATCGCAAATGCAATTAATCGTTCAGCCCTACCAGGAACCATTTTGGTGGCTAGTTCCTAGAACTACCCTCCAGGGATTCTCCAGGGTCGGCCATTCATGTGGGCGTAAATTTGACCAGGAACACCATTTCAAGACACTGGTTTTCCTTGGTGGAAGTAGTCTCTTTCAGCAGGATAATGCACCTGCCACACTGCACACATTGTTCTGGAATGGTTTGAGGAACATGATGAAGATGGGGTGCTGCCCTGGCCTCCCAATTACCCAGATCTCAACCTGATTGAGCATCTGTAGGATGTTCTGGACCATCAATTCCGATCCATGGTGGTTCTACCTCGCAACTTACAGGAACTGTTGCTAACATCTTGGTGCCAGATGCTACAAGACACCTTCAGGGGTCTTGCAGAGTCCATGCCATGGCAGGTCTGAGCTGTTTGGTGGCACGCGGAGGACCAACAGCAAATTAGGCAGTGGTCATAATGTTTTGGCTCATCTGTGTATAATCCATCTCATAATGTGAATTTAACGTATTTATCTGTCTATCCATCCATCTGTCTATCTACAGATATTCTTATTAGATTGCGATGGTGAGCGCAAATGTCACTGGTGGTGTTTGGCTGAGATTCATTAGCCTAATTACCCTTCACAGAATTCTGAAACTCGTAACAGATGTTGTTAGATGAGCATGTTAACGCTGACTTCCCATGGGTGTAGCGACAGCTGCAGGTGTAATAGTGAGCATCGTCTTCACCAGGTGAAGGTGAAGATTATTATAACTGATCCAGTCGTTTCAATTAAGACAGCAGTTGAAGCACTGAACCGGTTTCATCCCAAACAGATGTGATTGTCAAGGGTATACAGGAAAAATTGAAAACAAATTGTTTAATGAGGGTTTACAGTTTAATATGTTAACGGATCGCACTTGATTAAATGGGACTGGTATTACAATGGTTAAGGATTTTTTTTTTTTCCTTTTCACTCGAGACAGCAGATATGACATTTGTCTAAGTGGTTCAGAAAGTGTTGTTCATGAGAGATTTAAACATTTTAGTGTGATCTTCACAGACTGTTACGACAGAGTGACAGAGTGTGTTATTTCATTATAATAGTAATAACAATATTAAATTTTATTCATCGTTCAAGATACTTAAAGGTGCAGTAAGCGATTCTGAGAAATGCTGTTGAAAGTGGATTGAATGGAGTACCACAACTTGTAGCCAATCAGCAGCAAGGGGGGCATGTCCACTCATGATGGGGGGAGGAGAGGCGGCTTAGAGACATTACAAAAGAGAAAAGGTCAGAGAAATATCACTGGCAAAAGAAGGGTTATGATCAGGCAAGAGCTTTAGGACCAGTGTTCATATTAGAAAAGCTTTTCAGCACTGAAGAGACCTAAAGCCAAAAGTATACTTCATTTTTTATGCGTACATATGTGCACACTTGAACGCACAGCTTTGCAAAGTATACCTCTTTTGACTCGTACACGTACACAGGCGGTCAACACATGCACAGTTTTGAGCAATCTCTCACCACAAGTTACAACCCATGTAAATACTGCAAACAAATCAAATGTGCATGTACAACCTGAGTGTACAAAGTACTCGTGGTGTACGCTGACCCTCGTGTACACAATCAAAGTGAAGTATAATTTGGCCTTAAGTGGGAAGGCCTGAAAATGGATGCTAAGATTACATTGTTTCTGCTTCATATGGGAGTAACATTGGTTTTGCAGTGTTTCACAGGACCAAAATATGCTGTTGTTTTAATGTTAGCTATAGTAAAAGTTTTGAGTGTCATTGTTTGTCTGGAGCTAGTGCGCTGTTGGCAAATAACAACAAACTTGTGTTATCCCCTTGTGCACTCAGAAATCACTTACTGCACCTTTAAGGGCATTTTAAACAATATAAAACAACTAATATGACTTGTGATGTTAACATCAATTTCCTTTTAGGATACTATATTTTGCTCATTACTGCCCCATTTTTGTTGTAGTAACCTTTCAGAGAACAAGTTTTCTTCACTGTCTCAAGGGATCTTCGACAGCCTTGGCTCTCTGAAAATACTGTAAGTGTTTTGTTGTACTTTGCATCATTTGCACACCTTAAAATTAAACTAAACTAAAATGCAGATTGCAGTTTATTAGTGCTTGTGTCTGCAAACTTCATATTCATTAACTTAAACACTTGAGATAAGGTCTCATAACACTTGGCATGTCTTCAAACATAGTGGACATTCAGAGTTTACACTCAGAACCGAGTCTAAATTTAATGCATCTGTTGACCCACACTCTGTAGAAAGGAATGTTCTTATGATCTTATCAAAAGATGTTTGGCTCTGATGTAATTTTTACAATAATTTCTGAACATGCTGTATATATTTTAGGGAGTTTGACAGCCCGTATCTTCTGTGTGACTGTAACCTGCAATGGTTGGTGGTCTGGATCAAAGAGAAGGCAGTAGGGGTGAAGGAAACTCGCTGCTCGTTCCCTCGCTCCCTACAGGGTCAGCAAATAACCTCGCTCAGGCCTGTAACCCTCACCTGTGGTAAGAATAAGCTCTAACAGACTTGTTTTCTGTCATGTTGGAGATTTTATACTGACTTCTGTTGTATTTATAATGAACGAATTGTTTTCTAACCCTTACACAATTTTTTTTTCTTGTATATTTATAAATGTATTTAAATGTCAAGGCACCTTTATTTATTCAAGCACTTTTTACAATACCAATTGTTTCAAAGCAGCTTCACAGTGTTAACAGAAAAATATGCAACAGAATTTGATTCAGCTGTACATCCTCTCTGGAAAAAACGGTGATGTCATCCAGCTAATTTCAATTGTCATATAGTGTCAATGCGGGCAGATCGGTAATATAGTTGAAATTTATGTCAGTCCCCAACTGAGCAAGCCAAAAGCCAAAGATGACTGTGGCAAGGAACCAAAACTCCATTGGGGTGCCAGTTCTCCTCTGGTCGACGAACAAACAGTGTATGATTATGATTCTGGCATCATTACAGGTCAGAAGTCATATTTGATCGGAATATTTGAAAGATCAGAGTCATCACACCAGAGACTGGTTTATTGAGGATGTTGTGTCGATGAGGCAATTATTAGATAGGAATATTCTAAAGATTGGAGTCGTCACGCCGGAAACGGATTTATTGAGGATGTCGTGTCGATGCAGCATTTACAGGGGGGAGTTTAATTGACACGCTCTCTGCAGACACTTCAGGGATACGTTCGTCATGTCCAGGCGCTGGTCCACCATCTGATCTGGATACGGCCCGGATCCGGCTGACTGCAGTAAACCTCGGGATAAACAGAGAGACTAACATTAGCGTAGATGCCATTCTTCTTATGATGTAACAACTACATCAGGTGTTATGGGAAGTGTTCCCGGTTCCAGCTGACCTAGTTAATGCAGCCTAACAATCATTTACTGATTTGAATAATAGAAATTCATGATCTTCTATGTGTATGCCATAGTAAAGAGATGTGGTTTTAGTCTAGATTTAAACTGACAGAGTGTGTCTGCTTCCCAAACAATGCTAGGAAGACTGTTCCAGAGTTTAGGCGCTAAATAGGAAAATTATCTACCACCTGCAGTTGATTTTGATATTCTAGGGATTATCAACTGGACAGAATTTTGAGATCACAATAGACGTGAAGGACTATAATGCATTAAGAACTTGTTCAAGTAGTGGGGAGCTAAATCATTTAGTGCTTTTGTAAGTAATAAGCAATATTTTAATGTGATGTTTAATAGGAGCCAATGCAGTGTCAACAGAACAGGGCTAATATGATCATACTTCCTGGTTCTAGTTAGAACTCGAGCTGCTGCGTTTCTTTTGTAAATGTATTTATTAATAACAAGTAATTTAACAATCAGTGGGGTTTTTTGTATCGTTTATATACTGTTATTGCACTATTGTATTTTTTTTTTACTTTTTTTATTTTTTTATTTTCAGTTTTCCTTTTAATGTTATTTTAAAGGGCACCTATTATGCCCCTTTTTACCAGATGTAATAGTCTCTGGTGTCCCCCAGAGTGTGTCTGTGAAGTTTCAGATCAAAATTCCTGACAGATAATTGAATGTACCGTTTTGAAAATGCCAATTTTTGGGTTTTAGAAAAATTAGCTGTTTTCTGTGCGTCTCCTTTAAATGCAAATGAGCTGCTGATCCCGGCCCCAGAGGGCGGAGCCTTCACAGCTCGTGAACATGCCAATGAAAACTGAAACATTATCATCTCTATCGTGGACACGCTCATGTGACATTGCAGATCTTCATCATCATGAAATATTATCATCTGCATGCGTTTTAAAACCTTATCACTCTCAACTTGAGCACACACCCGACGTATGCGCACAGAGAGCTAGATGTCGGCGCGTCTGTGAGTAGGCTATTAAACTAGACTAGTTCTCTTTCATGTGTTATTGCGATTAAAAGGTCAAATGCACACAAGGTTATGTCAGAAACACACAAAGTTCACATGAAAACAGTTGGTTTTGTCTGTGCACTTATGCAGAAATCAAGTACAGAAATCCCGTGTGTATATTAGATCTGTGTAACGTTACTAAAGTGAAAGCAGTGTAATATACAGTACCTACTGCTATAGATGCTGTTGATATGAATCAGACAACAAAAGATAAACAGAAAATCACTCACTGCTCTTGACTGAATTAACTTTAGTAGCTTTATTAAGAACACATTTCTTACTTGAATGCTGCTGTTAAATGCTCTGGCGACGAGATAAACATGGCCGACTGTGTACTGCTCTCTGAGGGCGGGGTCTACGCTAATACGACAGAATCAATCAACACTCGTGGGCGGGGCCTGTGAAATGTGACGTCACTTTACCAGGAATCTGCAAGCGGCTTGTTCTGAGACACTGCTTATGATTTATGGGGATTTAATGGATGGATTATAAGGTGGTTGTGTACACACACTGCCAACACACATTTATGTTCAAACACCATGTGAAAGGGAATTTTGCATAATAGGTGCCCTTTAACTTTTGTAATTTTGTTGTCTATAATATACAAATTATTATATTATATTATATTATATTATATTATATTATATTATATTATATTATATTATATTATATTATATTATATTATTTTTGGGTGTATGTTTATTTATTTAATAATAATTATTATTTCATGTTTATTTTTTGGTTTATTATGTTTATTTATTAAGGTCCTAACAATTACTATTTACTATAAGGTCCTAGCAATTATTATTTTAGTATAATTCATATACTATCAAAGTATTTATTCAAATTTTAAATTATATTTTATTTTTATATTTTCAGGTTTCTTTTTAATGATAGTTTAGTAGTGCTTTTATTATTATTATTATTATTATTATTATTATTAATAATAATAATAATAAATTGTTTAATTATTCATTATTATTTCTATTTTGCTTTTTTTCAGTTAGTTACCAAGGTAACATTTCTGATTTTCTTTTATGTTTTTCATCTATTAATGTTTTATTTAGTTTCAGCTTTATTTCAATTAAAGAAAACTATTTTTAATAGTTTTAGATGTAAGAATCAGATCACTGATAACAATGTAGGCAACCTGACCCACATGCTTTATCTCCCTTCACGCTCATGTATGCAAGCAGAAACTAGATTAAGTGCCTCATTTTGTTATATTTTAATGACATTGTGCAACGTGAAGTCTGAAAAGATTAAACAGACCGATGACATATATTGCACATTAGGTGACTTATCTGTATTCAAAGATAAAACTGATAAAGAAAAATTACACTGTTGCTAATAGAACTCCAAAACCAACGATTTTCTGTTCTTTCTCTAACACACTCTCCTACACCAAAAGCAAAGTAATCCTGCTATAAAAGACCTTCAGCCTTGGTTCAGGCCTCCCATTTATGTTGACTTTGGACTTTCTAACCATAGCTTGTGCAAGAACTACAAAGAAACTGCTCCCAGATCACTCATTAATGTCAACTTTTGCAAAAAGCAATTATCTGTGGCTGACCAGTGCTTTTTATTTTTTTAAATTTATTTTTGTTTTTCTCCATTCTCTATTTAAGACGCTCCTCTAGAGCTTCCCTCCTTCCAGATGACTCCATCTCAACATCAGATCGTCTTCCAGGGCGACAGCCTGCCGTTTCAGTGCATGGCTTCTTTCGTGGATGAGGACATGCAGGTTCTGTGGTATCAGGATGGGAAGATGGTGGAACCTGATGCCACTCAAGGCATCTACATAGAGAAAAGCATGGTGCAGAATTGCTCTTTAATAGCCAGGTAATAGAAACCAGCCATGAAGGAGATGCCAAATGCAATACCGACTGTAATATGCCATTTCTGCATACTAGATATACATGAATCACACTATGAGCAATGCCAGCCTCGGAGCATGGCGATACATATACCTGAAATATAAACTAACACTTGATCTACCAACATTGTGCTGGAAACTGACAGAACCTTATTGTAAAGTGTCACTATTTGAGTTTTAGTTAGTTAAAGTCTGTAATGCTAAACCCATTCTCCTGGAGCAACAAGTTCTTGTTTGATTTGTCCTCACACAGTGCCTTGACCATTTCCAACATCCAGCCGGGATTTACTGGGAACTGGGAGTGTCGTGTGCGCACCAGTCGAGGAAACAACACTAGGACAGTCCACATTGTGGTTTTGGAGAGTTCTGCCAAGTACTGCTTGTCAGATCGGGTGTCAAACAACAAAGGGGAGTACAGGTGAGTCTTGCGAACACCTGATCAGATCTACATTACCGCTTTAATGACTGGGGTCGACTTTTTAGTGTTTTTGAAAGAAGTCTCTTCTGCTCGCCAAGGCTGCATTTATTTGATCCAAAATTCTGTAAAGACGGGAAAATTTGAAGTAATATTACAATTTAATATAATTGTTTTCTATGGAAGCGGTTTCCACCACAAATAAAAAAATAAAAAGTTTACATCTCGCAATTCTGACTTATCTCAGAACTGCATGATATAGAGTCGCAATTGCGAGTTATAAAGTCAGAATTGCGTCATATAAAGTCGCAATTCTGAGGAAAAAAAAGTTGGACTTTATAACACAGTTGCGAGTTGCGAGAAAAGAAGTCAGAATTGCGAGTTATAAACTTCCATAGTTTTCTGTTTGAATATATTGTAAAATGTAATTTATTACTGTGATGCAATGCTGTTTTTTCAGCAACATTATTCCAGTCTTCAGTGTCACTTGATCCTTCAGAAATCATTCTAATGTGGTGATTTGGTGCTCAAGAAAAATTTCTTGTTATCAGTGTTGAAACTGCTTCGTATTTTTAGCAGAAACCATGATATAATTAGCATAATTTGTTTGAAATCTTTTATAACATTATGAATGGCTTTACTGTCACTCTTGATCAATTTAATGCTGAATAAAATAATTTATTTAAAAAAAAAATCCTTCAATTGATTCACATGTGTATCCATTGTTGACTATCAAAACAAATGTCCCTTATATTTAAGCTCTTCGCTGCACTCTAGTGGTTATAGATCTAAGTGAAACCTCTATTATGGCACAAGCAAAAACCATCAGACTGTTTCTTTTGTTTTGTTTAGTTTTTTTACTTATTGCATATTTTAACCACTTGTTAAAAACAAATGTATTCCCATTTATGACCATTTATTTCCATGCCCTACCACAGCCAAGTGTTGTTCTTGGTACTTCCTTTATTGCACATTAACCTGATGGAGATTTAGCATGAGTTTTTGTCTGTACGCAGATGGCCTCGTACACTGGCTGGCATTACGGCATACTTGCCCTGTAAACGGCAGGTGACTGGAGCTGGCATTTATTCAGGCAGCTCGGCCGAAGAGAGACGTGCATGGAGGCGATGTGACCGGGGTGGACAGTGGGCGGAAGACGACTACTCGCGCTGTGAATATATGAAAGACGTCACACGTGTGCTTTATATCATCAACCAGGTAGATGGCTGTAACTTTGCAGTACAGTGTTCTGTGTTTAACTTTCATCATACACCTTTAGTCAGATGCATTTGATTCTTCTGTTCTCATCTTTGCTTCCTTTTCTTGAATATCAGATGCCTCTGAATCTGACCAATGCGGTTCAGACAGCGCAGCAGCTGTTGGCTTACACTGCAGAGGCGCCCAACTTCTCTGACAAGGTGGATGTGATCTTTGTAGCAGAGATGATTGAGAAGATTGGCAAGTTTGCAGAGAAGTATAAAGAGGTGAGTTAAATGAAGGCAAGTCATACAGGGGGAAAACTGTGATTTTGTATTAGTATCAACAATAAAATCAAGCAGTTCTGTTCTGAATAATGTTTTTTTTTATTTTTTTTTACGTGCAACCAAAAATACATGAAATAGTTGTGCATATGTGTTTTTGTTGAGGCTTTTATGGTTCATATAGTATATTATGAGAATATGGAGCTTACTTGAGGAGGAAAAATACACCTTTATTCAGACGCACAAACTAAGCAAAAATATGAAATTTAGTGTACTTCCTAATATTTATATGGCCAAAAATAAGATGAAGTTCTGATAGCTTGTAATGCAGTTCAGTCAGATATTTATAAGAGTTTATACAATGCAATACAATGATGGTTGAGCGATGAACAAATAAATGTTCATCAAAAGCCTGATGGATCATATTTGATACTCACAAGTTACTTCAGCCAGTAAGTGTTAATCTTGAAATATTACTAACAATATAAAACTAATTCTGGTAACACTTTACAATATGGTCTCATTTGTTAACATTAGTTAATGTGTTAACTAACATGAAATAACAATGAGCAATACATTTGTTACAGTATTTATTCATGTTTGTTCATGTTAGTTCACAGTGCATTAACTAATGTTATCACATACAACTTTTGATTTTAATAATGTATTAGTAAATGTTAAAAACTAACATTAATAAATGCTCTAAAAGTATTGTTCTTTCTTAGTACGTGTTAAAGTAGTTAATGTTAACTAATGAAACCTTATTGTTGAAGATTTCACATCAAAAAGACACGTGTACCACAACCTAAAGGGGGCCGTTTTACAATTCTACTAAAAGGCTTTTACTTGCTAAAAAAACTATAATCTATCAGAGAAGTAGTAGAACGTAGTAGACACGTAGTAGAACGTGTACAACAGGTTTTAGAAATTTGTGTATCAAACATGACTCAGTAGGCTTTATAGGGTTAAAATGATATTTATTGAACCCCTCAACAGCTGTTTTACGTCGATGAACCATGATTCCCACTGTATTTGAGGGAATTTCTTGACTTGAAAAACTGCCATAATTTATTTTATCAGGTAGAAATTGACGAATTTGAAGTATTTTTACGCAATCATTAATCTTTATCCATTTAAATCATAAAAAAACCTGGAAAAGTTATGTGGCCTTTGAATATTGTTGTGGACAGTGGGGGGGCTTTGGAGTCAAAAAGGTTGAAAACCGTTGATTTAAATCAATGTCACCGTTCGCCACCTCAGTGACTCGCTCCCTCACTGGAGAACAAAACCGGCTTTTGCTGTTGAATCTGTAAAGAGAGGAGCAGATAGGATCAGAATGGAGGGATTTGGACACTGGGGCCACAGAGAGACATAGAACCTATTTTTCAGGATCAGGTTGCACTTCACTCAGTATTGAGGGGAAATGTTATCATGTAACACCTGCGCAGGGATCTGTACCATCATTCAACATCTCACATATTGCAAGGACACATTATTAAATTTGCCTCGCGATTTTGTCATGCTTGTGTAATTTTGCTTAGGAATTTAGTGGAACTCTGTTGTACGAGTTGACAAAGAAGAGGCTGTTTATTGCTTCAGCGTTTGTTTCTCTAGTGTGAGAATGTCGGACGCATCCCAGTAATCACATTTTAGTTCTTAAAAAAAAAAAAAAGATCCACTCTTCAACATTTTTCTGAGTGTGATGTCAGGTTTTGTTCAAGAATGCAGTTGTGAAACAAAATTTTGCATCTGCGCTGAGTGTAACAAAAATGTCCTTGTTTGTGTGTGTACATTGATTTAGTATGTAGTCTGTTTGTGGGTGGAATGCACGCCTGGAGGAATCGGCGGTGTTGTGGGTGTGCATGCATTGTCTCTAACTGCATTTCCTCTCTCAGCTGGGAGATGTGATGGTGGATATCTCCAGTAATCTGATGCTGGCTGATGAGCGAGTATTATGGATGGCTCAGAGGGAGGCGCGAGCTTGCTCACGTATCGTTGAGTGCCTGCAGAGGATTGCTGTTCTCCGAATCAGTAATGGGGCTCTGGCCTATTCTACTGTGAGTACTGTGAAAATGATTTCAGTTGTACATTTTAAAATATATCTTTCTCCTAAATCGGCTGTCCATGTTGTCGATTGCAAATGTTTTTTTTTAATTTTTATATTTATACACTGCCTGGTCAAAGGTCTCTGTTTGGATTTAAATAGAAAAATGCTTAAGAGTCTATGATTGGATCATTATTGCAGTGATTATTATGTTTCTAGCATGTTATATGTTTGGCAAGAGTTCTTCTAACCCTAATTGGAGTGAGTAGCTTTTAATTTCTTAAGCAACCATGTAGGAAGACACATCATGGCCATATTCCAAAATGACAATGTCAAGATTCATCAGGCTCAAACTGTGAAAGAATAGTTGGGATATCTTGAAAGGGTTCAATGGTCTTGAAAGTCTTTGGGATGTGCCTGGAGTAGACTTAATGGAGTCCTTGACTCTTGCATTGATGGAAATAAATGTGATGTTATTTCCATCAAGAGGTGCATAAATTTTTGGTCAAGAGCTTGTACACAATGCTAGAGTCAAAAACTCCATAAAGTCTCCTCCAGCACATCCCAGTTTGAGCCTGATGCATCTTGACATTGTCATCCTGGAATATGGCCATGATGTGTTGTGATCTATTTGCTTTTACAAATGAAAGGATTAGTTCACTTCAAAATGAAGACCCATCACCCCATCTCATCCAAGATGTTCTTAATTTCCTCAAAAAAAGAGTTTTTGAGGAAAACATTCCAGGATGTTTCTCCACATAATGCATTTATTTGCAACCAATGGGTTGAAGGTCCAAATCAATGCAGTTTCAAAGGGCTTCAGAGGCTCTGCACCATCCTAGATGAGGAATAGGGTCTTATCTAGCGAAACCATCTGTTCCTAACAGCAAGAATTTAATGTCTCTTTTGTTGACTTCAAATATTTCATTGGAATTACTGAAAGATAGTGTAATTTATTGCATTATTTCATAAATGGAAAAGCAATTTGATTACAGCGCAGTGTTTGTATATTTACAGTGTGTGTTCATGCACAAGATAAAGATAATACATTTAAATTTACATTTTTGTTCTTTTTAAAGCATCTGAACAGTTTATGTAACTTATTTAAACTGAAATAAATGTATTTGTATATATTTTCTTGTGCATATATAAGGCTGCATTTATCAAAAATACAGTAAAAAAAAAAAAAAAAAAGTGAAATATTATTACAGAATTAAAATGCTGTTTTCTATTTTAATATATTCTAAAATGTAGTTGAAGGGATATTAGTGTTTTTCTTACACTGTTTTCAGGATTCTTTGATGAATAGAAAGTTCAAAAGACAAGCATTTATTTGAAATCGAAGTCTTTTGAAACATTTACTCACTTGAATAAAATAATATATTAATATATTCTTGAATATATTAATACACTTTAAAAAAATTACTGACCCCAAACTTTTGAATGGCAGTGTATGTTATATAGACTTTGGTTTGAAAAGAGTTTTCATAGTCCTTCAATAACATGTGATTGTGAGAGTATGGTGTGGTACCCATTTTTCTTTATTCTACAGAACTCTCATAACATAGCTCTGGAGTCTCATGCGATCAAGGCCAGCAGCTTCAATGGAATGACCTGCACTCTGTTCCAGAAGGTCTCACCGGAGCGCATGGCCATGGCCCATTTCGCTCCCAGAGACCCCGACATCAACCTCGAGCGCCAGCTCAGCTTCAAATGCAACGTGACCAGCAATCTGTCAGCATTGGCTCTCAAAGTAAGCATATTTCTCAGGTACTTTCTGTCTGTGGAGTATACAGTACTGTAGATGTTTTGTCACAGCATATGAGATGAGTGTTTCTTCAATCCGAGAACTCCAATAAAGCTGTGGAACCTGGAATATATCCATCATGTTTTGACAGTAACGTTATTGCATCTCCTTGTCTGCAGAACACTATAGTGGAGGCCTCACTGCAGCTTCCCCCATCTCTCTTCTCATCTCTGGGAAGTTCAGGTCAGGCCGAAGAGGCCGTCTACAAACTCCACCTGCTAGCCTTCCGCAACGGCAAACTCTTTCCCCTGACGGGAAACTCCACTGTCCTCAGTGACGGCAGCAAGAGAAGGAGTGTGGTCACACCTGTGATTCTCACAAAGATTGGTAAGAACACACTTGGTGTTGATCCTACTGCCTTGGGCAAGATCAGACCTGTTCTCAAGCCCACTTCATTGTTGATGTTATACAATATTTCTACCTGGCTAGAAAGCATAGTAAAATACAATAGTCTAAAAATTAAGAATCAAAGATATAGAAATATGCACTTGAGATGTAACTCTCACCATGAGTGGCGGGGGTTCCCACGTGTCCTTGAAATCTTTGAAAGTTTGTGAATATATGAAAAAAAATTCAAGGCCCTAGAAAGTTTTTGAAAATAAACATGCATAGATACAGGTCCTTGAAAGTGCTTGAATTTATTTTGTGCAAGAAGTTTTCTGGAAAAAATGCCATATTATTCCCTCCTGTCTGCTCATGTGTTATTTTGACCAACACTTCGTGGCCAATGCATACTAGCTTGCTTGATTTACATTAGTTGCACGCATTTATGCGTTGCGTTAAGTGTTTCCTGCATGAGATACTTTGTTTTGTATGTTGCCATGACGTTCACGTGCACACAAAACTACTATGATGGTATCTCAACGTTTTCAGTGCTTGCACGAACCCAAATATGTTCAGTCAATGACTGTATATTGTTTTTAATAAACATAAAACATTTGTGATAATCTGTTGCCCAAATATTTTATTTAATGTAATGTTGAATTGCTTTGCTTGTTAATATAATGCAAACCCATGAGCCAAGAAAAACTTAAAAGCATATTCATATATCTTAAAACTTAAGCATAAGCATAAGCCTCTTTTCAATAAAATCCATGCAAAAGTTAATATCAGATAATTTTAGAATACAGTATAGGATGCACCGAATATTCTTCAGTTTTATGCAAAACAGAAATACGACAAATAGAACATCAGATCTGTCATATGGCCAAAAATAAATTGATTTTTTTTCTTTTCTTTTTTTTTTTTTTTTTTTGCGTAGTTGTGTTTGACACATGAAAACTGTAACAATCTTACAAGGTAATCTGAAATAACCTTGCTCTCACTTCAAATGTGTCCCCACATTAAGTCCTTGAATTTAAAGGTATTGGATCTGGAAAGTCCTTGAAAGATCCTTGAATTTGAAGTTAACTAAGGTGTGGGAACCCTGGAGTGATGAGTTTAATTTTTGCTACTGCAGATACTTTTTCTTCCCTTGACAAAAGTCACACTTAACAATAAGTTGCAGCAGGTAAAAACTTCAGGAAAGCAAATAATAATAAGTGACAAATATGTACAAGTCGTTTTATTATTACATTCAGAAATAATATAAAATGCCAGTGAATAATAACGCAATGTTAACCATTATAGACACTATAAACATGTATTTTAGTTCCCCTCACTCCACAATACATTATAAACCGCATTTATTATGAACACCAAGCCTAAATGATGTTTTTTTTTAAAGCGAAAATGAAACTACCGAACTGCACTGTACAAATAATTACATTTTAAATAAATGAATAAAATATTAAATGTATATTTAGTATTTCAGATGATTTAAAAAATGTTGCTTATGTTCTGGAAAATATGTAAATTATCGGAAAATAGGTGGATTATAAAGTTTTTTTTTTTTTTTTTGTGATTTGATCTTTGCTGCACAGCACTTATCCATCCATCCACCATTTTGGCTTCAAGCAGGTAAAGAGGCATTGTGTCATAGACAACAATAATAATAGCAGCTACTGACGTGAGAGGGGGCGGCAAAGAAGAGCACAGGAAGCTGCTGGGAAAAAGTTACCTACTATAACAGATTGATTTCACTTAGAAGGATAAGTAGAGAACAAAGCGTTTGCAATCTCAAGAAGAAGCTGCAAAGGTTCCAAAAGGCAGTTTTCGAAGAAAACCTTTTTTGATTTGTTAAAAAAACTTTCAGTGAACAGTTCTTCAAAAGAAAAATTTATTTTAGACTTCTAAAGAACCTTTCTCCACTGTAAAGGATGTCATAAGGTGTTTTTACACCAGAGGAGCATAGTTCCTATGAAAAGCACAAAACCTGCCTCTCCTCACTCACTTGTTTCATTTTCTCCAGATGAATATTGTTTGTTACAGGGCTGGAATTTCGGTGCATATTGTGCATAATTTTACTCATTCCCGCAGATTTTCTGCTTGCGCACACATAAAGCCGCCTCTCAGTACTAAATTGAGTTCTTTCTCGCTGCTTATTGAGCTTAAACAGTCAAATACACACAAAATAATGTCAAAATGTCGGTCTTGCCACGAATTTGCATAAACAGTCAGTTGTGTTTTAAGTGAATGTAAATGGTTGAGAAAGAAAATGCATGTGTAACAGTGTAATGGATCTGTGTGTCAGGTCTTAGTGACAGCAGCCTAATATAACTGCTGCCAAATTATGAGATAATATTAAAAATATCTATATGGCAGTTTTTCCCCATGGTATCGATTGTGAAAATGCTAATGGCTAGTAACTTTGGAAAACCACTAGCCACAGTGACTGGTGAGCAACAAAAATCAATGTCAAGCCCTGAATACAGCTATAATATAGTACATGTTATGTGGTTGGTTACCCTTTATTCAATTAAGTATTCAGTGTTAGAAGAGGCTTTCGTACCAGGAATGCTATACCTATATAACATTTGCCGGAAGTACCTACTTTTTGGCATGTTCGCAGGAACTGAGCGATTTTAATTCTAGGAATGCCTTTTGGGGGGACTAAATTAGCTCCTACTTCAGAGTAGGATCTAACCCAGCACAATAGTCATGTAAGTGTACACTGATTGGCCGAACGCATTATACGAAACAACGTCATTTGTAGCACTGCAAGTTGGCTAAGAGATTAAATCTCCTATGATGTCCTTTTTGCTCTTTCAGTCGCTTTGCTTATGCGTATACTTTCCATCTCCCATATCACAAAACCCACAACTCCGATCACAGCATCCTCAATCCTCCAGTTGCTGATGTTGTTGAATGAGGACGTGCTTAGATGATGTCGCTGTCAGCCTGCTTACAAAACTACAGAGTTCCTACTGGCGGTGTGAATGCAATCAGAAAAAATGGCCCTAGGGGATAATTTAGTTCTCTGGGAACTGCCCTGGTTGTTAGTTTGTATAACTAAGTTCCTAGAACTACCCAGTGCGAAATCTCTTAAAGGTTCTTCATGGAATCGCAGATGCCAATAGAGAAACTTTACTTTTCAAAGATGGTCCATAACCAGATTTGTTTTGAGTTTTGTAACACAAACTGATTAAACATCCATTCTCCTGTTGTTTAGACGGCTTTCCACTGAAGAACCTGCAAAGTCCAGTAAACGCCACTCTGCGGCGCTTCCTGCATGGATCAGATGCTGTTCCTGCCTTCTGGAACTTCAGTCTGCTGGGCGGACAGGGAGGCTGGCAGAGCGACGGCTGCCGGATCCTCCATCAGGATGACAACTTCACCACAATGTCCTGCGATTCACTTAATAACTACGCTTTACTGATGGTAAGAGAGACGGATGTGACTTAATTTTTTGTCTGTTCTTCAGTTCAATTTACTTCAACTTAATTTGCATAGTGTTTTTCCCAATACACATTGTTTCAAACCAGCTTTACAGAAAATTTCTAGAAAGCTTGCTCATCAAGCCTGCATTTATTTGATCAAAAATACAGAAAAAAAAACAGTAATATCTTGAAATATTATTACAATTGAAAGCTGCTGTCCGTAACTTTTCCAAAACGTGTTTTTATCTTACCCTGAATCATTATGGTACACTTAAGCACAATTTGTAGTTCTGCGTTGAGTGTACGCCGTAGCTGCGTCATAGGCTGTGTGTAGCACGCGTAGACTACGACGTACCCTGACACGCACCTCTCCAAAAATGTAACAATGTGTCGTTTCGACGCGGCTCACAAGCGCTGTTATTGGTCTGCCAGAATCCCTCCCTCAGGGATACACATGCTCCCTCTGCAAGTGTAACTGCACGTCAACACGGACAAGGACGCATTAGTACAAATGAAAATCGACGCATAGCCCACGGCGTAGAGGCTACAGCGCAGGTTTGCCACAGAAGTATAAATCAGCCTTTATAGTAAGTGTTTATATTGGGACTATTTCAGACCGGTCTGGTAGGAACCGCTGCGGAGGAGCACAGTCCCTGCGTGATTCGCCATAGACATAAACAGAAAGAAGTTGCTCCGGTGTCATGAGAAATCCTGTCCCCCTGTGAAATAGTGTCCACTTAGGACCCCAGAGCAATTCTTTTGGCTGAAAGAACTTTTAATGGTTAATCTGATTACAGTTCTTACAAAATCACGTTTCGATTTTTGTCGTTTAAATTGTTAAAATAGTCTTTAACGCCTTGGAAATCATATGTTTCATATACTAGTGTATAACTGTAGCTATAAGTTGTGAAATCAAGCATATCTTGTTCTTAATGTTTTTTCGTTTTTTTTTGTTAGCGTACATTCTAGCATAGCATACAGCTACCCGATTAGCTTAGTTTATATACCACGGTTGCACTTACCCTACATCTTAAAAGCCCTAGCCCCGCTTTAATGTTTATACAATTAAAAAAAAAAAATCCTGTTGTATTTATTTTGTGCACCTGTCTTTACATTATAGGTACATTGCTATGTTATGATTTTGTATTGGTATTATTACTTAATCAAATGAAATAATTTACAATATGTTAGGCATGTTATTGCTCCCATTATAGCAATCAATTACATATTTCAAATAAATGTTGTTTGTGTGTACTTAGTATGACAGTGAATTCATAGTTTATTTTTAGCCATTAAACGAAACATCGCGATAACAGCTTTCAACATCAGGCATTTAAAACGGCTACCACGTTGGGTCCTAAGCGGACACTAATTTCACAGGGGGACAGGATTTGTCATGACACCGGCTGCAATGTTCTTCCACAAGACGCATGCAGTTCTGTGTATTAACCGTTAGAGTGCAAAAACTTACGGACTGCAGTTTTAAAATAATGGTTTTCTATTTTAATATACTTCAAAAAATATAATTTATTTCTGTAATGCAAAGCTGAAATTTAAAATTAAATATTAAAAAAAACCTAATAAAAGGGGGAAAAAGTTAATAATAAAAATATTAAATCTTACTTGAACTAAAATTAAAATGAAAACTGAAAATGCGAAAGTTAAAGCTAATTCAAAATATTAAATAGTAGGGCTGGGTATTGAGACAAACTTTGCTATTGGATTTCCATTCACAAGCTTTCGATTAAGATTCGATTCATTATCGATTATTATAGATGTATATCAGATACAGTACATCTCTTAACTAATGCAATAAACTATACATGGGTGTCAGTTGGTACTACATTACTGTAATATTGAAGGTTCAAATTGACTGATTTAAATATTAACAAATTACACTCGATGTTTTTTATAATAATAAAGTTAATACTAACTTAACTATTACATGATCATATTTCTACTCCAATTTGTTTTTGAAATATAAACATTTAAATGGTGGCAGTTTGAGTTTTCAAACATGCATTAATATTGAAGAACATTTAAAAATTATAATGCTCATCTCTATGGTTAATTTTTCTAGCTGACTAACAAGTTTACGGTCACTGAATGTTTTTTCTGAGGTAAATGTGACGTTACATGGCATTGTTTACAAGCTATTTTACTGACGTCTTTCCGTGGTTGAAACCCTGATTGAGCGATTACATGTGACATGATACGAATTTTGGAAAGTTGTAATGTATCTTTTAACATAAACATGAATGAACATCTGAAGTTATTTCGCGCTGTAACTGTATTAAAGAGGAGGAGATGATCCGGTCACGTGAGCTGCATGCTGCCTCTTCTCTTGAACTGAGGCGCTACTCCGATCTGTCACACCACATTAAACATTTATTTTTTACAAACGGTATTTATTTTATAAAATGGATCATTTGGATCACGTCATTTGAAATGGGAGACTTTGTTTCATATCAGAAGTACTACAGCGCAAAGATTAGTGCTTTTTTTTATTTTTTATGAGAGGCTCACTAGAATGATCCATTCATTCATAAACTGAAAACAGGATGACTAATCGATTCTTGGGATTTAAGAATCGATATCGGTTCTTTTTTTTTTCCTTTTTTTAACCAGCGCTACTAAATAGTGTACAAGCAATACGAAAATAGCACTGCTGACCAGTATTTACTATATAAAAGCACATTACATGATTAATACAATGTGTGGGGAAAAAAAATCTGGTGTGTAATTTTGCTGCGTCACTACAATAACAGTAAAAACAAAGATGTGCAGGATTGTTAATGAATTCCAATGTTCCCATCATACTCTTGTCATGTAATTACATATTTCAAGGGTTTATTTTTGTGCTGGATTGATCTGCTATGTAATTTTGTTCTGATTTTCCTTCATGTTGGACGTGTACCGTGAGCCTTTGACTCTAGACCTGTTTATAATTAGACCTTTTCAAGCATCCTCGACACCCACCTTGTACCTTCCAGAAGATGAAGAAAAATCCCAATTATAGGGTGTTGGAATGCATTTGCAAATATAATCTGCTGATATACTCTCGTCTAACAGGATCTGAACAGGACCGGGTACAGCACGTACAGCTTCAAACCTCTTCACCCTGTTATCTACGCCACAGCCATCGTCTTGGTGCTCTGCCTGCTGTCAGTCATAGTCAGTTATATCTACCACCACAAGTAAGTGCTGCAACTTGTTTTTGGAGGAGGAAAAATGCAGTACAAGGCAAGGGGTTTTGCTGATTTTAATGTGATATTTCATGTGTTCGCAGGACAGTGCGTATAAGTAAGAAGTGTTGGCACATGCTGGTTAACCTGTGCTTGCATATTCTCCTCACCTGTGCTGTGTTTGTGGGAGGCATCAACCAAACATACAACGCAAGTGTTTGTCAAGCGGTATGTGCCGGCTTTTCCACATGAATATGAGTTTGGGGGACAATATTTACATCTTTCTTTATATAAGTTTCTTGGTTTATATACAGAACTGCAATACTGCTCAAGTTCACATTTGATACTCTTAAATGCGGCATAAAATGGAAGTTGCGATTAGTCCCAAGTGAAATGGCTTCTGGAGCATGAAGAAATGAAGGGGGGGATTGATTTTTGGCCATGAATTAATTGGATGGATGTGGTTTACTATTGGTGGATCATGTAAGTGACAGGTTGCCATGCCCCCGTGCCAGTAAACGCATCCTCAGAGAAGAGAAGAGATGTCACTGCAAGAGGGAGGGGAAGATCATTTGATTTAAAGATTATGAGGGCACATGGAGAAGGAAAACTTTTTTTTTTTATAATTATGTGCACAGTTAAACGTTCACCCAAAAATGAAAATGAAAATTTTGATCATCTTCGGAACACACATGACGATCTTTTGTCCCTCCATTGACAGCTACGCATCTACAACTTTCACGCTTTGAGTGTTCAGTAAAAAATTTCTGAAGAGACACAATCACTTTATATGAATTTTGTTGAATTTAGGTTTTTATTCACATAAACATTCATCAGCGAACATAAACGAGCTCAGCCAAACCTGCTTGACACGAGAATGACCCTCATTGGTTCTCGCTGAAGCTCAAACGTGCTGCGTAATGAGAATGAGAATGAACCTCATTGGTTCTCGCTGAAGCTCAAACGTGCTGCGTACCACGAGAATGAACCTCATTGGTTCTTGCAGAAGCTCAAACGTGCTGCGTATGAGAAGAGAATGAACCTCATTGGTTCTTGCAGAAGCTCAAACGTGCTGCGTAATGAGAATGAACCTCATTGGTTCTTGCTGAAGCTCAAACGTGCTGCGTACCACGAGAATGAATCTCATTGGTTCTCGCTGAAGCTCAAACGTGCTGCGTACCACGAGAATGAATCTCATTGGTTCTTGTGGAAGCTCAAATGTGCTGCGTAACACGAGAATGAACCGCATTTGGTTCTTGCACGTCAAGTGAACATGCTTGAGCTTTTGTTTACCACAAATGATGTGAGAGTTGATGAATGTTTATATGTGAATAAAAGCCCCTAAATTCAGTCTCAACTATGGATTAGTTTTACGATCTCTTTATGAACTTTTTGAAGCATCAAAGTGGTAGTTTACGATCTGTCAATGAGAGGCACAGAAAGCTCTCAGGTTTCATCAAAAATATCTTCATGCATGTTCTGAAGATGAACGAAAGTCGTATGGGTTTAAAATGACACAAGGGTGAGTAATGACAGAATGAACCTCATTGGTTTTTGTGAACTCAAACCTTTAAATCTTTTATAATAAATGAACTGCAATATTCTTGCAGAAGCTCAAGAATTGTCAATTTTGAATTCATGGGGACTTTAAATGGTACTTTTTGAGAATAATTTGTATTTTCATTGGTCTTGAGGAGAATTCATGTTTTCTCTAATGTCACGTCCTGCAAGGTGGGGATGTGCTGCATTACTTCTCACTGAAGCTCACGGCCTTGTGGTCATGAGAATGAATCTCATTGGCACGCAACATCTACAAACAGGTGACACGGAAGAATGAATCGTTATTGGAGCTCGATGAAGCTCCACCTCCACCCAGACCTATGCTGAGGTGAAGGTCAAAGTAATCAATGAGAAGTCAGAAAATATGCAGAAAAATATTAAATAAAAATGGATGGACAAATAATAAATAATTGTATTTAAATGAATCTGATAGATGAAAAATAGATGATAAAATAAATGATTAATAAATTCATTTAGAATGAACACACATGGTTGATTCATTTTAGGATACAGAGTCTTGAACTTTCATTTTACACAAATGCCTTTATAACAGATGAATATTTATATTTGAATTAAGTTCCCTGCTTTTCAGTCTCTGTCAGAAAATTTATAAACAGTCAATCCATATGGATTAGGTGAATTGTCCATGGAATTTCAAATGATGATCTTTTAAAGGAATAGTTCCATGGAGGCACAAAAAGCAGTCAGGTTTCATCACCCTCATGCATGTTCTGAAGATGAACGAAGGACTTACTTGGTTTCAAATGACACAAAGGTGAGTAATGAGAAATTTTCATTTCATGTGTGAACTGGACTTTAAATCTTTTATAATAAATACTGCAATATTCCAAAAAATGTCATACAGAATTGTCAATTTGAATTCATGTGGACTTTAAAGTGGTATTTTGAGAATAATTTGTATTTTCATTGGTCTTGAGGAGAATTCATGTTTTCTCTAATGTCACGTCCTGAAGGTGGTGATAGTGCTGCATTACTCCACACTGGCTACGGCCTTGTGGTCCGGCGTAACTGCACGCAACATCTACAAACAGGTGACGCGGAAGGCCAAACGTTACGAGGAGCTGGATGAGCCTCCACCTCCACCCAGACCTATGCTGAGGTAAAGGTCAAAGTAATCAATGAGTAGTGTAGAAAATATGCAGAAAAATATTAAATAAAAAATGGATGGACAAATAATAAATAATTGTATTTAAATAAGTGATAGATGAAAAATAGATGATAAAATAAATGATTAATAAATTCATTTAAAAAGCAAGCACACATGGCGTGATTCATTTTAGGATACAGAGTCTGGAACTTTCATTTTACACTAAGCCTTTATAACAGGCAAAAATGTGTTTTAAATTAAGTTCCCCTGCTTTCCACTTGGTGTCAGTAAACATATAACAGTAAGCAGGGCTTTTAGGTGAATTGTCCATGGAATTTCAAATGATGATCTTTTAAAGGAATAGTTCCACCCAAAAAAGCAGTCATTCATTTCTCACCCTCATGTTGTTACAAATAAGTAGGACTTACTTGCTTCTCAGGAACACAAAAGACGATATTTTGAGAAATGTTGGTCAGAAGAAAACAATGTCATACAGATTTGGAACGACATGAGGCTGAGTAAATTGATGTGTAGTAAATTATATAAGTATTATTTATATAATACTATAGTAGCCAGCTTCTAACTAACTTGATACAGAGACACTAGTACTTACAGGCATAAGGATATTCAGTTGATATCATTCCTTTTAGTAATTTTATGTGCTTTTGTCAATTTATATATATATATATATACACTCACCTAAAGGATTATTAGGTACACCTGTTCAATTTCTCATTAATGCAATTATCTAATCAACCAATCACATGGCAGTTGCTTCAATGCATTTAGGGGTGTGGTCCTGGTCAAGACAATCTCCTGAACTCCAAACTGAATGTCAGAATGGGAAAGAAAGGTGATTTAAGCAATTTTGAGCATGGCATGGTTGTTGGTGCCAGACGAGCCGGTCTGAGTATTTCACAATCTGCTCAGTTACTGGGATTTTCACGCACAACCATTTCTAGGGTTTACAAAGAATGGTGTGAAAAGGGAAAAACATCAGTATGCAGCAGTCCTGTTGGGCGAAAATGCCTTATTGATGCTAGAGGTCAGAGGAGAATGGGCCGACTGATTCAAGCTGATAGAAGAGCAACTTTGACTGAAATAACCACTCGTTACAACCGAGGTATGCAGCAAAGTATTTGTGAAGCCACAACACGCACAATCTTGAGGTGGATGGGCTACAACAGCAGAAGACCCCACCGGGTACCACTCATCTCCACTACAAATAGGAAAAAGAGGCTACAATTTGCACGAGCTCACCAAAATTGGACAGTTGAAGACTGGAAAAATGTTGCCTGGTCTGATGAGTCTCGATTTCTGTTGAGACATTCAGATGGTAGAGTCAGAATTTGGTGTAAACAGAATGAGAACATGGATCCATCATGCCTTGTTACCACTGTGCAGGCTGGTGGTGGTGGTGTAATGGTGTGGGGGATGTTTTCTTGGCACACTTTAGGCCCCTTAGTGCCAATTGGGCATTGTTTAAATGCCACGGCCTACCTGAGCATTGTTTCTGACCATGTCCATCCCTTTATGACCACCATGTGCCCATTCTCTGATGGCTACTTCCAGCAGGATAATGCACCATGTCACAAAGCTCGAATCATTTCAAATTGGTTTCTTGAACATGACAATGAGTTCACTGTACTAAAATGGCCCCCACAGTCACAGATCTCAACCCAATAGAGCATCTTTGGGATGTTGTGGAACGGGAGCTTACGTGCCTGGATGTGCATCCCACAAATCTCCATCAACTGCAAGATGCTATCCTATCAATATGGGCCAACATTTCTAAAGAATGCTTTCAGCACCTTGTTGAATCAATGCCACGTAAATTAAGGCAGTTCTGAAGGCGAAGGGGTCAAACACAGTATTAGTATGGTGTTCCTAATAATCCTTTAGGTGAGTGTGTGTGTGTATATATATATATATATATATATATATATATATATATATATATATATATATATATATATATATATATATATATATATATATATATATATAGCTTTATTTTAATTTAGTTTGTCATTTTAGCTCTTCATCTTATTTTTTATTGTAGAACGTCTTAAGTTTTTCATCTAATATTAATATATAAAAGTTTTATTTAATTTAATAAAGTATTTATATGTTTTAGTGAACAATAGCAACACTGATGATTTTTATTTTTAGTGAACTATCCCTTTAAAGCTGGAATACACCAAATGACTTATGCTCAAATTTTCAGTCGTCAAAGGGATAGTTCACCCTAAATATTAATTTTGTCATCACTTACTCACCCTCATTGTCTGATGAACACAAAGATGATATTTTGAAGAATGTTGGTAATCAAACAGTTGATGGTAGCCATTGACTTCCATAGTAGGATAAAAAATACTATGGAAGTCAATGGCTGGTGTCAACTGTCTGGTTACCAACATTCTTCAAAATATCATCTTTTGTGTTCATCAGAAGCAAGAGTGTGAGTAAGTGATGACAATTTTCATTTTTGGCTGAGCTATCCTTTTAAGTGTATGATTTCCCAGTTACCTTACTAATTAAATGTCAACTGTATCCTTTAACTGTTTAAATTGTTTTTCTTCTACAGATTCTACCTAATAGGTGGAGGCATACCGATCATTGTCTGTGGAATAACAGCTGCTGCTAATATCAAAAACTATGGAAGTCAAGTCAATGCACCTTAGTAAGTATGAATTGTAGGACACTTTTTAACCATCCCTTACAATAAAATTCAAGCCCAAGGGTATTTGACAGGATTGTAATTGACAGATTTGGTGTAATCGATTAGACATTTAAGCCACCAGATAAAATGCAATGTATCCTTAACTTGGCCGCTATTAACGACATACTGTACAGATACAGCCCGTGTGTGCCTCAAGGTGCTTTCCAAATCCCCCTGTGAACATTTCCTGTCATTTCATAGTCTTTCTCTGCCATGAGAAATTGCTTCTGCTATTGCTGGAGTCTAATGCCCATGCTTTGTAAAGTGCAGAATAATACATCATGGAGGAGTAAGTAGTGTAGACTTCTGAAGTTGTGTGAACCTAATTATGCTGCTCTATTTTTGGCTCCCCACCTTGTGTCTGTTGGTTTCCCAGTCTTCTTTCTTTCACTTGTGACAGCTGTTTGGATTGTGTAACAGCATGGTTTAATTTGAAAATCCAGACCATCTGAGATCTTTGGGGTTTAATTAATCTCACGCTACCGTGACAAAAGAAAAAACGCTCTGCTGAGCATCACAGAACTGCCTCAGAAGTGTCTTTCTTTTTCCTACAATATGAAGCCCTTGATACCACCAGTGTAAACCTTAAGAACTTATATGTACTTAAATATAAGAGTTACTTTTAAGAGAGCAGACCTACAGAGAGGGACAGCAGCTTTGATTTTGTAAAATATGATGGCAGTGTTCTAGCACTGTTCTGTGTACATTTTATGTAAAATGTAAATTTCATTTTCATGCTGCCAAGTATAAAACGGCAAAAAAGTAGTTCTCAGGAAATGTTCTCAGCTTGTCAAAACATCAGTATTTTAATGTACATTCTACTAATTGAAGTAGTTTGTTGTTGTTGTTGTTGTTGTTGTTGTTGTTGTTGTTGTTGTTGTTGTTGTTGTTGTTGTTGTTGTTGTTGTTGTTATTATTATTATTATTATTATTATTATTATTATTATTATTATTATTATTATTATTATTATTATTGGCATGAGTATAGCCTTTATGTAAAAAAAAACAAAAACAAAATACAGAAATGAAAGAGTTAGTTCATCCAAAAATGAAAATGATCTAATAATTTACTCGCCCTCAAGTCATCCTAGATGTATATGACATTGTTCTTTCTGCCAAAGACAATCAGAGTTACATAAAAAAATGTCCTAGCTCTTCCAAGCTTTATAATGAGAGTGAATGGTGCCATTTTTTTTAAACCCAAAAAAGTGCATCCATCCATCATAAAGTAATCCATGCGGCTCCAGGCGGTTAATAAAGGCCTTCTGAAGCGAAGTGATGCATTTTTGTTAGAAAAATATTCATAATTATAACTTTACAAACTAATCACTGGCTTTCCGGTAACGGCCGTATGCGAGTCTAGTTCCGGCAGAAGAGTGACCTCTGACCTGACGTATTGATGAACGTGGAAGCACAGAGGATGGAGCAAAACAAAACTGTTGACTGAAGGGTGCCTCAGATGCTAAAAGATTTTCCGAAAGGACAATAAACTTAAACTTAAAACACCGGTCATGAATAAAAAGTCTAAAACGAGAATTGTTAAAGAGAAATGTCGGAGGAGCTTGAGTTTTTTTGCACAGCTCTATTTTGTTGAACTGCGAGAGAGTCTCCTCTCACCTAAGTCACTCTCTGTCACATGGACGGCCATTACCGGAAGCTAGTGATTTACGGTTAATAAAGTTATAATTATAGATATTTTTCTTACAAAAACAATTGCTTTTAAAATGGATTGATGCACTTTTGGGGGGCTTCAAAATCTAAGGTATCATTCACTTCCATTATAAAGCTTGGAAGAGCCAGGATATTTTTTAATGTAACTCTCATTGTGTTTGGCTGAAAGAAGAAATGTCATATACACTGAGGATGGCTTGACTTTGAGTAAATTATGGGATCATTTTTGTCATCATAGCCCTAGCTGAATGTATATTTGAAAGTATTTTTCAATACCCTGGGAGGGTAGTAGTAGTAGTATTATTGCCATCAATAAAGACTTTGCTGGTATGGCAATAATAAAAAAAAAAATCAACGTTAATGTTTAATGTGAACATTTATAGTTTATTGAGGGCATTTTGGTTTTTGAGAGTTAAACGGCAAATATGAGCATTAAAATCATGATAAACTGAAAGCAGTGACCGATCTTTTCTCCCATGGTGTGTCATATGTTCGATTGAAATGGATTATCAAAAAAATTGACTTGGATCTATGCATTACTTGCTGATTGGATGGAGACAGATTGGCCGAATATGAGCTTGCAGTTGATTGTAAGAAAGGGCAGAGGTTTATGTGGACGAAACGATTGTAGAAGCCCAACATGCGTCACCAGAAACAAGTCTGCCAGTTCACCGGAAGATCTGTTTGACATTTTGATTATGGATTACATAGTCAACAAAATTGAATCGATTAACCGTTCACTATATGATCAATAACATGCATTAAGAAAATAGATGGGATAAATTTCCTTTTCAGGCCAAGTTTAAAAAAAAAAAAATCTGTTGTCTTTCCTCAGCTGCTGGATGGCATGGGAACCCAGTCTCGGTGCGTTTTATGGCCCAGCGGCCTTCATCGTTTTCGTGGATTGCATGTACTTCCTCAGCATTCTCATTCAGCTCCGCCGGCATCCCGAGCGCCGCTTTGAACTTAAAGAACAGTCCGAAGAGCAGCAGCACCTTTCTGTGGCTGAAGCAACCGAGATAACACCTGACCATCTGGAGACCTCATCCACAGCCGCCACACACCCGGTTTTGATGTCGGCTCTGGAGAACGAACATACTTTTGTGGCTCAACTCATTGGCGTTGCAGGATCCTTAGCTCTTTATGTATCGCTGTGGGTGTTTGGTGCTCTTGCGGTGTCCCAGGAGCATCCAGCAGATTTGGTGTTCGCCTGCCTGTTTGGCGCTGTTGCTTTAGCCCTCGGGGTGTTTTTTGTGGCGCACCATTGCGTAAACCGTCAGGACATGCGGCGTCATTGGTCACAAGCTTGTTGCCTGGTTCGCCGTAACTACGGCGTACAGGTTGATTCACTGCTATTGCCTGTCACGGTTACCGGTGGCTCGGTGTTGGCGGCCAGGGGAAACAGTGAAGCAGCAAAGTGTCCGGCCAGCAGCGCTGAATCCTCCTGCACCAATAAGAGTGCACCAAGCGTACGCAACTCCACCCAAGGCTGTAAACTGACCAATCTGCAGGTCGAAGCAGCTCAGTGCAAAGCGGCCCCTTCAACGGCCAATGGGACAGCTTTACTGGACAACAGCCTGACTGAACATTCAGTCGACAATGAGATTAAGATGCATGTAGCGCCTGTTGAGGTCCAATATCGGCCCAGTTCAGTCAACAACAACAATCTTCCAGGAACAGGCAACGCAAACATCAATGGGCACTCGGTACGACACCACAAGAACCGTTCAAGAGCCCATCGAGCTAGCAGGCTCACTGTTTTGCGCGAGTACTCTTACGACGTACCTACCAGCGTGGAGGGCAGCGTGCAAAGCGTCCCGCATAAGCGGCACCATCACGAGAGCCTACACACCCGCAACAGCCGTCGGGCGGCCTATTTGGCTTACCGGGAGCGCCAGCAGAGCCAGCTTCAACAGGACAGCAGCGACGCCAGCGCCAGTTTGCCGCGCCGCTCGCGCCACCTTGGCAAAGGTGGAGGTGTCCGCCTCGGTAACGGTTTTGGGCACGGTCTCAGCAACAATGTGGGGAACGGTGTCAGTAATGGAAGCTTAGTTGGAGGAGGGGAAGGATCTGGGACTGATGTCACCAGTCAAACTAGAGACTGTCCAAAGCAGCCCCTCGCTGTTGAACTGGAGGTACAGCCCAAGTCTTACGGGTTGAATCTAGCGTGCCAAAACGGACCTGCCAAAGACTCAGAGAGACTACAGAATTTGTCCCCCTTGAACGTGGAGAGTTCAGGGAATATTAAGACTGGCTTGTGGAAGCACGAAACTACTGTGTAGCAAGATTCCCTTCTCAGAGACTACAACTTTTATATATAACTGTGAATCTTTTATTTTATGATTTTGGTGGTACAGTTTGTAAAAATTGTTCTTAAAAGAATTTGCGTTTTAATGTTTGTTCAATAACTGAGTACCTAAAAAAAAAAATGCTTGGCTGCAAATCATCATAGTCTACAAATGGTCTATTTTTGTACCCTTTAGCCCATATTGCATTTCATTCTTTCGTTTTGTATGTGAAGATGCATGTCTTGCTGCTCTGAGTATATGCTGGCTGAATCTCTTATGTGTTTTCACATAATTGCAGCCATCAAAATTAAAAAATGCAGCCCACTTCATCTCATCTCTGAATTCAAAGGTGAGTTCAGACCCTCTCATCTGAGAGCTTCCTTTAGGCCTTGTGGTTTCAATTAATTGGGAGCTTAATTCATTTTACACCAAATGGTACAATTTGTAAAAAAAATTGTTCCTGAAAGAACTATTTTGAAGCATTTCAAAATTTAAGTACATAGAAATGCATAGTTTCCCACTTGACTGCGAATCATCATTTGTATCCTTTAAGCCCATTTTGTATTTCACGCTGACATTTCGTATGTGAAGATGCATGACGTTCTGCCCTTTGAGTATATGTTGGCTGAATCTCCTGTGTTCTAATGTGTTTTCACATAATTGCAGCTGTCAAATAATAAAAAATCTCTTTGTGCAGCCACTTCATCTCGTCTCTGAGTTCAAAGGTGCGTTCAGACCCCCTCTTCTGAGAGCTTCCTTTAGGCCTTGTGGTTTGGAGTAATTGGGAGCACATTGTGCCTTTATGTCCGTTTCATGGAGGCTCTAATTGAGGTGCAGGTCTTGATACCTATCTGTGCTTTTTGTCCCCACTTTGGTGGAACCTATTGGATGGGCAAGAAATTGTAGGCCGCTGCTTCCAGAGTTAGATACCCACGCAGTGATTGATGGCTGACTCTCAGGTCGGGCTGCCTGTCATCATTAGCGGTGACGGGAATATAATTGCTGTAGTGAAGCCTCACCTGCCTACCCCCTTCTTGTCTAACTTGCCATAAGTCTGTCGAGCTGTTCTCTGCAGGATAATACAGGACCGAGTGAAGGGCAATTGAATAATTCTCTATTCGTGCACACACACACACACTTTTAGTGTGTTCTTTTAATAACCAATATTTTGTGAGTTTAGCGGTGCTAATGAAGTCCGCAGGGGTTTCACATTCTTAAATTAGGCCATATATCAATTGTGCTCAAGACATTGAAGAAAATTGAGATTATTGCTTTCATAACACAAAGATATATTTTTGTCCTGGATTTAAAGTTGATTCTCTTCTTGTGCTGAAAAGGATTTTGTTCGTATTTATGTCCTCAACAGGCACCAAGTATATTATGATTATTAATTATGGGTTAATGAAATCATGCATTTTTTTTTTCCTAATTTAATCAAAATATCATATTAAGAATAAAGTTCTTCAAAAGAAACAGTTTGTAGTTTTGCATAATATTTTATTTATATATATATATATATATATATATATATATATATATATATATATATATATATATATATATATATATAATATATATAAATAAAATAAATACATAAAAAAAAATGTATATATATATATATATATATATATATATAAGACGCATGCATGCATGCATATGCATGCATATACACACACACACACACACACATACACATTTATTTTTAAGAATTTATTAAAGGAACACGTCGACTTTTTAGGACTTATTCACCGTATCCCCCAGAGTTAGATAAGTCCATACATACCATTCTCATCTCTGTGCGTGCCATAATTCTGTCTGACGCTCCCACCGCTAGTCTAGCTTAGCACAAAGACTGGAGGTAAACGGCTCCAGCTAGCCTACTGCTCAATAAGTGACAAAATAACGCCAACATTTTCCTATTTACATGTTGTGATGTGTATAGTTACATCGTGTACTAAGACTGACGGAAGATGAAAAGTTGTGATTTTCTAGACCGATATGGCTAGGGACTATACTCTCATTCCTGAGTAATAATCAAGGAACTTTGCTGCCGTACCATGGGTGCAGTGGCGCAATGATATTACACCGTGCCTGAAAATAGGCTAACTTTCGTTAACAACCAACGTGACAACCTGCTTGCACTGAGAGCGCGCTGGGGACTATTTTCAGGGCTTTTGAATAAAGCTAAAGTCCCAAAAAGTCAGCGTGTTCTTTTAATGTCTGCCAAATGACATGAGATAAAACCAGTTGTATTTAAGCACCACTGAGATACTATTATAGTTTTTTTATTTCTTTTCTTTTTTATTTTCTGGTTCATTTTGATTTAAGTTTCAGTAATTTTGTTTTGTTTTTGACACTTTTTATTTTTTTATTTTAAGTATGCCTATATATACAGTCATGCTCAGAAGTTTACATACCCCTTACAGAATCTGCACAATGTGAATCATTTTAACAAAATAAGAGGATCATTCAAAATGCATTTTTTTTTTTGTGGTTTTTTTAGTACTGTGAAAGACATTTTACTTAAAAGATGTTTATATATAGTCCACAAGACAAAATAGATGAATTTATTTAATAAACATTACCGCTCAAAAGTTTACATACCCTTGATTCTTAATACTGTGTCGTTCGTGATCAGGAGTCCCTTGTTTGTCCTGAGCAGTTAAAGGAATAGTTCACCTATGATTTTGAGATCTCTCTTCACACTGAGGACAATTGAGGGACTCAAACACAACTATTAAAAAGGTTCAAACATTCACTGATGCTCCAGAAGGAACTACTAACATTAATAGCCTGGGGGTGAAAACTTTTGAACAGGATGATGTCATCGTCCAACGTTTTCTTATTTTTGTTTAAATATATATATTTTTAGTATTGTCCTTCAGAAGCAACAGATAGATACTTGCATGATTCCTGGAAGACAAATTAGCTGCAGTTCAAATTCTAAAGTCCCCAACACCCCCCCGCAAGTGCACAAATACGCTACTATAATGTGTGCATATGCAGTTACACAAGATAAGTGTAAGTGCAAGAGATGCTTACGAAGATAAAATGATATACATTATGGAAAAAAGATTGTTGTTGCCGTCAGTTTGTGAGTGTGCTTGTTCCACTGACCTTGTTTTACCATATGGGGTTGTTGATTCTCACTTGATGTCCACTGACTGTGTCCAGATGGATTCATGGGTGACATGCCCATTTAATGTCCCAAAAATCCACTTCCTCAGTAACACCACCAACGCACAGAAATCCTGAAAGTTATTCTATGTAAAGTGTTTTATCAGTTAACACACAGAAAGCCTATGCACTCTTAAGTTCTTTGTGAAGGTCATGCAGGAACAGTTCATTCAAAAATTATAACAAAAAATTATAATGGATAACTTATCCATTAACGTCATCTGCTGTATCTGCTCATCATGGAGGACTTAACGAATGCGTAAAAGACAAGATGTTCTTAATTTTCAGCCCATTAATGATATATTAAAATCATATATCTCACAGACAGAGATGTATTACCAGACCCTCCTGAATGTGACAATGAGAAAGGCTTTGAATTATGCATGGAGCACTTATGACTATATTACTTCAACCAAACTGCATTGTGCCAGCCTTTCTGTTAAATGCTATTAATTTTCTACTGTCCCCCATGCCCTTAAAAATTCACCAATGCTTCGAGTCATGAAAGTTTCATCATTTGAATGAACATGTTCCCAGGGAGAACAGAACACTAAAATAAAAAATATATATAAAATAGTTCACAAACTTCGGGGTCAGTAAGAAGTCTCTCCTGCTCATCAAGGCTGCATATGTTTGATCAAAAATACAGTAAAAACAGTAATATTTTGAAATATTATTACAATTTAAAAGAACTGTTTTCTATTTGAATTAGGGCTGTCAATCAAATCTTTTTTTTTTTTTTTTTTTTTCGTGATTGATCACACTCTTTTGGGAGTATTCGCACACTTATTGTATAATTAAGCATACACAATTTATCTCATTAAACACATTAATTTTGTCATCATTTGCTACTTCCAGTAAAGTAAACAATCAGAAAACTGTATTTTCTGAAAGCGTCAAGGATCATTGGAGACTCCAAAAGGACACCAAATAACCAAATATAAGGAGTCCATATAATTATATAATAAATGTATATACACACCTAAACATCCATGAAAAAAAAAAAACATTACAGAATTCACAGTGTATAGTGTGTGTACAGAGCAACAACAACGAGATTTGTTTTCATTTTAGACGTCAAGCTGTGATATGAACAGGACTAAATCAACCGCTTTGACTGCAAAAACCTACGATTACTAAACACAACAACGTACACGACAAATCAAACATTATCCTTCGTGTGTGTGTGTGTGTGTGTGTGTGTGTGTGTGTGTGTGTGTGTGTGTGTGTGTGTAGAAACAACGCAAATGTACTGGGTGTGTGTACATGAATGCAGCGTGCGATCAGTGATCGAGAACGCCCACGTACACGGTTTGTTCTTTGTGCATCAGTATAACAGACTCTCACACGCTTACTGTTACCCCTTTTCCACCAAATCAAAATCAAGTCACCTTTATTTATATAGCGCTTTTAACAAGTCCAATTGTTTCAAAGCAGCTTCACATTGTTAACAGGAAAATAATGCAACAGAATTTGTACAGCCGTTCTGGTGAAACGGTGATGTTATCCAGCTAATTTCAAGTATCATATAGCGTCAATGCGGGCAGATCGGTAATATAGATGAAATTTAGGTGTCCCCAACTGAGTAAGCCAAAAGCCAGAGGCAACGGTGGCAAGGAACCAAAACTCCTTCAGGGTCAGAATGGAGAAAAAAACCTTTGGAGAAACCAGGTGCCAGTTCTCCTCTGGCCGACGAACAAACAGTGTATGATTATAATTCTGGCAACATAGCAGGTGTTAATTCATATTAGGTAAATAGATATTCGTAAGATTATTCGAAAGATTGGAGTTGTCACACCGAAGACGGGTTTAATGAGGATGTCGTGTCGATGCAGCATTTACGGGGAGTTTATTTGACACGCTCTCTGCAGACACTTTAGGGATGCATTGGTCACGTCCAGGCGCAGGTCCACCGTCTGATCTGGATACGGCCCGGATCCGGCTGACTGCAGTAAACCTCGGGATAAACAGAGAGACTAACATTAGCGTAGATGCCATTCTTCTTATGATGTAACGAGTACATCAGGTGATATGGGAAGTGTTCCCGGTTCCGGCTGACCTAGTTAAGCAGCCTAACAGTCATTTACTGATTTGAATAATAGAAATTGATAATGTTTTATGTGTATGCCATAGTAAAGAGATGCGTTTTTAGTCTAGATTTAAACTTACAGAGTGTGTCTGCTTCCCGAACAATGCTAGGAAGACTGTTCCAGAGTTTAGGCGCTAATTAGGAACAGGATCGACCGCCTGCAGTTGAAAGCTGCTGCGTTTTGGACCAGCTGGAGTTTGTTTATTAAGCGAGCAGGGCAACCACCCAGTAAAGCATTACAGTAATCTAGCCTTGAGGTCATGAATGCATGAATTAACTGTTCAGCATTTTGCATCGAAAGGATGTGCCGTAATTTAGATATATTTTTAAGATGGTAGAATGCAGTTTTACAGATGTTAGAAACGTGGCTTTAAAATGAAAGATTGGTATCAAAGAGCACACCCAGGTTCCTAACTGACAACGAGGACTTGACAGAGCAGCTATCGAGTGTTAGACCGTATTCTAGGTTACTACTTGCAGAGTTTTTTTTCTCCAATAATTAAAAATTCAGTTTTTTTTCTGAATTAAGTTGCAGGAAATTACTAGACATCCAATGTTTTATATCAGCTATGCATTCCGTTAATCTTGTGAATTGGTAAGTTTCGTCAGGGCGTGAGGAAATATAGAGCTGAGTATCGTCAGCATAACAGTGAAAACTAACGCCATGCTTCCTAATGATATCTCCCAGTGGTAGCATGTACAGGGTGAAGAGCAACGGTCCTAGCACTGAGCCCTGCGGTACTCCATACTGAACGTGTGATCGGTGTGACATCTCTTCATTTACTGCTACAAACTGATAACGGTCAGATAAGTATGTTTTAAGCCATGCCAATGCAGTTCCACTAATGCCAACATAATTTTCGAGTCTATTCAAAAGAATGTTGTGGTCGATAGTATCGAATGCAGCGCTAAGATTGAGTAACACTAATAGAGAGATACAACCACGATCGGATGATAAGAGTAAATCATTTGTAACTCTGATGAGAGCAGTCTCAGTACTATGATACGGTCTAAATCCTGATTGGAAATCCTCACAGATACCATTTCTTTCTAAAAAGGAACATAATTGTGAAGACACTGCCTTTTCCAGTATTTTTGACAGGAAGGGTAGATTTGAGATCGGCCTGTAATTGACTAATTCTGTAGGATCAAGTTGTGGTTTGATAATAGCCAACTTTAAAAGTTTTCGGTACATATCCTAATAACAAAGATGAGTTAGTGATATTAAGAGGATCCAAGGCAGTGCTGGTGCTGGTTCGGAGCCAGAGTCTAGTTTCAAATCGGTTCTTTGTCTTTCCACACCCAAAGCACCAGCTCCGAACCAGGAAAAGTGGCTCTTAAGTAGCACCAATTTGTAATTTGTATATACAAATTACGGCGAGCTGTACTGATGCGTTGGATTCGCTGTGTTTTGATGCCGATGTAGGATCGCCATTGTTGATGGAAGGCTTGTTCAAGATACATCGGCGTCTGCATTTGAATCGCTCATGCTGTATTTTGATATCATACACTGATCGGTCTACGCAGCGCCGATGCATCTCAAACAGGCCTGGTGTGTTTGTATTTCCCGCTGCCTCGCTAGAGTTGCTGAGAAAGATGAGACGTATACAGTGGCGTAAGACCTGGTTCCGTGGTGGCTCTCTAGGCCGTGGAAAGGCAAACCGGTTCTTAGAATGCTCGTCAGTCGAACCAGCTCCGAACTAGCACTAGCTCTGAACTAGCACCCGGTTCATTCTGGTGGAAAAGTGGTATGTATGACACCAAAATTGCACTCTTCAGAAACAACCGCAGAATACGACAGAGCTCGTGTTTTAAAGCAAAGCACACACTGGAATGAATAATTCACTAAAAACGCAATGTGAGTCTCTATTCTCTCTGATATGTGTGATGTAATCAGCCTGGCCTGTTTGAATGAATTCGATTACTGGATCACCGAACACTTTCCCAGAGTTTAACAGCTTAAAATGTTCTGATCACAAACAGAAGCAGAATTGGGTTTAAGGTGCTTGTAGATGCTTGTCAAACTTGTCAGCTTTTATGACTGATATATCCGAATATATCAGAGTAGCGTCAAATCGTTTGCATATTTAGATTTTTGGTGAATGTGCTGTAGAAGCATCTGGCAGTGAGTTTGAGGTTTGCCTCAGAGATAAAGATTGATGTCTTCCATGAAGTTTTACCATCTGTGCCTGATAGAATTAGCTCGACTAAAGTGTAGGAATAAACCTAGTTACCTACAGTTCACTAGGCATGATGTCAGTAAGACATGCGGCAAACATGTAATCAGATATCATATATGAAACCTTCCTCCTCCTTAATGCATGTGAATAGTGTACTTGAGTCATATTTGCTGTGGTAATATGCTGTTTAAGAGCTTCTGATGGTCATCTCATTGCTGTTTCAGTTCTTTAATGCACCATGATGATTTGACACTTGCCGAAACAGAATGCCAATTTGGTGGCATCATGCGGATCTGATATGAGAAATTAATGGATATGGAATTAATAAATGATGAGGATAACATGTTCTCTCATCCAAAGCACAACAACTTGCTGCAAGACGAGCCAGGGGTCAAAGACAATAATTCTGAGAACCTGACACCATTATTATAAAGGTCTTGCTCCCCAAACACACAACACAGATTGTGATCACAGGTGTACAGACCTGGAATTAGGTCACCACCTGTTTAAAGCAAGCACATAGCATGCTGGAATTGATTATACATGTCTTAATGTAGAGCCTGGGTTCAGAGAGAAGCTTTAGTGTCCTGTATTGTTGCTGGGTAGTAACTGATTACATGTAGTCTGGATTACGTACATGGCACTGACCCTGACTACATGTAATTCGTAATCAGTAACAGATTACAATATGCTAAGTAATCTGCCCAGCATTGTATATTAATATGTCATCTCAACACCTGATGTGATCAGACAGCAGCTGTCAGTTGCTCTTCAGCTATTGTGCTCAATGAGAAAACATTGCAACCTTACAAATATGTCTTAGGAAAGAAATCTGAAAGATGTGTTCAAAAAGTAGTTGATGTGTTTCCCTGTCAGTCTGCTATTATTTTTTAAATGAGTGTCATTAATCAGTCATCCACTGACATAAAAACAAACGCTTGTGTTTTTGCTTCTTTACTGACAGACAGTGAAGAGTTAAAGGAGACAAAAGCACGGAGAGGCCAGACTCGAACCTCCTTTAATGGCTCGACGTATCAGAAGCGTATACACTAGAATCTGTGGCACTGCTGCGACGGCTCATGTTTTCTAAGAATACAAATAGCGTTGTCAAAAGTACCAACTTTGGTACCAAGTCTGTACTGAAATTTAAAAAACGAGACTATACCAAAATTTTGAGCGCTTGTTGAACAGATTCTTAAACACCTCTGATTGGCCATTGTGTTCACACGCTCAACATATACAGCCATGGCCAAACGTTTTGAGAATGAGACGAATATCAATTTCAGAGTGTCTAGTCACACCAAGTGCAAACAGCGTGCCTTGTTGGCAAGTGCTATTTGCACTAGCTCTTCCTAATAATGCCTGGTTGTGCCAAACAAAATAAAAAAAATAAAAATGTAAAAGCACTTGTGATTTGATGTCTTCAGTGGTGTAGTCAGTAAAGCGTATGGCTAATGGATCATTGTTTTGATACGATCAACGCGGGTTCGAATCCGCCTTTTGCAGAGCTTGCTCTTCTCTCTTTTCTCATCACAAATCACATCGCATCATTTACTTTCAATAAAAATTAAGAATATGTTCTAAATGTGGAAATAAAGTGCCAAACGAAATGTTTAATAATAATAAAAGCATTTATTGGGTAGGTGTAGGGAGATCTTTTAGTGTCCCTTTACGCCAACATTATTTACACTCTGTTATTATTGCATCCTGTTGATGTACAACAATACTGAGGTGCAAATAGTATGTATCTGTCAAAATAAAGTATAAATTACATGTAATTACTGTTTACACATATTGCAAAAAACTGCTACTTCTATATAGTGCAAATAGAATATATCACTATTTTCACTTAGTAAATATCATCTACAGCTATTTGCACTTAGTGTAAATATCATCTATCACTAAGAACATGTTATTTTCACTGAGAGGGAATAGAAACTAGTTTATATTAACACTTGGTGTAAATAGCATCTATTGCTATTTGTACTTAGTGTAAATAGCAATTACCATTAAGAAAATATGCTATTTTCACTTAGTGTAAATAGAAACTAGTTGCTGTTAACACTTGGTGTAAATAGCATCTATCGCTATTTACACTTAGTGCAAATAGCCGCTGCCTATTAATTTTCACAAAGTCTGCTGCCTCAGTTTTTATGATGGCAATTTGCATATACTCCAGAATGTTATGAAGAGTGATGAGATGAATCACAAATGTCTAAATGACACAAGTCATTTAGACATTTACAACAGTTTATTTCTTTTACACAAAGGTTGGTTTTACACGATCAATCTATTTTGCAGTTCCTGATTCTGTTGTTTTCACTTGCAAATCGATGTTCACAGGCGTGCAATGATTTTGGCCGTATTTTGGCGAATGAAACGTGTCAAAAGTGTAAGCGCAGAAAAATGGAAGTCAGAAGAATCAGATCATATTTATTTTGCATTAACATGAATCTGCAGTTTCACATGAATTACACGAATAACAGTAAAATGCTGCAAATATTTTTTTTTTCATACACTTGAAAGACGATTTCTACACCTTTACAAAGCTCCTCTTGTACATGCAAATTTAATTTATGCTTGCAATCTTATACTTTCACTTTCTTATCCTGCGCATGCGATTCTTTATGGCATCAATTTTCCTTCATAGTTTTTCATAGTGATTTTTTTAAGCAGTTACAAGTGGTTAAATGGCACTACAGAGGCAGTCGGAAAGATTAAACGCATCACGGCAAACAGGTGCGCTCAGTCCTTTTACAGCCTCATTAAGCTTATAACTGTGCTCTTATAAACTAGTCTACGTTGAAGTCGAGCGACCGTGGCGTAGTTAGTTTATAGCCTATTAGCGTTTTACTTATGACGACTGCATTTAGGCTTCAAAATTCATAAAAGTTGTGTTAATCTGTGAAAATTATCTTGATGGACAAAATGTGTAAGTATCAAACTTTTATTGATCACAGATCTTGTTTTTAGCGATAATCCAAAAGCCTATGGGAAAATCCTATTGGGTTTTTGTCGAATGAACCAGTGTGACGACTACAAAAGTGACGTCATACCTGCACCACTCTATATACACTGTACATTGCAAAAGAACAGGGTTATTATAGTTTACTGTAATTACTGTAAATGACTTATAGATTTAAATTTATATTATATTATATTATATTATACACATCTGCTGCCAGGAACAACCGTTAATTATTAGATTTTTAGTTCGGTCGTTGTTTTTTTCAGTGCTAATTAGCTCTAGCTGAATTTTATCAACTTGTTTTCAAAGCTGCGGGTGAGCCACAGAAAGATTAAATGAGCATGTTTGAGTGAAATAACATCTAATGCCAATTGGAAGATTTCAAGTCAGCTGCTTGCATCTCGTTCTCATGTGTTTTCCTCAATGTCATGTCCACATTAACTCCCATATTCTGTATATGCCTCAGTCCTCAGTTACGTAAGCTCATCACACTTTATAGCTCAGACATTATCTTCTTAGTCTCCAGGCTACAGTCTCTTGTACGCACCCACTATACAGTACAGTCAGATGTGGGGATGGAGTCAGTGAATTACTGCATTGAGCAAATGGAGCCAAATCCTTCTTTATCCTCTTGTCTGAAAGACATAAAGTTTGCCTAGTGGATGCTTAATTTCTCCTGTGAGGAGTTTTGCCCTCCTACGTGTTCTCCAGCTCTTCATTTCCTTTCACCAGCAATTCATTATCACAGCTTGGGTAGTGGATGTTGATTGCGAATGTTTAATTTATTATGTTAATTATGGTTTCAGGAAAAAGTGATGATGATGATGTTTCTTCTTTTAAAGCAACATTTCTAATATACAAATATTGTTAGATCATTATTATGATAGAATAACAGCACAACATCTTGAGCAATATATTGGTAAAATAATGGATGTATATTTCAGAGATTGTGTAAACGCAAGTTATTGCTGTTCAAAATGCTGTCAGAAATGTCAAATCCCATCTGCTGGTTTCTGAGCAGTCTTTTTATATACTCTTTTCCATTCTCCATGAAACCGTAAATCAAGCTTCAGCGTGGCAGTGTGTTCTCAGCACTGCCAGTTCTGAGTAGCAAGTCTCAAACTGAAAAGGCATAGTGGTACGGTATAGCAGTATATCATATTATAGTGGTAGGCTAGATCAAAATTCTAGTTCAGTGTGAATGTTACTGATGGATCGTACAAATTGGCCCCCAAAGTATTTGGATACTGAAAACCCACTGTATGAATCTGCATTAGATAAAAGTGTTCAAACACTGATGCTGACTTTTTCTCAGAGCTAATTTTATTCTCTTTATACTTTTGCCATTACTTTTTATTAACTGGTCTGGTCACCACAGATGTTAAACAAAAATCTAGGTAGTGCAGGATGAGTCATCAATATTTTTGGTCAAATAGCATTGTTTTTTTGTTTAGCACAATATTTGACCGGAAGGGTAAAAATTACAGTTATTTTCGTCAGTTACTGTAACGTTTAGCTTCCAATGAAGATGATTCAGAAGAGTTAAGTTTATTAAATTAAATCCACTAAGCTACACACAAAAGCAAGAGTGTAGGAAACAGTGTGCGTAGCACAAACAATACCAGACAACCGAATTAACCAAAATTAAAGGTGTAGTGTGTGAGCTTTAGCGGCATCTAGTGGTGAGTTATGAATTGCATCCCCCAACGCTCACCCCTCCCTTTCGGAGCATACAGGCCGACACAGGACAAAAATTATGTCGTCTGAGACAGCAGAGAGTAGCTAGCGCTCTGTTGAGCAGTTTGTCCGTTTAGGGCTACTGTAGAAAAATGGCGGCACAAAATGGTGACTTCACTGTAAGGGCACCCGTGGTGTATGTAGATAGAAATGGCTCATTCTAAGGTAATAAAAACATAACGGTTCATTATGTAAGGTCTTTATACACCACTGAACACATAGTTATGTATATTATATTGCATTTCTGTCAATAGATCCTGATAACTATTACACACTGCACCTTTAAAAACACAGTGATAATGAACAGAATAGGCTCCAAACAGGTGTGATCGTTAAATCTAAAAAAAACTAAAAAGTAAAACGTACTCTAAAAAGTAGCGGGAAAAGAACAAAAGAAACAGAAAACCATAAGCAGATTAAAAGTCCTTGAAAATGAAAACCAAATCGCCCCCTATACCCTCATTCACTATTCCCTACATTACTCCGCTAATATAACCCACTTGAATGAGTGAATGAAAATGAGTGAGTGAATTCAGACACTGAGTGCTCTGGCTGTCGCTTTTACATAGTTTGTGCTTGCCATTTGATAATTATTTGAAATGTAGCAAACTAGTAGCTCCAGTAATAATAAAAATATTTATCTTGAACTCTGCCATGGAAACTATCATGTATAAAAGCAAGCGTATAGCGTCAGTTCTGGCAGGTCACGTCAGTCAAGCTCGCATCAGCTGACTGTCATCTGATCACGTCTGCCTATAGGAATACGACGTCTATCACAGCACACATATATACAAGCTCCTCAGTACTATCAGCAACTGTCACGTTTCTCCAGAGCTCGTTTACCCTTCTCCATCCCCAGCTCCTCTCGTCCAGTCAGGATTTGGTATTCTAATTCCCCTTGAATCAGACTAAATTCCTGAATTATTTTGTACATTTAATATCAACATTAATGATATCTGCAATGCATTATGTTGGTTCTGTTCTGTTACCCTAAGGGGGTTATCGCTGCTCTCCCTGCTCTTATCCATGCTAGGCTGCATGGATGTGCAGGGAGTTCTTGCCCAGAACAGAACCATACCGGCAATCCAGACTAATAGTCAATCAATCATCTTTGATGATAGTGGTCCTGACAGAACCATATTTAAACAATTTAATAATCAATTAAAAAGGAATTTATGCATGTATGATAATACACTGGACCAGCGCGGTTTGGGAAATGGATGGATTATTGATTCAGCTGCGGGCGCCATCTCCTGGCAAGACGCAGGAATTCATTTTAGTGTGCGACTCTCACAGTGCATTATGGGTATTCTCTAGATGTTGAGCATACATCAGCTGTACACTCGTTATTGGGGTGTATTGTGGGATTGAATGAGTGCACTCAATAAGGTCCACTATGGTTTCGGACAGCACTACAAATGGCTGTCCCTTCAAATAGTGCCCTATTTAAGGGTATAGGGGGCGATTTCAGACACAGCCAATGAAAGTGCGACAGTTAGACTCGTCAGATCTAGCATTCTGCACACTTTGAATCAGACATAGGTAAAGTCTATGATAAAGTCGTAAGATTGCATTTATTTAAATGAATGAATTATAGCATTTATTTGAATTCATTATCACGAGCGAGAGATGTGAGAATCACCTGCATCTGTTCAGCATCTCTATTAACAGCGAATTCTGTTATTCCTCATTGCTGAGAAATATAGTGATTCTGTAGTGAAGATATTTTATTAATAAAAGTTGTGGGACAGCGTTGATAAGTTTCTGTGCGCTTGAATTTTTCTGTGAGACATATGCTTCAGTGAAAATAGTGTGAGTGACGTATGTGTGTGCTTTAATGAAAACAGTGCATTAACTGTGATTAAACTGACTTGGAACTACCTGTGCATTAAATGTTTTTAATGCACACTGTTTAGCCAATCAGAATCGAGTATTCAGACAGGCCATGGTATATGTAAGGGATAATCCACGGCTTGCTGTGTATTAAACAATTTTAATGTACGACATGGAGGCAAAGAACCACCCGATTGTTTAATATCAGGGGTGTTTCCTCCGAGGAGGCAAGGGAGGCAGTGCCTCCTGGAAAATATTGGATGAGAAAATTATCCATATTTTCAAAAATTAAACAAGGCAAATATTACAAAATGTGACAGTGTATAAATCACTGTTTTTTCTAAAGGAACACTGTCCAACAGCGACACCTGCAGGTAAAGTTACAGCGGGAGTCGGTCTCTCTTGCCTCCCCTGAGGCCATTGACTTTTAACAGACACCCTAAAGTGTGGGTGGGTTTAGTGGGGGGTAATTGAGAATGAATGAAGTCACATGATAAGGGGTAATGCCTCCATTGTGCTATTATTGGATTTGATTGGTTATGTTTGGTTCACGTGATAAATCTCGCCTCTTGTTTTCATGCGCATTCGGCAATGGGAAGGCTAATTAAAAAGTAAGTAAACTGCTCAGCCACTTAGATATCACCGCATTATATCAGACGAGAATAGTGTTTTTGTGTGCAAAAATCCCTAAATAACGACTTATATAACACTGCTTCATGAAGCTTCGGAGCGTTATGAATCAGCGTATCGAATCAGCGGTTCGGAGTGACAAAGTCATGTGATTTCAGCAGTTTGGCGGTTTGACACGCGATCCGAATCATGAATCGATACACTGATTCATAATGCTCCGAAGCTTCATGAAGCAGTGTTTTGAAATTGGCCATCACTATATAAGTCGTTATTTAGTTTTTTTTGTTGTTTTTTTTGCGCACAAAAACTATTCTCGTCGCTTCATAAAATGACTGTAGAACCACTGTAGTGAGGTGGACTTCGTAACGACATCTTTAGTGCCTTTTATGGGTCTTGAGAGAGGAAGTGGACGCCTTTCTGAGCCATGAGATTTCAACCAAAATATCTTCATTTGTGTTCCGAAGATGAACAAAGGTCTTACGGGTGTCGAACGACATGAGGGTGAGTAATAATGACAGAATTTTCATTTTTGGGTGAACTAACCCTTTAAGTGTAACTGGGACATGAATTTACATTTGATATAGGGGAGAGCGGGGCACAACCTAACGCTTTTTAACTTTCTCAGTTTGTGTAAATCCACTTGGGGTTCAGAGTATTTATTTTTTCCCACATTAATTTCACACATGTCGCGTACAATTATGTGGTTTTGTTTCATTAATACAGTGTATACTTTTTTCTTGATTTACCCCGAAAGAATGGAAGTGAAATGTGACAACATGCCCCATAGGTGGTGTAACATCACCAATGACAGCTTAAAATGTTACCTGATATAATCAAAGAAAAATATTTTGTCAATAAAATACAATTATTATTATTATTTTAAATAAAATAATGGCATTTTTAATAATTTAAAAAAAAAAGTTTGACAACAAACAGATCGCTAAACACAGCTATACATTATAGTGCAAAACATAATAATAATGAATCATTTCTGAACATTGACTCTCAGTCATTATTCACCCTTTTCTCATGGTTTCCTAATAGAATTAATAAAAGTATAGAATATAATAGCGTAGTTCTAATAGGGGCTCATTGTAACGCAGTGTGACAACATGCCCCTCCTGCACAACTGGGTTTTAAACCACGGCTCGTGTCTTCTGCTGTTAGATCAGCATTAAAGAACAATCTGTTAAATATCAGATATAAGATTACAATAATATCAGATTTGTCTTATTTTAAATAAACACAAAAAACAGATGTACTTTTGCTATGTTAAATAAATGTTCAGTGATATCCAAAGATTTCTTAATTTTGGCGCAATTTTTCCTCTAAATAGTGTTGATATGGCAACTATAAATACAGAAAGTTTCGTCATCCTGGCATGTGTGGAAAGTGTTAAACCATGCGTGTTACAACTAACCCCGCGTTAGGCTGTGCCCCGCGCTCCCCTATATAAAAAACACCACTGCATGAAGCAATTTATTTGATTAATATATACTTATTTTCACATATGCAGGATTAATGCTAATAAAAAATAGCCCTTTTAAAAAGTTGACTACCCATATGAAAACAACACCGGCCTCGAGAGCGCGCCTGGTCTGTGACGCGCATCCGCGACTGCATCAGCTGAAGTTGCTGAACGCTGAAGAGCAACAGTCACAGTCTGCCCGCCACAAGTGCGCTACACACGGAGAGAAAACTGGAAACAAAGACTCTTGCAATGGAGAAGAATCTCGACAGCACCTCATCCCGAGTGGACACATCAAGTTCGTCGAGTGGTAGGACTAAAGGTGCATGATTTTTCTCTCGCGCCGCGCGCACCTTCCCATTTTCTCATGCATGTCTCGCATGTAAGTTTGACAGCCTGACGGTCATGTTTGTACTTTTGCCGTTCTTTGAATGAGAGGTTTTTATTTTGTTTTATTTTTATTTTTTTTATTACAGCTGCCGGTACAACAAAGAGTTGGACAATTTAGGTTACCTGTTACTTTACTTTGGCCATAGATTTGAAATTATTTATTTATTGTCAAATATGAAAGATGAAAATCGTGACATTTAAGCTTAAGTTCAGGCTTTAACCTGTGAGGCTAATAGACTAGAGTAACTAGATGGAGCGACACGAGCTGTTGTGTTTAAGCATCATGGTTTGTTCACTGTCGACTTTAGGTTGTGTTTCAGCATCTTTTTATAAAAACGCATATAGAAGCAGCCAAGCAGGTGGGATGAAACTCACTGCCTGCGGACACAATCCTTGACCACGATACAGAGAATGTCAACAAACTACAAACCCTCAATATTTATAGAACCTTATGGGCTTTGTCATCTAGCAAACGCTGTAAATCTAGCACTAAATTATTTTATATCAAGTCGATTTCAGTTATTACTAATATAATATACTAATATAATATAAGGCTACCACTTCTGCCAAAAAAATAAAAAACATATTATGGAAAAGTGTAACCCTTTAACAGAGAACCTATTAGATAAAATGGGGCGGTTTGCAGCCGAGTGTGAAGCGGCCGGGATGAGAATCAGCGCCTCCAAATCCGAGGCCATGGTTCTCAGTGGGAAAAGGGTGGCTTGCCCACTTCAGGTTGGTGGAGAGTTTCTGCCTCAGGTGGAGGATTTATCTTGACGTCTTGTTCACGAGTGAGGGAAGGATTGACAGACGGATCGGTGCAGCTTCTGCAGTAATGCGGTCGATTTACCGGTCTGCCGTGGTAAAGGAGGAGCTTAGCTGTAAGGTGAAGCTCTCGATTTACCGGTCAATCTACATTCCTACTCTCACCTATGGTCATGAGCTGTGGGTCATGACCGAAAGGACAAGATCCCGGATACAGGTGGCCGAAATGAGCTTTCTCCGCAGGGTTGCTGGGCGCTCCTTAGAGATGGGGTGAGGAGCTCAGTTACTCGGGAGGAGCTCAGAGTAGAGCCGTTGCTCCTCCACATCGAGAGGAGCCAGTTGAGGTGGCTTGGGCATCTATTTCGGAAGCCTCCTGGACGCCTTCCCGGGGAGGTGTTCTGGGCATGTCCCACCGGGAGGAGGCCCCGGGGAAGACCTAGGACACGCTGGAGGGATTATGTCTCCCGGCTGGCCTGGGAACGCCTCGGAGTTCCCCCGGAAGAGCTGGAGGAAGTGGCTAGGGAGAGGGAAGTCTGGGCGTCTCTGCTTAGACTGTTGCCCCCGCGACCCAGCCCCGGAAAAGCAGAAGATGATGATGGATGGATGGATGGATAGATAAAATCTGCCTTCACTATATAGTTGACTCTTGTCATAATGTATCCCAATGTAACTTTTTTGTGCACATTGAATTGTCCTGCTGATGCTGGATGTAAGCCTTACCTCAAGTGCATTGGTACTATATGTTAATTTCTCATGACCTTGAGTAGTATAAAAGATTATATCCCCTCACAGATCACTGTGTAAAAGCATGTGATGGTTATCTCTGCAATAACAGGATTTGTACTAATGGTTTGTTGTCCAATAGTGACTTTTATCCCCTGCTAAGAGTCCATGTTGTACTGTATTAAATGACAAAGTACGTAAAGCTTGTTTGTTTAAATGGAAGGAAACACAATTACTTGCATTTACTCATCTACTTCACAAACAAGTTGAATAATTATCATTTTCATTGCAAGGCGATGATCTTTAAATCTTCAGTCTACGATGACATTAATGCATCTGCTCTCCTATAAATGGATCTTAACATTCAACAGGTTTATTACCATTAGAGAAATGTTGAGCTTTGAGTGCTTTTAAGGGTAATGCCTTTTAAACTTGTCTTTGAGGGTTTAAATTCTTACAGCTGCTACAGATTAATCTTGTGAGAAAAGACACAATTGATGCAGGCATTAGGCAAAGGATAATCAGGATGAGGAATATAAAAATGAATTTTCTGATGCCATCAAATGATCTTATCTATATAACTGTGAATATTTGAGCATATATTTCAGCATAAATAATATTTTAGACACTTCTCTCTACATCATTTCCTAGATGGAAAAGTGAATTAGTTGATTAGAGTAAATTAAGGGTACTGTATGTTTACACGCAAACAATGTACTTTGCTTTTTTCGTGCACAGACGACAACATTGTCAAAACGATCCCGTTCACACGGACCTGTGAACACTTTGTAAAGAAACACTATACACCTATAGATTAAACGTGTAATATGTACGCATGTGCATGCCGTCATCGATTTCACAAATTTGCATTTTGCTCTTTGAAACCCGCATTTTCAGGCTCTGTTTTGCCTGATAATTTACATGACAACACTTAAAATGTTTTACGTTTTTATTTGAAACAGCCCCTTAGACATCTGTAGCTTTTGTAGGAATGTTTTATAAAACTTTAAATTGAAAATGATGTGCAAAAGGTTTTTGTCATCGACTCACTCTCATGTTGTTCCAATCTTGTTTTGCTACAATTATTCTGTGGAACACAATTTTTTTTTGAAGAATCTTCAAGCAGCTTTTCTTCCATACAACATTCAAAGAGACCGCATCTGTCAAAAAAACACAAAAAATTCATAAATGCACTATATTTTTAGTCTTTTGTGAAAAAAATGTTATGTTATGTCATTTGTAGAGGACACCAGGACTCAAAAAAAAAAGACATGAATAGGCAAATCAAGTTTTTTTATTTTTTTATTTTATACCATATTTTGCTTTATACAATATGTGTGTAAGTGGGTTTTCCCATTATATACAACATATTTATACATTTAATATGCACATTAATGTGTTCTTGTGGAAACATGTAATGAAATAAGATGAGTTGTAATTGGCAAGATTTTCATTATAATATCTAATATTTCATAGGAATATTGATATATCATTTCTTTCCCTATTCACCATGCCTGATAAACATGCTCTAAGTCCTGCTGTCCTCTACAGGGGACATGTATGAAATCAATGTCCTGTTTCAGAAAATCATATTTTGATTTTAAACCCCATAACATCTCCCTGAGGTGCTGATTTATGACAAACAATTGAAAAAAATTCAGATTTAAATGCTAATTCCAAAATGTCATCATATTTCCATAAGGGTGTTAAATTTGATCACTAAATGAATGCCAGTCATGTTTAAAGTCCAAGGAGAGGCAGCTGTTATTGTGAAACTTCCAAAGATTTGGTATATCTGAAATCACTGCCTCAATTTACAGGACTTCCAGACTTAAAACGGATGTTGTCAGAGAAATTCACTATTCCTAAACAAATCACAAAAAAAGTCTGCTCCTGGGTCCCAGGAGGATATGACAGTGTCGTGTGAGGAACAGATTAAAATATAAGCCCTTCTACATCTCAATCGTTATCCTGCATATTCGAATGTCCTCAATAACTTTTTTTGGGGGGATCTGAATGTGAATAAAGCAAAAACTATCAATGCACTATTGTTGGAAAAGAGCTGCATAAAGATTCTTCAAAATATCTCCTTTTCTGTTTTATGGGAAATTACCAATCTCACGGCAATTCGTACGTATTTTACGAGGTGGCTAATGCATATGTATTTGACGAGTTGGTCAATTCGTATGATTTCGTATGAATGACCTACCCCCTAACCCTGCCCCTAAAACCTACCCATCACTCCAGTATAGACAAATCGCACGAATCCATTCGAGTGAGGTCGTACGAATTGGCTACCTCGTACAAACTGGTTGTGAGATAGTGCTGGAAATGACATGAGGGTGAGTAAATAATGAAATGAACTATTCCTTTTTTTTGGAACTTGATATAAGGAGAAAAAAAAAACATAAAATTTTTTTCACATCATGCAGAGAAAGCAAATTGGCACAAATAAGAAGATGGTGAGTGCCAGTATTAGGTAGGCGACAATTTTACTTTGCAAGTTACTTAATTCTCAAACCCACGCTTTGGAAACGCTAGTCAGTCAGTTGAAAATGTAACTGTTGTGTGACTTTGAACAGTGTTAACCTTTAAGTACATATTTACATATAGAAGAGTGTGCGTCTGCTGAGCTGAGCATGTTGAATATTTAAAATCCTGAACAGTATACGAAGAAATAGTGTTTTACATTTGGCATGCTGACTCCAACGTATAATGAGCAGACACTTGTTTCCAAATGTTGAGGCTAGAAATGTTTTATATTCAAAAGGTCACACACTGTGCTTGTTTCATTTGCACTTGGTGAATGACTCAAAAGGTGTGTTTGCTTTAGCATCATTAAATATATTTTGATCCGCTGATGACCTTGAGTGCAGCTTTCATCTGAAGCCAAAGGTCTGGTAGCCTTTTGTACGCGAGTCATTATCGTTAGATCCTTTATGTATGCATCACTGCAGTTAGGACTAGCTCTCTCTGTAGAAGTTTTGGCTTATGGATGTCCGTTTCTCAATGTGTCTCTCTCTTTTATTGTCATTGTGTTGCATAATCAGTGGGTGGTACCAAGGACTTGCCAGGTGGACGTTGCAGTATTACTTGGGAAAGTCTTTATTTTAAAGGCTTAACATTGCCAGCCAGCAGTTCATAATCAACATTAAGTCTCCATACAGTTATAAATTCCTTGAAAAATAAATGTTAAACCAAGTGCGAAGTACAAGAAAGCTTTTCACCTTTATTGTGCGTCTAGATTGACAAAGCACCAGATCATTACTGAACATCAATGTACATGAGCATCAATGAAACTGCAAAAGAGTGTAAGAGGAGGATGAGACAAAGGGAAATGGGAGCTGAGACAACATAATTACACTTCCAGAGGAAAATTATCTTTTAATTGCTCTAGTTGGCAATTAGTTGTGTAAAGTATGCGACATAAAATAAGAAATTGTCAGGGAGGAATGCAATAAGAAGAAATGTAAAATTGTTTATCTGAACAAACTTTGTTCAATCTTATTCACTAAATAATAATAAATATGGATGGATGTGTTCTTGTTTATAAGATTTTTCTCTATCATTCTCCATGTTATGTTTCCTTCAATGCAGAGATGTGGTTATCAGACGAATTCTGTCTTGCATTATATAATAATTCTTGTCTGTTTTAAAGGGGACCTACTGTGTAAAATTCACTTTCATAATTGTGTGTCCACAGTGTGTATACAGTGGTGGTCAGAATTATTGGCACCCTTGGTAAATATGATCAAAGATGGCTGTAAAAATAAATCTGCATTGTTTATCCTTTTGATCTATCATTCAAAAAATGTGCAAAAATCTAACCTTTAATTGAAGTAAAATAATTGAAAGTGTGGGGTAAATCACATTATGAAATAAATGTTTTTCTTCAAAACACGATGACCATAATTATTGGCACCCTTTTATTAAATACTTTTTGCAACCCCCTTTTTCCAAGATAGAGTTTTCTCCTATAATGCCTGATGAGTTTGGACCTGACCAGAGATCAGAGACCATTCCTCCAACCACGGCCCATTATAAGATTTCTAGCAGAGGCTGTCAGGTTTAGATTTTTTTTTATCTGTTGGTATTTGCTAGAATCCATGATACCATGTATTTGAACAAGATGTCTGGGACCTCCAGCAAAAAATAAAATAAAATAAAATAAGCCATTAAATAACATTAAAGATCCAGCAGTATATTTAACCGTGGACATGGGGTGCTTTTTATCCCTGTTTGCACCAAACCCATTTGGTGGGTTTACTGCCAATAAGCTCTTTTTATAGTTTCATCTAGAAACCAGTCCCATTTGAATTTCCAGTCGTGTCTGACAACTGAATATACTGGAGTTTGCTATAGAATTGTATTCTTTGGTTTTAC